>CM021102.1:725120611-725459349 GCA_007115665.2 Sequoiadendron giganteum
AAGGAGGAAGGTGGAGAGATTGAGATGAAAGGAGGGGGAAGAGAGAGAGATGTATAGAGGGATAGGTTAGATAGAGAGAAGTAGAGAGCAAAGGTGGGTGAAAGGAAGAGAGAGGGAGAGAGAGAGGGGGAGAAAGAGAGGTGAGATAAAGAGAAGTAGAAAGGGAAGGAGAGAGAGAGGGAGATAGAGAAAAATAGAGAGGGAGGGAAGGAGAGAGAAGTGAGATAAAGAGAACTAGAGAGGGAAGGAAAGAGAATGATAAGATAGAGAGTAAAGAGGGGAGGAGAGAGCGAGGGAAGCAAAGAGAGAGAGAAAGAGAGGAGAGGGAGGGAGAGAGGGATAGGTAGGTATAGAGAGTAGAGAGAGATATATAGAGATTAAAGGAGAGGGATGAGAGATAGAAAAATGTAGAGAGGGAAGGAGGGAGGGAGATAGATATTGGAGAGGGAAGGAGAGAGATGAACATGTAGAGACATAGTTCTTGAGCTCAAGGAAGATATTGTTAGATAAAGGGATGGAGATAGTGGGAGAGAGAGGTCTAGAGAATAAGAGATGAAAATGAGTGAGAAAGATGAAATTTGACCTCCTGAGTACTAAAATTTGACCTCCTGATTACTGAAATTTGACTAAGTCTGAAATTTTTAAGATCTTCCAAAAACTAGAATTTGCATTATAACTCTTAGATATCTGAAACCACTCTCACACATCCTGCCTATATATACATGAAATATAACTTAAATTATAAGAAAGTAAATGTCCATATGTAAATGTCAACTTATACTTAAATGTTTATTTCATGTATATAGTTTCCTTGATAGAGAAAGCGAAAATCTAGTTCTGTGCAAAGCAGGCCATTTAGCGCTCGCCAAATGACTCATCACATTTGATGCATGCCAAATAACTCATCACATTTGGCACACTCCAAATGTGATGAGTCATTTGGCGCTCGCCAAAAGGCCTACTTTAGACGTGTTAATTAACAGGATTTGCTAAATTTTCTCATATTTTCATCTGTGCTCCCTGTCGCATTTGCACGTCTTTCAATGCAAGTTTATAAAAAAAACCATGATAGTGTTAACCTCTATCTCAGCTATCTAAATATATAATTCTTTTTTCATTTTGATTTAGTTAAGGTTTTGATCCATGGATTCTATTGTAAATGCCTTCGTTTTTGGTCAAAAACCAACATGTGCTAGGTTTAGGATAGATTTTTACACATTCATCGGAATGTGAAACAAATTACATTTTTTGAAACTAGACTCCATTCTACACATGATGAAAAAAAAATCAATTTTCGATTAGTTTGCAAAAAATTTGGGGGGGAGCACGCTCAAATTTTAGCTTTTTAGGATGTGTCCACTTTGGAAATTCATTAAATATTATATACTCATTAAAAAAAAAATCCGAAAGAAGGAGGATAAACTATGTGGTGTTAGCTAATTTCTCACCATTGGGATTTTTAAAAATATAAAAAAAAGTTAACCAAAAAGGGGGGAGCCCTCAGGCGCTATGCTATTTTTTTTGATAAAAACAGGACCAGTTTTGGGCCCCCCCTTTTTGAGACCCTTAATCTTCATTAATTTCAACAAACAATAGTAGCTTAGAAACTAGACTCAGAGCACTTCAACTTTTGTTCTTTCCGCATCTTGAAATTTTGAGCGTAACTATCTTCATTTTCTCGTGCAAATCAGATTTTCTTGATTTCAGAAAAAAAGTGGCATCTTAAGAACCAAAATTGTGTCACAGAATGGTGCACTTACCCATATACGTATATATTTATATACGTATATGTACACATGTATATAAATTATGGTTATAGTAAAAGGATATTTTTGCCTATAAGAACTTAGTGTTTTGTAGATAAGTGAATTGGAAAATTAAATAGAATAGAAAAGAAATTGATTTAATTATACTGAGATAAATGAAGGGTTTTTTTTTACGAATGAATTAGATGATATTTTTAAATGATTGATTTCTTTCTTCATATTCATTTATGAGATGATTTGTAAATTCTCTATGTAATTAATTATTTAGAATACATGTTATTGTGGGAAATGACCAACTAAGTGAATTTAGTGGATAGGTTATGAGTAAAATGAAATGTGGAAATAATGTATTTTGTGGTTGTATAATTATTTTAGTAATTTCTTGTTTTATTGTGTTGATTATTGGAAATTGGGATAATTGTGGTGAATGTTTAAAGTGGGAGTCACTGTGCAATTTGTTGAGGTTGACTTCCAGAGGCTTAGGAGGGAGTATCTATATGTTTGGGTTTTATGATTGTTTCATTTTGGAGGTAGCTTGGTAATGTTTGATATGTGTGTGAGAGGGTCAATGCCTTGCACTTTGTATAGAATCTTGTGATTGTGATACATGTGCAAGAGGGTCAATGCCTTGCACGGTGATTATGTTTTATGTGTAAGATGGTAAATGCATTACTTGTTGTGTAGGGTTTACTAGTTGCAAATAGGGGGAGTGGCTCTCAATGGGGCCGAATTCCAAAGTGGTGACCAAGATAACCCATTGGAGAGTTTTTTAATCCATTGAATAATCTAAATAATGAATTGGGCGGATGGGTAATTTTCACATAAACAAGATAATGGATGTCTCACCCATGCCTGTAGTGCTCACTTAGACTAAGGATGGGGTGAGAAGGCATGGTTATCAAGATCAACTTCCTTGTCCTCACGAAAGCAATGTTGGTTCTACATGTGTCACCCTATGGACCCAGGACCTAATGAGAGGTATACCGGATAACCATAGATGGGGGCTGGGGTCTAGTGAGAGAATGTTAGGACAACCCATGCTAGGACCATATGATGACACTCTTCCATATTGCAGTCTAGAATTCTCTAGCTATTGTTCTCCTTTTGATGTATGTGTGCCTCTAGAAGTGAAGTCAATGTTGTAAGCGATGTATGTATGTGATGTTAATGTTGTTACTAGTGTTGTGTTGGAGTCATGTATAGCCCTTGTTTATGTTGCATGTTGTCTTCTTAACTGTTTGATTGTAGTGGAACCTTGTGTTATCTTCTAGCACAGAAGGGTGGACCTTAGGGTTCCACATGGTCGGGAGGTTGGTGTTTTTTCCTCCATTGGGTTTCCTTGCTGCTTGTTTGTGTGCATGGAGGTTGTACCTTGTGTAGTGGATTCCAGTTCATGATACCAGTCTTTTATGTATATGTATTGGACTTGTATCTCAATTTTACCATCTATTGTGTTTGATGTAATCTTCCTAGTTGTACTCAGGGAAGCATTATTGTATATGATGTATCAATGTAATAGACTTTGATGTATTCTCATGTAATGATATTTGTATATATGTACATATATATATTTGGTAGTTATTCAAAAATGATCTTTAGTGATATTTATCTAGTGACATGTTATGGAAATATATGATGTATAATCATTCAATGTGGTGATTTAAAATAAACGTGGTATGCTAGATTAATCATGTTATCGTAGTAGTTAATGATATGAATCTAGTTCTTGGTTGATAGTTATTTGAGTAACACAGTCATGGAACCTTAGAGGACCTAGGCTTAGATTTTGTGTTGTGTTATGTTATGTTATCTATTGTTATTTCCTATTTTTTTTTTTAATTGTTTCATTATTGTAGCATGGTTGTGTTGTCCTCTGGGGTTCCTTGGTGGGGCGTTACAACAATGAGCACGTGTGGCCATCCAATGCTTCCAACGGTTTCTCCTCGAACCCAATGGCATTTAATGCATTAACTATGCATTCAATGATTTTGTACCCCTAGCCCACCAACAAAGCTCTCACAATTTGCATTTAATGTCAAAATAGCCAAAATTTATCTATTTCATCTTGTTTCCCTAATTTCTTTAAAGAAAAATGAATTATACAGCTACTCTTACCAATAGAAAAAGAGATAAATGCAAATTTTTAAATATAAAACATAAGTTCTTAAATTTAAACTATAGAAATACAAAGGAATATGTTTAAATTATATAATGTGGTTGGACAACACAACATAGCAAATGCATATCAAATGATTGCAATAGTAAACTACCTATCCCAAATATCTAAGTGAATAGCAGTAACTTAGATAAGGAAAATTTGGAGAAACATAAAGGACAACAGATAATGTATTAATATTTTAAATATGTTTTAAAAGATCTTTGTCTAGCCCTTCACATTAAGGGGACGGGGTAAGCAATTGTCAATAATTATTTTTTATTTTGCTAGTTCTAATTATTGAAATGATTGGAAACATGCATATAGATGTGGTAGGAGGTAATTAATTGACAATATGTTGTTGTTATTTCACTGGTTGGAATTTATTACCTCATATCCAAGGCAATATCTAGGTTAGGGGAGATCAATTGTTAACAATCACTTACTCTTTTGTTCGATCAACATTAAGGGCGAAGGTGATCAATTGCTCTATTGTACAATGCAAAATTTCATGCATTGAATTTTTTGTTAGTCAACTGATTTTGTTCCAAAGGGACTCTTGACATTCTAATACTTCTTTCCATTCTTAATACAACTTAAATTTTATCAAAAATCCCTATAATGCAACTCTTCTTTTTCTTCTATACAACTTATTATTTATCTTTTTTCCTATTGGTAAGAGTAGTTGTATAAATCATTTTTCTTTTTCTTAACAATCTCAAAACTTAAGATGGTATTGATAGATTTGTAGCATGCCAACAAAGCAATCACAATTTGCATTTAATGCCAAAATATTCGCTCAAATATATCCACTAAATATGAAAAATATGTTGTTAAATGCAAACTATAGAAATAAAAAGAAATCTTTGTAAATCATACACTGTGATTGGAAATTTGAGCAAGAAATATTCTTATTGATCTTGTATTACATGCAAATAAAGCTACATGACAATACTATTTAATTTTTATGACTTTAATAGTATAGGTCACCCACTATACTCATTTATCTAATTAGTCCTTGTAACAGGAGCTGGTACTTCCAATTGCAGCAGGAGACAAAGATCCACATTTACACATTAAACATATATACCTAAAAAATGAGGGGGAATATATAGATTAAACACATTTACCTACAATTTTGGAGACTGTTTGTTTGACTCATTACAACTACTACTCAACAATCGCTACACATCAATTCAACTATTAAATAGAATTATAGATTACTTCTTAAGTTTCCTTCAAAAACAAGACGAAAAGGCAATTAAATAATACAACGATGAACTAGATCTTGACACTCTATATAGACTACACAAAGTACTCGACCCAAAAAAATAAATCCACATAATGTGACTATCTACGAAACCAAGTACAAGTCACAATGAAGTTGGATTATGGGGAGACATATTTTGTATTTGTTGGCTATCCAAATGGTTGAATATAAAAATATGTCGTTGGTCAATGTCAACAGGAAGAAAGTACTTGGAATTTAACAATTCAACCCACACATAACCATTCTCTATACTATTCCATGACGTAAACCCTCTCAGTGGGCACTTTGAACCACTTCTAATAATTCAAACACAAAATCTCAGTTACCAAAGGCCACTAAGGTTACATCAACTTAAAAAGCTGATTAGAAATAACACACAATACCAAACTATTCGTTCCACCAAAAGACAAAAGCTAGATAATAACAACAACAATCTGATTCACATGATGAAAGAAAATAATTTCAAACGTGAATCAACACTAAGAATTCACCACCTTAAGAACTTAATTAGAAATAATAAATAAAATCAAAATATACCTATGAGTCCAAAGAAGAAAAAATCGTTGCCATCAGTGCAAATTTGTGAAAAAAAAATACAAGACACACCAAAATATACATGTACAATTTTCCAGATATTCTGTTTCAACAAGGACACTAGAATATTCAAAGACAAACAAAAACAAATATATTATAAACTACTACAATCAAATTGTCCAACATTGACAAATTGTATATGTCGAATATGTCACTCTGCACTAAAATAATCCATGATCCCAAAGTGTGTCACACCACATAAAATTTGAACTAATAAACCATTGTCATACGTAAAAAAATTGTCCCAACTAGAAGAACGACTTGTCTCACTTAGAATTGAATTTGCACAAATTTGGGAACTAGGGTACAAAAGATCTCAAATAGGCCTAACAGGTTCCATCATTAATGTCCCTGTTGACATGAACATTATACAAAATACATTACCACAGTCAATTAACAACACACAAACAATTGTTGTTTCACTCAAAAGACACTTATAATATAGAAATGCATTTCAAAAAGGCATGGTATGACCCAATATCATCATGCAAGCTTCTGCTTAATTAACAAAGATAACATTATACAAAATGCAAAATGTTCAAATAAATAGAGATTGGAAACAAGTTTTATAGGGAATTCATGAAAATGAAGACAATAGTCAACTTAGCACAAGTGAAACTGACTCGGATAGTGAAATGGAACATGAAAAACCATATGAAACCTTGATACATGGGTTTACTTAATATAGAAGTATACATAGGATGCAAGACAAAATCATTGAAATTACACCTATAGAACATAACTATCCAATTGGAATCTTTAAAGGAAAATAAATTGAGGAAATGAATTTTCCAACTTTATTCTTTTGCAAGCCACGCGACAATGACATTGTAAAAAAAATCACATATTAGAAAATCGCACAATGGGAGCTTTTACAATCAAAAAGACATTTTGCATATCACACAACAAACATAATTTTCAAAACTATCAAGATACTAATACAACAAGTGTTGTCTACAATGTCAATAAGAATACAAAAGGGCTAGTTAAAAGGATGAAAGTTATTGGCCAAGGACATCAAACACAAACCAAACCTAGAGAAAATTCTAAAATTAGATATTGGATATGTTGACTTCAAAAGAATAAGAATATCTCAAAAATATACATAACAACTTAAGAAAAATGTATTTGCAATGATAAAACAACTAGGACCACCAACATTTTTCATCACTTTCACTAGTGCCGAACAAAATTGGGATCATCTAACAAACATGGTACAATAGTTACACAATCTGCACCAATCAGTACAAAAACAACAAGAATCTTATGGCCAAACACAGTGATGAATTCAAACTAATAAAAAAAGATCCTATCTCTTGTGCATGCTACTATAGACATAAGATAAATGTGATAAAAAAATTGATACTTACAGATGACTCTTTCTTTGGAAATTTCATCAATTACTTTTATGTGATTGAGTTCCAAAATCGATGAAATGAACATGATCATTTGCTGATATGGTTAAAAAATGCACCAATCTACACAAAAAATAACAACATGGACATAATAGCTTTTGTTGACAAGTACATTGCTTGTATCACTGAACATTTGCAACCTACTTTGGCCGCATTACACAAGCATCACCACACCAAGAGATGTAGGAGATCAAGGAAAACACTTTGCAAATACAATTTCCCTTTCCCACAATGCGAAAGACAAAAATACTTCTACTGATACTAGAGAAGACTAAAACAATAACTTCAAACACTACCAACATCTTTTCAAAACTCCAAAAAGAAAACTATTACAAAAAAATCATTTTAGAAATGTTTTTAAATGATATAAACACAACTGAGGATGAATACATTACAGCTTTAAGCCCAATAGTAAACAGACCCACACTTTTCTTACAGAGAAAACCACCACAAATATGGAACAATGGTTTTGCAAGGAAAATTCGAGACCTCTAGAAGGCCAATACAAATGCCCAATTTGTGCTTAATGCATACACTGCAACAATGTATTGCAGCTCGTATATCGTAAAAGTAGACAAATCAATGACATATGCATTCAAAAGAATACGTAGAGACCACCAACAAGACAATATAGATGCAATAAGAATGATAAGTAAACTTGGAAATGTGTTGCTCAACTTGCAACAAATGTCATCACAACAAGTTGCTCATATTGTTTTATCACTTCCATTAAATTAAAGCTCAAGAAAATGCATATTCATTAATACGCAATTTGACAATGACCATACATTTATACTAAAATCTTCCAAATAGTTAAACGACGAACCAGATGAATCAGAAAATGTACTCTCCAAATCTCTAATAGACTACTATTTAAAACATCCTCAAAAAATTATAGACATATGCCTCGCAAAATTTGTTTCAAGGTACAACAAAAATGGTAGTGCAGTTGATCCAAAAGCCAATCCAAATGTAATATGGTTTATCAATTTTAACAAACACTTTGATATAGAAAATCATTGTAGAGAGCAATTGGTACTCTATGTACCATTTACAATAAATGAGAGTACACTCAAACAAAACTTCAACTCTCGGGAACATGCATACATGTACCATGAAAAAACCATCCACACAAACTATGCAAAGTTCACTCGCAACGCAAACTCTACATGGGGTGACATTGAGAAAGCTATTAAAAATCTCAACTCTCTTGAAGATGACAATGACACCAAGTCGTTCACACCAACAAAAATTAGACAAAAGGAACAATATGACATACAAATAGATCTTCAAAACATAGGCCACAATAAACCAAATACAATGTCGTGCAATGCATTTTAAATCGCTAAGCATCCACAGATTATGGACAAGAATGAAGACTACAAATTAAGGCAAATGTTAAATAAAGAACAACACACAATTGTTAAAGATATTCTAATATAAAAGATGAAAAACATAAAAAAGCCATTGCACTTGTTCTTGACTGGCGGAGCTAGAATGGGAAAGACTTTCACAATGAAAGCCATGTACTAAGCTCTCATTTGCATCTATAGCAATTGTATTGAAAACAATCTAGACAAACCTAAGGGCTTAGTAACTGCATATACAGGTAAAGTAGTATACAACATAGGAGGAATCATGTTATATTCAAAATTTCACATACCCTTTAACACATAAAAAAAAATTCCATTAAATATCGAAGTACTAGACACTATGTCAATGCATATGATCAATTACGCATACTCCTTATAGACGAAATGCCTTTAGTAGGGTCAACATTTCTATAGTATATTGGTAGACGACTATGAGACATATAATGCAAATACCTACAACATACTTTGGAAACATTGATACAATATTTTACGATGACCTTTACAAAGCACATCATGTCCTTGACTTTGTTGTATTTGAGAGTAAACCTAATGTAACTGAATTAATGCCTTATAGTTTTTGGAAAGACAACATAAAATGCTACTCATTGGTCACAATTATGAAACAAAAGGACAAAAAAAGTATTTCAATCCTTAATAGACTACGAGTAGGAAAAAAAACAAATGATGAAACATTATCTCAGCCAACTTTGCTTCCGTCCTGCACCATTGGATCCAATACTTCCATACCTCTTATAGAATAACCAATGTTGATGCACACAACAATAAAATGCTATCAATCATTCCCAATCAAATGATAGTGCTAAATGCAATAGATGAACATGAAAAAAAATATAATTTAATACGACTCTATAGTCATACAACTACCCTTCCACCTCAAATATGCCTAGTAAACGGTACAAATGGAATATTTAAAGAATATACAAAACATAACGATATCGATAATGTGTGGATCAAATTTAACAAACCATCAATCGGACAACAACAACACACAAAACTAGCACAATGCTACACTGATGTGATTGGCAAAGACTGGGTTCCTATACTATGCATTAGTAGGGTAATTAAAAAAAATTCAACAAACAAGAAAATTACAATTAGAAAACAATTCCCAATACAAGTAGCATGTGCACGAACCATACACCAATCACAAGGATTGACAATGTAGGCTTTGGATTTTGACCTGATAGGCATAAGACAACATAGATTAACTTATATAGCCCTGTCACGAACAAAATCAATAGAATCATGATTTTTGTTAAAACCTTTAACTACAAAAAAATCAAAGTTAAGGACAAAATACATCTAGAAATGTCTCGCCTTCAATCAAGTGCATAGTGGCAAGTTGACATCTTGTGTCTACAAGAGGTGCACATGCATCCCTTTGAACCAAAAATTTTATTCCAACATTTTAATAGCTTTACAATACATACCATACATGGCATAACAATTTTTACCAAAAAACATCTATTTGTATCAAAAACAAAACAACACAAATCAACAAATATTGAAGCCATCACATTGACAATACTGTTACCTACCAATGAACTCAATGTTTGTAATATTTACGCAAAACCTAATACTGCCATACAAGAAATAATAGAAATTGTGCAAACAATAATTGCATACACAAATACAAAAAGCGTGTACATTCTAAGCGATTTTAATGTAGACATGTCTTCAAAAAACAAAAGCAAAAGAATACTTCACAATTATATGCAAAACAATAGCATACATGTTTTGTTAAACCAATCACTCAGCATGAACAAGCCACTAATTGACTGCATTTGGTCTAACTCAACTACAAGTATGTGCTCCATTTACAAATCAAAGGCATATTGGATTGACCACCATCCTACTTTTCTAAAATTGCATCTCACCCAATAAATCAATTCAACTTTATACCACATATAAGCCTATATCACAAATACATTCTCCAATACTATATCAATTATTTGCAGGACATCGATGGATGCAACAAAAAGACAAGCAAAGCAAATGCATACTATGCAAGAAGAAACAACAAAACAGTAAAGTACTTACACTATTTTCCTTCCACACCCATTTGCTCAAATTCACAATATTAAAATAGCATTGTTCTAATTTTTTGCAGAACAAAAGTAAAAAAACCTAACAACATTTCAATCGAAGACCTGAATGCAAAAAGAGTTGGGAGACACTTTCCAAGGAGACATGCTCGTTGTCTACAAGGCAACACTGGACAAAGCCAACAAAACACGAGAAGTGCTATGTGCAGATTTAACAGATGAGAAAGTAGAAATGACGATCACATTGAGTGTTAGTGGAGTTCTTGTACAACATGAACACAAAATAATTCCAGGATCAGCAATTTCAATATCAGGTTTCAAAATTGCACCTAGAATAGATTATGACAGAGGCGACTATGATTGCATACTGATTTTGACAAACACAAGTACAGTTGAAAGCATACCCTGCCTCTATGAAGAGTACCTACTTCATTCCAAGTACAACTATCAACCAACTACCAACAAGCAAAAATGAGTACCCAACTGAAACAATAGGTGCGTTGGTGGTTGGTGCCAAGAAAATAGGTAACCAATATGCAATTGATATCAAAGATGGTCATGTTGACATAGATAGAGCATAGGTACAAATGTCTCTCCAACCTATTCCACTAATCCAATTTAAACCTGTTCTCATACCATGATTCTCTCTATTACAATTTATTTTTAAAGAAAACTAATTTTGTTATTAATTAACAGCTACAACTACGCCCAACTTATGAACAACAATATTTGGCAATCTGCATAGAAATAAAAGTCCAATAATGCTTTTCAAGAATATTGTAAAAATGACAGATCAAAAAACACATTCCACACAAGCCACTCAACATTTATCTGCAAATTGAATGACAAAAGAACAATGGAAAAGTTGAATAGCTTGCTACACTCAACATTTAAGGTAAGTACTTCCAAATTTTTGAACTCTTACATTCAAAAATTTGTATTTTGTGCCTCTTATAACAATATTCAAACACATGTTACAGGTTTCTAGCACTTTAAGAGCAGCAAATGCATTCTCAAATCCATTTCATGCATTTTGTCCAAATGCAATTACAAATTTGACACCTATGGCACGCTTGAGGAGAAGACTGCTCACTACAATCAATGTGACCAAGAAGTCAGTTACATATATTCTTTGCATCTAAAAACTATTATCACAACATACGACAAACAGACAATCCATTGTTCTATTGAAAAACACACCATGCAGCAACTATTGCCCACTCTCCAAACCATGAATTATGAAGACTATAGCAAAGACAAATCAGCAGTTATATTCACACTACGAGACTTCAACATCAAAGGCCATTTCAACCTCAACCAAAACAATGTCATTACCGATGCCATTTGCCTCAGCAAATGAACAACAAATGCCATCACAAAGTAAAAAGAATACTCATGCAAATACTTCTTTTCTCCGATATTTTAACACTTTATCTAAAATTTTACAAAACTTTTTCTCTTACATTAATCATACTACTAATATTGCACGGAGCCAAGAATACAAGCAAGGAGAAAACTACATACTTATCAGTCAACCAGCTGATTGGTCCTTGAAATAGTATTGTTCCTCCCATACTACGCTGGAATTGGTATTTTATGGATTACAATTTTGTGGCATTGTGATGTTAGAATTGATATCTCCATTCTTCACATGTTGCAGACATCTTAATTTTAAAGCAACTATACTGCTATTATACATTTTCAAAAAACACTGTTTTCGCAATGTACAATTCCAGACCTAGAACAAGTGACATCGTATATTACAGTTTTGATGTCTTAGCATATAGCAACAGTTATGAATGTAATTCTGCTTCACCACCTATGAAAACAGTTGTTCTCTATGTTTCCTTCAAGTATACGTTGGGTAATTATTCTGGTTATGTGGCATATGCATAGAATAAAATAAAAATCCCTTTACTTCCTTCTGTGATAATGGCAGAACATTGGTACACAATTCCCTGCAAAGTATTTGTTTGCTCGTATCGAATCTTCTTTTGCACATACAAAAAATCGTTGGGTCCTTCAAATACCAAGTAAAAATGTCTTGAGATGAACACTCAACAGTTTACAATTGGTTCTAGTCTAGCACCTAAGTCCGATTCTAGCATACACTGTCATAGTTTAATAGCACCAGGACCATAAATACTCTTCCAAACATCTACACTCAGTAAATAAGAATTGCAGAGCCTCTAGTCACTCTTCCACATCACAAACATCATGGCTTTCACTCTGAATGTTTGATAACGTGAAACACTGAAGAAATAACAATATGCATCTATAGGTCATCAGCTCACAATATGTCTTCCATTTGGCCATTTTAGTAAACCACTGCTGCAAGCAATCTTTCAAGTCAATTACATGGATTGCCATCCAAAGATCATTTGACTTCATTTTTTATTTTGGTGACCGGAATACTTTGAAGTATGACAACCCAGCTTTAAAAAAAAAAGGCAAATTGAATAGTCAAATTCTGAGAAAGTTGACTAGATGGAGGCATCTAATTTCTGTTGGTATGACTCTTTCCCCTATTCCCATTCTACCATTGGCTACCTTGACTCAACGAACAATTATATCTATAGCCTGGATCCTCCACATTCTCTAGTCTCTTTATGCTGCCCCTCAAAGATCATGATTATCCTTTCTCCAGTTAGATTATATCTTGATTATCCTTTCTCCACTTAGATTATTATGTAAGCAAGCAGTTTGAAAAAAAAGCATAATAAAATCATTTCCAAAGGTGCATGCTATTAGCTCTTGCTGATTGAAAAGGATTATGTTGTATACATATTGAAATATAATCATCTTTCTTTTCTCTATAAATCTATTGTTGAACTGTAATATGGGCTCCTCTTTCTTTTATTCTATAGTTTTTAGTAATATTTCGAAATAATTGATACAAATATAACAGTTGGAAAAAATTGCAATCTGGAGGCTTATTTCCTGCTAGAGCTTTAGCGCAAGCATATCATAGTACATTGCTATTTCATATCTCAGTGTGGCCATCCTATTATGTGCAACAATTGGTTTGCAAGATATTTGATTCTGCTGGCATGGACATAACAGCAGGGATTAAATATATCTTATTTGGCAATCATGCTAACTTTTGACATATTTAGAGATGAGTGCAATCTATCTTTTACTTCTTTTGATCTCACTTATGATCTTCAACATTGAGGAAAATAGCAATTTGTGATCATGGTTTTCGCTTAGCTTGAACATTATTTAGTTTTGAAGTTTGAAATTGGTGATATTGTCCAGTGATTGTATTTTATAATGTCATGGTGATTAGGAGGTGCAAGCCCTGAATTTTAACAGTCTTTCAACAAACACATTTTAAACATTTTTGTCAAACAGTTTTCCTTCCAGCTCATATGCCTTGTAAATTATCATTATTTTGATAATCTAATGTGTTTATATTGCAAGGAGGAGGATGCATGCATTAGTCATTTGTATTCATGGAATGACAGCCTGAAGTTTGTTGACTTCAGATATAAAAATCTACATAGCTGTAAGGATATCTCTTTGTTATTTTTATAAGTTAGACATGCTTAGTTGTAAACTAGTTGGTCCTTCAATGTTGGACTGTATCTGTGTGGTTCACAATATACTATGTGAATTTTGGGGCTGTTCGTGGCAGTATTCTAGATGAATATTTTTTTCTTTGAACTCTACCTTGGATTCGCTGTTTTTAGAAACTTGAAGAGTCTGTTTTCTGGTCATCTTATTGCATACAATTTTGTATATGTCATCTCGAGATCTCTGGTCATCTTACTGCATATATTTTCTTTGTATATGCATTTCTATACTGTAAATGCAATACAGCATTGTCTACCTGACATGTCAACCTTAGCAAGGACTGCATTCCCTGCGTTCCTTTTGTGTTGATTGAGATCTGTGACTGGGCTTGACATGTAAGTAGTATCTCTTGTGATTACATAATTGTGTTATGAAACAGTAATAACTGATATTTCAAAATAGTCTGACTAATATCCATTTAAATGCTATTGATGTCTGCTTGGAAAGTAAATGAAAGATGTCGAAAGCTTGAGAGACTGCTTGGCAGAGTGTATGTGTGACATGAACAATTCCATTGTGTGTTTTTTAATTCAAATAATTTATTGAAGCTATAATACTCCTATTGAGTCGGATGTTTGGACTTGTTATGAATGTAATAGCATGGCTATATCTCTTTCAAATGAGTGATGGATGTGCTTGATTATTCTAGTATATTTGTTACAAACATGACTTATGTATGCACTTGCATCAAAATATTTTTTTCATAATTAGTAAAACCTACTCAATTAGAGGTTAGACAAATTAGTTTACTGTTGGGTCAATTGAAAAAAAAAATCAAACTGGAGTAAAGCTTAAGGAAAGTAAACCTAGACTGTTTAGTGGGAAAATTTTGGTTTTCTATATGAAGAAGCCCCAAAATTCAAATTATTTAACGCATTAAATCAGTCTCAGTCTACAGTGGATATTGGAGTATTTATAAATTAATTTGAAATGTTATCAGTGGCTACACAATTTTTCTACCATAAACATCTTGACAGTGCAAAGCTTCAAAAGTTATGTACAACTCCATTACAGAAGAAAGATCTGAACCTGGGAATAATATTCTAGGCCCTATATCAGCAACTCTACTTTAATTCTTCTTACTTTTTCTACTTTGCAACTACCTCATGGCATCTCTCCTACACAGCTGGAATTTTTATGCACACATTGGATATAGACCAACAAAGAAGACTGAAAATGCCACTTCATGTCAATAGTTGGGGTATGAATTTCATTGCATCCCACTGTCGAACCCTGCAACTAGCTCATAACATCTTTCCTAACACTCAGCTGGAATTGATACAAAATTTCCAGATCAAACTCTAGATAAAGATGGATCCACTTGCAAGAGCCCAGTGGGCATATTTATACATACATTAGATCATAAGAGCAATAAAGAAGACTCAAGATGTCATTTCATGTCAATAGTTGAGAATATCATAACTTCTCATAAATAGTTTCAAGGCAGACAACCTCACCAGTGTCATAGATTTCCTGGAGACATTTTCAAGCTTTTTGAAGAACAGTTCCGTTTTCCAGAGAAGTTACTAGCAAGGCTTCTGCCAAATTTAGATACTATTTCAAGAAACTGTTTCCTGTCTTCCACTCTATGCATCACATTGTTAAAATAGTTTGTAGTTTTTTCGTTGAACTATCAACACCAGAATACTGATGCATGCATTCACTTCACATTTGCAAAAGACTCATCCTCGCCTGTAGCAGAATAGTCGCATTAATATGATAGTTAACTGCCTTACCTCGCAGTAGAATTTCTGCATACTTAACCCACTGGAATTCTTCCTATCAACACTACAACTTATCTAGCATACAAAAGTTTAATAAACTTCGATAATTTTGTTTTAGTTATTAAATTCAAGGCAAAATAAATTAATGAGCCACGCTATTGCTGGACGTTCATATTTTGTTATGACTCAAACTTTCCTCACTCCCACTTTTTTATACACATTCCTTTATCAACCAACATGCTCGAAACAAACTGGCAGGAACTCAACACGCCTAAGGTGTCAAGTTCCTGCCGGTGAGCGTGAAGCATGTTGATTTAGAGAAGAAAGTAGATAGAAAAGTAGTGATCAAACTAAGAATTTCAACTACTTTTAGTTTTGTTTAAGTTGTTTTAATTGAAAAGTTGAAGAAGAACCTCACAATTAACACATTTGCATTCGGAGATAGAATCCATGCAAAGTTTTTAGATTACTGTCAATTATGCCATAAAAAATAATGCAAAATATGTAGTTAGAAAAAAGAAATAGCTGGATAATACTTGCTCATTCCTCGATTATCAAAATGTATAATTTAATACATAATATCAAAATCAACAAGTATCAAATCATTGGCAGTTGAAAGTTGATGGATCATTTTTAATGCTGAAGCATCACATTCTGCATTGTATTAATGCGACATTTTGTATTGTATCTCCTTCATTTGTGCAAACAAATTACATATTCAGATAAGATTTTTTGCAAATTACAATCAAATTACATATTCAGATAACCAATTTTGCAAATTACAATCCTTTTGGACCATTATCTACCAAAAGGTGGAAAATGAGGAAAATGTCAAATTTTTGTTGAAATTATGTTTTTTTATATATATACTACCCGTAATAAATCTGGCGAAAAAGTGTGAGAACTGCTGAACTAGAACCCCAAACCCAAACTGCTAATATAGCTTTGTAATGAAAATCCACAATTTGGCTTATAAAAAAATGCCTTCTGTCCCAATCCGTCAAGAACAATTACAGAGATAGTAAAGTAAACAAAACATGCAATTGATATCAGATACATTTAATACCAGTATATCTCAGAAACTGCAGCCAATATAGGGAATAACGATCACAAATATCAATTGATTATAAATGGAATAGCAGCATAAGGAGACACTCAGAAGTATAATGGAGCAAATAAGTATTTTATGATTAACACAAATGAAAGTTCCTCTTTTCCATAACATTGCAGAAGTGGCTTATAGATTGGAGGGCATGATATGATTGTTAACTGTAATCTGGACTCACACCAAAAATTGTTAATATATAGATTCTAATTCACCCTTATGGACAAGTACCAAAGGAAATCAAAAATTGTTTCCAAAGCTCTGTTGCTGACAACCTTTATGTAGTAGCCCTTTTGCTTGAAAAGTCCTCTTCACATAGAAAGAACAGAGCGTACTTTTTACGAACTACACTTCTAGAGCAGGGAAGCTTCATATATTTTATAATGTATTTCACTTAAACATTCGCAAGATATAGAAAAACGGCAGCCTCTTTGCGTAGAAAGAAAAGATGCTATTATTTACAGGCTCCACCTCTAGTGCAAAGCAGCTTCAAGTGCATATATATTTCATCTTTGTTTCTGCTATTAACTACCAGAAAAGTGGCAGCCCTGTTCATGTAGACAGAAGAGATATTATTTTAGATTTTACAATCTCAACCTTTAGAGCAGGGAAGCTTCAAGAACATGCGTTTTTTTAATCATCTAGCACTACTATTAAACACCAACAACTGGAGAGGATATTAAAAATACAATCAAAGTTTGTAATAATTGAAAACTTAAACAACTTTAATCAGAAACCAATAATATTATATTGTGATACAGTATAAAAACTATTGGATTCTATGGGCAATCCAGTCTTCTCAATCTTGATACAGTGGATTCTGGACTTGTGGATAAAGGGTTGACAAACATGTAGAAAGAGGTGATGAAGTTTTTGATTTTTTGAAGAAGTCAAAAGCGGCCAAACTAATTGGTCTTCACCCTCCCAAAGAATATCCTCTTTTTACAAGCAATTTTATTGAGTGTTTCAGAGACCGGGGATGGGGTTTAATGGATTGCAAAAAAAAAATATGAATTTTGGGAACGAAGGCTGGCTATTAAAATTTTTAAAACATAGTTTTTTTTATCTTTTACTTTTTATTTTTTATTTTCTTTTGGAATAACTCTCTTTTATTTCAGGAAATATAAGTAATAACAAAGTGATACCAAAAAGGCAAATGCCAAATTTTAAAAAAATCCCAGTGTTTACAAGGCAGCCAATGGACACTGTCTAGTCAATGTTTTCACCGGACTGCAACTATTTAGGATCCTATCTTGAATTGTATTTGGTAGGATGAACAAGGAAAAAGTGATCAATTTTGATGATTTATCTATTAGCCATTTCTAACCACCATTTCATGTAATTTTAGTTGCCTTTACGTTGGGCTCATTGTCCATGATCATGTAATTTTTTCAAATAAAACTCGAGAGATTGACATATACAAAAATGTATGCAATAAGATGAACAGAAAACAAACCCTTTAAGTTTCCAAAAACAGGGAATCCAAGGTACAGTTGAAAGAAAAAAATATTCATCTACAATACTGCTACCAACAGCCCAAAAATTCACATGGTATATTGTAAACCACACAGATATATCTTGTATTGGTTGGAGTATCCCAAAAATTCACATGGTATATTGTAAACCACACAGATATATCTTGTATTAGTTGGAGTAGCTCTATTATTGAAGGATTGCAATAGTAATCTGTTGACCAATCAGATTGTATAATTTAAATATGCTTCTTTTTATGTCTATAGTTTGAATTTAAAAACTTATTTTTATATTTAAAAATTATTATTTATTTGTTTTCTTATTAATCATCAGAGTAGTGTTATAATTCACTTTTCTTTTTTTAAAAACTTGAAAAATTAAATTGCCATAATAATTTGGGACCATTATACTTAATGTGATTATAGTTAATGAGAGAAGCTACTGGAAGCAATTTGTGGGCCAACATGACGACAATGACCAAACGGCCCTCCAGTAGGACCTGGTGGCCACCATTACTGTCTGCACCACCTCTAGTTTTCTTCATTCCTTCTATGATTCTGTGGGCCGAATCGACCATGCCAAACTCGCTAATCTTAGCAATCAACAAATATCCACCAAAAATAATCACGAGCCTCTCATCAGCTGGTTTGTCGCCCGGAGCAATACGCCTCTCAGGCCCTCCGTGCGCAAAGCGGCGGTTACATCTTGGTTAAGGAGAAGTGCCAATACAGCTTCCATTGCTGCCCAAAACTACTTGTCTGTGGCTTCAGACAAGGATGGAAGCGATATTAAGGTCTCAGATGGGGGTTACTCGTCTAAGGTTTCAAAAAGTGGTTTAGGCTTGCCGTATTCGTCCAAGTCTAGCAGTAGTTCACAAACCAGCATATTATTTCGCCTCTGCAGAGCCTCTTTGTCTTGTTAAATTCAAGAAATTGTCAAAGAAGTTAGTAATTAGGGCTTTGACATCTTAAGAATTGAAAGTTTAAGCTTATCCTATTTATAGTTTGATAAGCGAATTTAATATTGGTTTTATTGGGTGAGATTTTGTAGCAGGGAGCAGACACAATTCTATTCGCCACCTATTTTTCAAGGAGAAATCCAGCAATCTTCATTGCTAAGTTAAGCCACACATCTAGCTGATGTTTTTTGCGGATAATTATTTCGCTACTGTCATCCACTAAGTAGTTGAGCTGTACCAAATAGATTACAGCCTTTGTGAGCTGTCATACACTACCAAGGAGGGGCAATTATCATATTTTGAGGATTCACAGCTGAGAGAAAGGGTTTGTACCATACCGTGAACCTCCTAAGCTGTTCGTAGCTCCAAACATTGAATTTACTATGCCGTTAGCTGTTTGCCACCACCCCACATCATCATTTGCAGTTGCACAACAACATTTCATGGAAAATGCCGGCCTGTTTGCTATCGATGTGGCTTAGCACTAGTATCATAGTCATATGTTGCTAGCCACACCAAATATTGTAGGGAGATTTGCATATAGAGGAGGTGCCATTTTTAGATCTAGTTGCTGCTTATCATCCTCTCACCATTTCAGGGGGTTTGATCCACACATCAGAGCATTCCTCATCAAGTAGTCAACAAATACATTGGATCAGCTGGATAATATTCAGTGAGTTTGATATATGCTATACGTAGTTCTGAGAGTTATACTTTCAACATCTGCATATCAATAATTGTAATCTTTCCAGCTATTGCAAGTGAATAAAAGAAAATCAGGTTCCTATGCTGTTGTTCCTTATCGGTTGTTGCTGTACAAGTTGACATAATCTGCCCTCTTTATTTTATATTGATCTAAAAGAACAGATTTCGGCATATTCCGGCAATCTAGGGTTATATTTGGGCATTAATGATAAACCCAAAATTTTGAGGGTTTGTGGTGACATTCCCAACCGTTTGTTATTTTTTATCAGTCCTTATTTTCAATTCAATTCACAATTACATTTTTTATTTGGTTTTCTGAATCTGAAAAATACCAATAAAAAATCAAAAAAATTAAAAAAATATAGATTTGGGACATTACAAAGGCGATTGGAACAAATGTCAAAATCCTATTAAGCCCCCTGCAACTGAGAGTCTCTATATGAGCTATGCTATATTTTGTAATTAAGTTAGTTGATTGTAGACAGGAGTCCTACTATAACTTATGTGTAACAATCAACGGACTTCTCAAGCATCAACTATTTTATCAAAGCTCATGTTTTATGCTCTCATCTGCTGTTAGTTTGGAGGATATGTTTATACATTGGAGTCATGCCATGATTGTCTCCATGAACATCTAGACATTTGTAGGGTAGAAATATCCTCTCAAGCATCAACTATTTTATCAAATCACAGGCATCAAACAAATGTTCATTGTCTGTAAGTTCTCTAAACACTAATTGCTCTGTTATTCTTATATTTGTTTCATTTATAGGGTTATAAATTCAAATTAACATTAATCATTCATGCAGAGAGGAAAAAACTAGCTTCTGGTACAATCCTGATGAAGAGATACATTTGGCTAAAGAGACAAATGCAATAGTTTCTCGCATGGGTAGTGGAGCAGAATAATGCCAAAAGAACCCCTTGATGGTGTTGAGCAAGCTGTAAGTTTCTATAGGCCTGTAAAAATAGCCTCATTTTCTTGGATGCATTTTCAAATGTATATGGATAACAGTTATGTTTTGTTTGTGTGTCCCCACATTGACATTTAGAATTATACTTAGCTTGGCGTAAGGCCTATTCATCATGATTTTGCGGATTAATCAAGAAGCATCGGATCAATATAGATGGTTTGTGAAAAGAGTCCATACTCATGGATTGCGTGTTATGCTGACTCTTTTCCATAGTTCTCTCCCTGCATGGGCTTCTACCTATGGTGGCTGGCAAAAAGACAAAACCATTGACTACTTCATTAAGTATGCAAGGTAAATCTATATTTTTGGTGTCTTCTTTTTCTATATTTCTTGTATATGACCAAGTCAAAGGAATAGAGCAGCAATGTAAATAACAAATAATAATGATCTACAGATCATACACAAGATAAATATGGAAAGCCCCAACTTCTATATACTATGATCAGAATTTGTTGTTTATATAGAAAATTACACAAGAGTGAACTGAACGAAAAACTACATGCAACTGTTAACTAACTAAACTTAACAATACATGCAATGTGCTGATTAACTAAATTTAACAAAACATACTCCTTTTACATATGAAAAGCCTTGTGATTATTCTTCTAGTTTTCCTTGTATTTTGATGTTTATGTACAAGAGTTCGGACATTATCTTTATTGCATTAAAAACAACTAAAAGAGGATAACAAAATAATCAGACTGAAATTAATGGGGCAAGTAATTCGTACATAAATCAAATTAAAGAAACATATCCATATATAATAGTTTCAAAGGAATAAATCAAACAACCAAGTAAGCCACAACTTCCTCCTAAACATGCATTTTTTATGAAAGGATACGACCCATGTACTTGTCTGTTGCACTTAAATCTGGAATGATTCTTGAAATAGACGCATACAAAGAAAGTTCATTCCTGCAATTGTTAAGATTCACAGTAAATGAGAAATTTGTTGAGCAGGACCAATCAACCAATAGAAATTAAGTTAATTTTAAACAGAACCCTGACATAATATAGCTATCCAACATTAACTCCTCAACTGATATCATTATTTGCATGGGAGAACAGATGGTCTTTCATTATCCAGAGTTTAACATATAATAGCATCCAACCAAGGTAATCAATTAATTGCGTAGGCAATCTGAGGACAGAACGTCAACTTCCTCATTCTCATTGCATTAAAGGGCTTTTAATATTTATAATTTGCTTTCAGAAGAGCATTCTACACACATTAACTTGGATTTCTTGTGTCGATGGATACGTGAGTAACATTGACAGCCAATGTTTTTATAAATACTGAACTCTTAAAACCTAGCAAAAGTCAATCTTAACAAGAATATGATATGCACCAAGAGACTCTCTTAAATGCCTCTATGCACAATATCGGATCAATATTAAGATTGATCTGTGCTAGCATACAAAATGAAGAAAATATGCTTGTGGGTCAATAAATATCAAGTGAATAACACGAATACTTAGATACACGAGCTTCAGCTAAAGCATACATATTTCTAAGTTACACAGTTCAGTATTGCATATACACATGATAAGGGTGTAGTATGTACTCATGGGTACAAGTTGAGTAATGAGCAATATATAGACTAAGTACAGGAGTGACGATGCACAAAAAGAGGAATAAGAAAGGCCACTGAGATTAAAATCAGAATTTCACCTTAATTAAATCTTGTGAATTGAGTTAATACAAGGGGAGATTTATATTTGATGCTCTAAGAAACATGCACAAAGATGCATCTTAAATTGTATAGATTTAAAACATTCTGCAGTACACGCTACAATGATGTTTTTAAGTAATCAAATTTAATATTTATTCTACAGTATTGGTCCCCACTCCCTTATATGTATTCATTACCCTATCTTTCACAATCTATGAAATTCTGTGAAAGAAAGGGTTTTCCGTTTTCTAAGTAGGAAATCAGACCAGAGAGCAACATTTGCACCACATATTTGCTAGCTTAAATTCTGATTATAGTTTCTTTAGTTTTATCTGTACTGCCAGGGTAATGAAAGGCATTATTATGAATTAGACTGGACAGGTTAATATTTGATGGCAGAAGTTGTTCACAGCTATCGAGGATTGAAGAGATTACTTCCCACAATGTGTACCAAAATATAGGAAGAACATTTTTTGTTAAATTCATCTCTTGCTACACTGATACTAGATGTTGACTTGTATGAAAGCTTGCATACCATTTCATACATCATTTTCTCCAAGAACTACCTTTCCATGGAATTGCAGATGGAACCTGAACCAGCAATTAAATGGGGACTGGGGGGAATGAATAACAACACTCAAGGGCCAGTGAAATTATATTTCAAAATTATGTATCAAGATGGCAGACAGTATTTCATGTACTAGAGTTTCTACAATTCATTGAAACTCCAGAAACATATGCAGCCATGTTCATTGGTAATTCCCATGCTTTTGATATAGATTTTGCGTGTCTTAATATAGTTGCTTTGATAAATCAGCATCAAAACTGTATGGCATGCATGCTACGACTCAAAAGTTGTGGATTCTTGGTTTACCAACACCAAATTTGTTATTCAATTGCATCTAATGCCTACTTTGAAAGACTGGACTACTGATGAGTCAGCCACATGCAGGCTGCATTTGGAAACATGCTTCTTGATGACTGATCACATGCATTCAATAACTGTGTATAGAGCTTTTCAAAGTAGAAAGACAGGAGATACTATCAAGTTAAATACTTGTAACTAGACTACAAATGGCAAACCTGTCACACTTTACCTTTCGTGTTAACAATATGGACTCAACCGTGTCTTGGCCCATCATTTTGGTTGCATTTATCTAGTATTTTTCAACATTGTGGTTAAGGCCAGCATGGCTTACTAAAAATATGATATTTATACAAGTACTAGATGCCTTCTTAACAACTGTCGAATACAATTTGGTATCTTCTTGACAATTCTCAATGAATGGAACCTAAGTTACCGGAATCGGCCATTTGCCCTGCCGATTCCGGGTACGGGACGTATCGAAACGGATACGTGGTGGAATCCTTGTGGAAGCGGCCAGGGTTCGGATTTTCCCTGTCAAAAATGCGTCTTTCAATTTCGCCTCGAATCCCGTCGTTTTTCAGTGACGTGGCGTTTTTCGGACGATTTTTAGGCATTTGGCGGGGAAATCGAAACCTTTTTGATGCATTTCGGAGTTAAAAAAACATGCCAGAAAACCTAAAATTCATTTTCGTTTCACTTAACCTCCGTTTTTCGCTGCAAAAAAGACGATTTGTTTGTGCGACTAGGGGCAGATAAATTCCGGCGGCCATTGTAAACGTTTTCGACAGCCATTGCAAACGATTACCGCGGCCATTGCAAACGATTTCGGCGGCCAGGAGAGGGTAAAATTCGATGCTAGTCTGCAGTCGTGAAAATTCCAGGTAGGGTTCACTTCGCCCATTTTTGTTTTTTGGTTAAATTTTTGACCTTTTAGTTTTAAAGTTTAAACCTAATGCTTATATTATGAAGTATGAACATGTTTATTATTAAATAATAAAATTTAATTTATTTATTATTATAATCTAATTAAAATTTATAAATTAAAATGAAAAATCATATTAAACTTTTAAAATTAAACATATTTTGATATTTATAATTTTATTATTATCATTTATAAATTATTTATTTAATATTTTTTGTT
Source organism: Sequoiadendron giganteum (assembly GCA_007115665.2). Taxonomy (NCBI): domain Eukaryota; kingdom Viridiplantae; phylum Streptophyta; class Pinopsida; order Cupressales; family Cupressaceae; genus Sequoiadendron; species Sequoiadendron giganteum. The sequence goes on from CM021102.1 coordinate 725,145,448, forward strand.
TTAAATTTTTAATATTGTGTATTTTAATTTTAGACTTTATTAATTAATTTTTTTTATAAATTTATAATATAATAATAGATTAACACTAAACGTTAAATTATTTATTATTAATATATTATATTTTAATTTTAATTTTATTATTATAATAGACTATAATATATTTATTATTATTTTATTGTAAAATACTAAAATATAAGTATAACTATATCAATTTTTATTTTAGTTTTAATTTTTTAAATAATAAATTAAGAATTTAATGAATAATTATAATATATTAAATGTTAATTTAAATAATTTTAATTTTTTCGAAAATGGTATATCAACTTAGTATTTTTATTTATTTAAATATTATTATATTTAACATTTATTGTTTAATTAATTGATTAATTGTTTTTGAACTTGTAGCAGCATAATGGCAACCGGTTCTACTTCTACTGCTGGACCCGCCTTTAAAACTGACCCGAATTCACCTCTATGGAAATATGTACAAATGATACAACAAGTTAAAGGGGGAGGAACATTTTTTTTGGATATGCAAACATTGTAAAGTTCAATATACTAGCTCATATAGTCATGTGAAATTCCATTTATGTCGCATTCCTAAACAAGGAATCGCAGTATGTGTAGGAGAAAATGGTAAAGAGTTAGATCCTTGCAAAGTAGCAGCATATACTAAAGTGCAAGAGGAAGCAGATGCAAGAGTTGGTCGTGCCACAAACCATCCTTTTTTGAGAGGAAGAGGAAGTGGAAGGGGATCAAAGAGGCCTCCTCCTTCTCCAACACATAGTGACTTTCCTGATGTTGTAGTAGAGAGCCACCCATTTTTGAATATAAGCGAAGAAGATCTTGTTGGTGTGAAGAGAAGCAAGGGGCCATTAGAAAGAGCATTTAAACTTGAAGCTAGAGAGCTTGCAAATCAAGCCATTGCAAGATGTCTATATGCAAACGGTTTGGCATTTAATGTTGTAAGATCACCATATTGGCAAGATATGTTAAGAAAGGCAAGTGACTGTCCACCAGGGTACACAGGACCAGGTTATGAGAAGGTGTGTACCACCTTACTAGCAAAGGAGGTAAAAGGCATAAACAATGCATTGGCTCCCATCAGAAATTCATGGAAAAAAAATAGGGGTGTCAATTGTTTCAGATGGATGAAAGGATGCCAAAAATTGGCCATTAATCAATGTGATTGTAGTGAGCCCTAAAGGGGCAATGTTTTTGAAAGCCGTGGATTGTGAAGGACAAGTGAAGGATGCACAATTTATTGCTGACATCCTTATACAGTGCATTCAGGATGTGGGTCCTGAAAATGTTGTCCAAGTAATAACAAACAATGCAAAAAATTGTAGAGCTGCAGGTATGTTGATTAAGACACGGTTTGAGCACATATTTTGGACACCTTGTGCTGTTCACTCTCTCAACCTCATGCTACAAAAGTTGGGTGCAAAAATAAATTGGATCAAACAAATGTATGCTGAAGCTGAAGAGATCCAAATGTTCATCACAAACCATCAAATGTCACAAGCCATTTTTAGATCATTTTCAGCATTGGAGTTGTTGAAGGTAATTGAAACACTTCAAATTTTAAATTTTACATTTCACTTTAGTAATTACTAATTTATTTTTTAAACTCAAGCATGTCTTCTGTATATTTTAATTTTAATTTTAGATTTTTGAATAGGTTGATGAAACTAGATTTGCATCGAACACGATTGTCTTGAGACAACTTGTGAAGGTGCGGGAGGCACTTTCTAGCATGGTTATCAGTCAAAGTTGGTCCCTATGGAGGCAATCCAATACCGAAAGGGCAACAAATGTAAAACGGATGATCCTAGATGACACTTGGTGGGAACGAGCAAAATATCTTCTTAGATTCACGGAGCCCATCATGAGTATGATCCGTTTTACTAACATGGATAAGCCATGTTTGGGAGAGGTATATGATGGCATTGATTCAATGATTGAGCAAATGAAAATCATCATCAATGAAAAGAGCAAGATCCTGATGAAACTTTCTTCAAAGAGGTGCAAACAATTTGTGTTGACCGGTGGAACAAAATGACCACCCCACTACATCTTCTTTCATTTGCATTAACTCCCAAATTTTATAGTGATGAGATTCTTGCTTTGCCATCAAGAGTGCAACCATATTCAGATCAAGAAGTTGGTGTGGGGTGTTTGAAAGCACTTTGTAGACTCTTCCCTAATCAAGAAATGGAGTATTTAGTTAGAGCTGAGTTTGCTGATTTTGTTGCCAGCGAAAATCAAAGTAGTGCTGCTTCACGTGACAAGTATAGGATGGATGCTCATTCTTTGTGGTATATCAATGGTTTTACAACACCACATCTCCAAACTCTTACAATCAAAGTTTTATCACAAGTAAGTTAACTTAGTTTTTATTGCACTCTCTAAATTTATATTGTTTACTATTTTAAAAATAATAAAATGGTTAACTTCAAATTTAAAGTTTGATTTACAATTTTATAATTATAAGTTCCTCTCACTTTTTTTCAATAGGTTGCTAGTTCCTCTTCAGCTAAGCGAAATTGGAGTACATACTCCTTTATCCACTCAGTGAAACGCAACCGATTGGCAGCAAGTAAGGCAGAAGAGCTTGTTTATGTGCATTCCAACTTGCACCTTCTTACTCATAAAAAGAATGAGTATAAGGAAGGAAGCACGAGGTTATGGGATGTAGATCCAGAGCGAACTGATTTGGATTTTTCAGCTGCCACACAATCTTTACTTTTTGTGGAGTCGGATGCCCAACATGCTTCTAGTGCTAGTGCTAGTGGTAGTGGTAGTGCTAGTGGTAGTGCTAGTGCTAGTGGGGCTGCATGTGGTTCTACTAATTTAGCTACATCATCTAATGTCAATGATGATGTTGATCTTAATCTTCCTGATGATCCATATGATGCCTACTATTAATTGTATTATTTTGTTTTAAATGTTGAACCAATGAACAATGAATTCAATATAATTATATTCCTATCGTAACATTCAAGTTTTGAAAATTTGATATCAAATTAATTTAGTATAATTGTATTTCATATTTGTTATATTTATGGTAGTAAGTTCTGTTTAGCATATGCATGATATGTGGTGTTCTAAATTTAATTCTTGTTTTTACTTTTTAGGCTGCAAATATGTTTATATCTATGATTTTTATATGTTTTATGTACGGACGTACCCAAACGTACCCACACCAATTTTTTTTTTTGCCGTACCATACCCGTACCCATATCCACGTACCCGTACCCGATTCAGCAACTTAGAATGGAACAATATAACTTCTAGAGTAACATTTTTGCTGAAGAGCTAGGCTCTCAGTAGGCTTCATAAACAACTAGGACATTGCTGCCATATCTATCTATAGAAACATCTATGTAGAAGATGCTGAAAGATATCATTCTCAAAATGCCTATTCACAAATCCAGTAAAAAACAGGCACCTTGAGAATGATATCTATCGTTATGTCTTTATAAATGTTGGCTCTAAATAGTTTATCTTTTACCCCATCACTGTAGATTACACCAGATAATTGACATAAAGTCATTATTGAAAACTTAATTTACTCTGTTTTAATTTTCACGCATTTGTATTTCACCCATAACCTACTTCTTCCTTTCCACTTAAAATCAAATCCTTTATTAAAGCCAAAAGCTATAATAGTTGATTTTATTCTTACTATCCTCTGTTTACCCTAACCTTAAATTTATTAAAATCGGTTCAAAATTTCTCATGGGCTTCAACATTCATACTGGCTTTGTATTTGTGTGCAAGAATCACATTAATTTTGATGAACCACCACAAAGATGAACCCCATATTGCAGCGCCACTAGAAGTGCTCCCTGCCATGCACCAACCACCCTGTACTGAAAAAAAGCTCTAATTCAACTCATGACCAACAAATATAAAACATTTAGTATACTACTAAATAAATGAATAAAAAAATCTAACTAAACATTACCAATTTAATCTTCCTTAGTGGTGATTTAAAAAAAACCTTAAATCTTTTATGTCAAGATGCATGAGAAAACAATGTACATTCTCTTAAACCTCTTTAGTCAGAAATCAAATGCCCCTTGCAAAACCTAATACTGTTTGTACTTGCAATATCCAATACTCTCATACTATAAACCCCAATACATGGAGATTACAAAGCAGAAAATATTTAATTGTGATAGACCAGTATGCAAGCACTTCTACAGTGTTTAAACTTGACAGCCTCAAAATTTATGAAAGAAAAGACCTTTGCAAAGCAAGAACACACACATAGGGTGAAACAATAAAACAACTTACCCACTTCTAACATTTCATATTAACTATAAATAGGGTTTTAAAATAATATAAGCAACACTTAAGAGCATATGTCAAGGGTATAGTTATTATAGCAGACCAGCTTTGAAATCCATAGTAGGGATGCTATTATATCACCATGCCTAGGCTAATGATTTGCCATTTCACTATGTTATTTAAGCCACAACATCACACAACCAAATACCTTTAGGGTTTATACACAGCTTCCGTTGACCCAAACAACCTAAGCATTAACCCACTTTCCTTCATCACTAGCCAAGAACACAACAGTAGGCACCATGTCAATCACCTTGCCCAACCGTTCAAGTGGGGGATCCTCCACAACACATTGAATGAGGTCATTTTTCTTTCTTGCAATGAACATCTCTATGGCCACCGGCCCAAGGCCATGCAATTCACAATAGTTTTGGTGCCCCTCAATTCCCTGAATAATACTTAAGCATAATTGATCACCACTTTTACTCCCTTGCATGCCAAGTCAAGGGTAATTTATCTGCCAATCCCTCACGATGTGCTCGTCATGTGGCCATTTAATTTTTCCACAATAATCTATGTCCACAACGCCCTCAAAACAGCAATGTAGAGGTTCAATTCCAATCCACCACAATGTGCATTAGGCCATGACTTATTTATTAATGATTTGACATGTAAATTGTTGTCAAATCTAAGTTATGGGGTTTTAGTTTTTTATGTACATAGTAACATGAGACTTCGTGATACCACTTTAGAATGCCTCTTGGCATAATTAATTATATCTAGTGCCCAAACCTGTGACTACAAACATACTCATGGCCCTTTTCACTTCAACATGGTTTCACTAGCCATTGGCACAAGTCAATGGTTCATGGAATCACATGTTTAATCACACTAGATGGTATAAGAAACTGAAGATTATTATAAAGTTCGTGACAAAGTTCATGTTATAGGTATTTTTGGCATTGCCTTAACTTTTGATATGCCTATACCACAATTGTTATGTTGATAATTATGTATCAAAGAAATAAAGAAAAAGCAACTAAGGGAGCAAATTATCCAGACATATTATAAGGATCCTGATTCAAGCATTATACCAGATGGCTTTTTGAAATGAAATCCTCAAGGAAGCTGTGCAAATACAAAATATTTTCATAGACAGGATTTGCTAATCTAGGCTGAAAAACACTACAAGAGTTTTGAAAATACAGGGAGTTACATCCCACCCTAGATACTCAAAAACATGTTTACTTTTTGCAATTATGACAAATGAATGATCTAAATTTTGATTGAATAATGCATGACATGATGAGATCTTCTATGACTAAGTTTTGTTTGAGCAATGAGAATTATGCCATTATGATATGAGCTATGATTTATTTCAGAAAGAATAAATTATGTTTTGATGCTCTAGAAAAAGAAAAGTTTACTTTTAGTTAATGCATAGATAGAGAATATGCAATGGAGATTTTATGATATTTAGATATCAGAGACTAATTTCCATTTGTTTGGAGTTTAATGTAGGGTAGCATGTACCAAAATCTCCAGAGAAGGGAAAGTATCATCTGAGTAGAGAGGTAATGTTGGGATGCTCTAGAAACTGCCATCTGAGCTAGGATTAGGTCAATGGGATCTAGGAACCCTGGAAGAGTGTAATAGGAGTTATGATTTGTGGTGAGTCTTTTGTGTGACTTTTGGATGTGCCTTGGTCGTAAACGGTTTTAGGGTTTTGAAAATAATCATTTCTATTTTCTTATTATCTTTGAATTAATCCAAGCAAGCATTTATGCACATGTAAGAGGAACCTATATATACCACTGCAAGCATACACATATGGACGTAGGCGCATGATGGCAGGTGAATTTATGAACCTATGATCGTGCATATGCATGCATATGCGCATATGCATATTGAGGCATACAAGCCTGAACGTATGCATCGATGACTGTTCAGTTTAATTTATTCCCTTCCTAACGAGAAACCTACTTTTGTATATAAACTTGATGGTATGATATTTCTACCTTTTTGAGTTTGATAATTATGCCAATTGGCCTTACTAAATATGTGTATACTGCCATTACTAATATTTCTTCAAGCAAAGTATAACAATGATGCCTAATATCACTTGGAGGGATTTAATTAAATAATCGAATACCTTCTTAAGGTTTAAAAGACCAAGGCTTAAATAAATAAGTATTTAAGTGATTATAATTCTAAAGTGAATATTTTATTAAAAACTTAAAAGGTGAAGTTATATTGGTTGCTGCCAATTGTGTGGAAATGATTTAAATATTTAAAAAATATATAATATTAACCCACACGTTTGAAAAGATATTGTGGGGGGTGCCTCGAGTTGGCAAATGAGTTATATTTTCTTGATTTTATTTTTTTAATAGATCTTCTTAGACCCCGACCCCCATTTAGAGCCACTCTCCTACTGACAACACATGGATCTAATCCATAACCCAAGGATAAACACATCACATCCCCGTTCATGGTAACCGAGTGATTAACTGAATACAACTAAACACACTACCCAAGGGAAATCAAAGGGCTGGCAATAAAATACAACTCCAAATAGTAACTCCACATCTGGAAGACTTACACAATAAAAACTTACACTTCTAACCAATTTCCCGAAAAATGTAAACAAAATAAATCACATTCAAAAGGGAAATAAAAGCATAAAATAAATCTACCTTTCGGATTTCCTAAATCAAATTTCCCTTCAATAAAATACAGTAACCCATTGTTCAAATAAAATAACTCATGATTTTTTTGACAAACAGGAGAGGAAATCAAATCTATCTCTTATTTCAATTCCTGAATTACTTAAAAAAAAATATATCTATTTCTTCTTTTAAAACATATCGTTTTAAAAATCATCTAATTGTGCATCTAACATGCATGCACCTAAAAAAGAAGCATTACTTGAAATATTCTTATCTGATTTAAAACAGTCATCTGTACAGACATTACATAATATTATTTTGAAAACAACATGAGGGTTTCAAAGTCATTGATATTCTTTAATCAAAAAAAGTGTTCTTGAAATATATATGTATAAATTCAGTGATGATACACTGTCTACGTTGTTGTTGAGATTGCAATTGTTATTATCTCTAAAAGAGATATTGAAAATGCTTTGTAATAAAAGTCTGAAAAAAATATTGTTCAACAAAGGGAATATGGGAGAAAAGTGGGACCGCACGTTGTGGAGGCAAAATTTTGGAAATCCTCCGTTTTCAAAAAATCTATCCCACTCTGCTCTTCCCGAGTGCCCTTCTGGTCCTTCTAGACTTCTCCGCTTTGGTCCTGGTTTTGATAATGCTGGTTTTTCTATAAAAAATCGTAATGATGGTTTTGGTAATGCTGGTTTTTCCAGATCTAGGTTTTTTTGGGTGGCTAGGGCTCTTCCTCCAACTTCCACTATCTCAAAGATTCTCCTGGATCTGTTTTTCAGAATGGGAAGTGGATTTCGGATTCTCACGCTTTCAAGCCTTCTCGCTGCAATCCTCACTTCAAGAAAACCCTTCTCAAAGGTAAACAACCTATCTTTGACATCTGTGAATCTCCTCCTTCATCCTCCTCTTCATCTCGTTTATGGGCTGATGTTACAGCTGGGCTTCACTCGTCCCATGTTTCTCTTGGGGCTCCCTTCATTCCAAAGATGAACCCTGTTCCGACCACTTTCCCTAACTCCATCCCTCTTGTTCGTCCTAAATTTTTGGATCCTAATCCTCTTACATTCCCCAACTCCATTGCCCTTCCTTCACAGGATGGCTTTCCGAAGAAATTAGCTTCAAATCCTAAGGTTCCTATTCTGGTTGATTCTGGTCATGGTTGCAACTCTTTTTCTTTTGGCCGAGTGGTTCTTGTTTGTAATTAGTTTTCTCAGAATGCTAATTCTTTTGTTCATGATCACTCTGGTAAGAAACAACTACCAAATGGAAAAAATAGGAAGAAACATCCTTCTCCTCATTGATTTGAAGTTACACTGCCTCATTCCATGATTGATCCATAGATCTCAGATTTAAAGGATGTTGCCTTGCTTGGTAAGTTTTTGAACTTTCTTCCAGATCTCGAGTTTTTAAAATCTTGGGTTTTTAACACTTGAGATGGTTCCAATCAAGTTTTTTATTTAGATAAAGGTGATGGTTATTTTGTGGTCATTTTTTCTGATAAAGACTCTAGAAATGTTGTTTCTTAGAAAAAATCCTGGATGTGTGAGGGAAATGGTCTCTTTACAACTTTGTGGACTCTGAATTTTAACCCTAACCGTGTCAAGGTTAAATTTATTCCTTTTTGGATCCAGTTATAGGGTTTACCTCTGGAATATAGAGAGTTGTGCATTATTGAGATTCTTGGTAACAAATTGGGCATTTTTTAAATAAAGATATGGAGTTCTTCTCTAATCCCTCTTTAGTAGTCATACTCTTTGTTTTAATGGATGTTTCTAAACTCATTCCTAAGAGTGTCCAAATTAAAATAGTGCATGGAACATGGGATCAATAGGTAGTTCTGGAAGATCCTAAGCAATTTTGTTTTTTATGCCATTTTCTTCTTCATCCTTTCAAAAAATGTCAGCAACTTGGTTGTGGGAAATCGGTCTTCAACTCAAAGATTGTCAATTCATCTGCAGACCCGGTAGTATCGTCTGTCGTTATATCTACTGGTTCTAATGGCAAGCTAATGGTTGACCTCTCATTTCTTGGAAAGATTTTTGTCTTCTATTTTAATTGGTTTTACTATGTTGGTTTAAAAAGGTCTCATGAACTTGATTCAAATGGGTTTTTTTCAAATTATTCTCATTCAGGACGTCAAATTTCCCTCTTTCAAGAGGAGGCAGAGGTTGTCCAATCTACTTCTTCTCCCAAAGGCATTGTTCTGTTGGATCAGTCATCTTTCAATAATAAATCTTTCTCCTCTCCAGGATTTGATCTTGGTAAGAAAGCTATAAATTGATCTTTGCAAGAACCGGTTGTTGTTTCTTTTGCTCTGGGTTGGGATCTTTCTCTGTGGTCACGAATACAGATTTTTCTTTATTCTTTAAAGGCTTTTTCACCTCAAATTAATTTTGATAGTTTTCTCCAACCAAATCAATGTGCCTCTATGTTAACTTTGGGTGTGACAAATAATTGTGATGAAAAATTAAGCCTTTTTGTTGAACAAAGTTTATTTGATGATCCTCAGATTCCTCCAGTTTTAATTGACCAAAATTTTGATGATGTTGGTTTTCCCTTAGAGGAAGAGGTGATGAAGTTTGTTGATCAGTCTTTAGTATATGTAGGTGAGCAATTGATAGATGACATTTCTTCAAAGGTCTTTTGTGAAGTAGTTTCTTTAGATGACTTTTGCTCTATTTCTCAGTCAAAGCTATCTTCTTCCAACAGTAAAAAATCTCCTGCAAAAAGAGGAAGAAAATCTTTAGCTTCAAAGTTGCAAGAAGAAATATCAACAGGTTTACAATCTACTCTAGATGTCAATCTAGGTTTTTCCACAAAACAAAAAAGGCCAAGGAGAGCTTGCTGCTCTCCCAAATTGCAATGAAACTAATTTCTCGGAATGTCAGAGGCTTAAATGCCTTTGACAAAAAGTCCTAAGTTAAGCATCAACTGGATTCTTTAGGGGCGGATATTGTTGTTTTACAAGAAACAAAAACTTAAGAGGAGTTTTTTTTAGCAATTAAGAAAAATTGGCATAAATGGGAAGCTTCTCATTCACCTTCTCAAGGTGCTTCAGGAGGTCTGATAACTTTTTGGAATGCTAAGTCAATTAGTATATCTGATATTTCTTTTGATCATAATTGGCAATTAATGCACACCACTCATTTTGATCTTTCTTTTTGGCTATTAAATGTTTATGGTCCAATTAGCACCTTTGCTAAAAATTTATTGTGGGATACTCTCAAGTTAAACATTGATTTGTTAGGTTAGGAAAAAATTGTTCTAGTTGGTGATTTCAATGCTATTGCAAATGACATGGAAAAAAAGGAGTAATTAGTCCTCCTAAAGTTGTAATGTTCGATTTTGCTTCATTCATTCATGATAATGCCTTGGTGGATGTAATGCCATTAAATGGTATTTTTACCTGGACAAATAGAAGGAAAAATTTCTTGCAAATTGTAGAAAGATTGGATAGGTTTTTAACTTCTTCAAACTGGGTTTTTTTAGATCTTTCTCTTTCTTCAGAAATTCTACGTTTGGTAGCTTCCGATCATTTTCCGATCTCACTTCTCATCTTGGGTAAGATAATCAAATCAAAGTCTCAATCCTCTTTTAAGTTTGAGTCAATGTGGCTCAGACATCTTGATCTTATCTATCTTATAAAGCAATGGTGGCAGAGTGCTCCCTTTGTGAAAGGGTAAAAAATGTTTCAATTAAGTAAGAAATTGGATCATATCAAGAAGAATTTAAAAGTTGGAATATTTTAGTCTTTAAGAATGTTTTTACTCAAAAAGACTTGGTGTACAAAAGGTTAGTTTAGAGTAATGAAAAAATCATTGCAAATGGTCTTGATAATTCATCATTTGAAGAGCAAAGGAAATTGCAACTGGAATGGAAAGAATCACTATCTCATGAGGAGGTTTACTGGAAGCAAAAGTCTCAGGAACTTTGGTTGAAAGATGGTGACAAGAACACCAATTTTTTTCATCTCTCAGCTCAAACTAAAAAATCCAAATCCTCGATTTTTTCAATTCAAGATAGCGTTTTGAGGTTCTATTCTTCTTAAAGAGGAGGATATTCAGGAGGAAGCAGTTAAGTTTTTCTCTAATCTTTTAACATCAAATGAAAATAATAATGGGAATTTAGTAGTCGAAAAAGAGGAGCTTTTACAACACATTCCCTCTTTGGTGTCTCCTGAAGACAATATTAGGTTGCTTGCTCCTTTTTCTCTTAAAGAGTTAAAAGAGGTTGTTTTTTCAATGTCTCCTGACAAAGCTCCAGGTCCAGATTGCTTCCCAACTATTTTTTTTCAAAAATGTTGGGATTTCATTGGTTTTGATATATTAAGTGCTTTAGAGGAATCGTGAAAATCTGGGGGAATACTAAAAATATTTAATGTTACAAATATTGCTATCATTCCTAAAATTCAAGCTCCCAAATCTTTCTCAAACTTTAGACCTATCTCGTTATGCAACACAATATATAAAATCTTCACCAAAGCCATTTGTGTTCATCTTCATCCTCTGATTTCTTCAATTATTTCAGAAGAGAGAGGTGGTTTTGTTCCTGGTAGAGAAACTCCAGAAGGAGCGATTGTGGCCCATGAAACCTTGCACTCGATAGTATTAAATAAATTATCTTCAATGATAATTAAACTTGATATGCAAAAAGAATATGATAGGGTTGATTGGCGTTTCTTAAAACAAGTACTTTTGAAGTTCAATTTTTCTCCCAAATGGTGTAAATGGATAATGACATGCATATTAGGTGCAAGGTTCTCTATATTACTAAATGGGTCTGCTATGGGGTTTTTTAATTCTTCACAAGGTGTTCGTCAAGGTGATCCATTGTCTCCATTATTATTTATCATTTTGGAAGAAGGTTTGAGTAGATCATTCCTCTCAGCTAATGCCCAAGGGAAAATCAAGGGAGTCTCGATTCCTAATGCCAATAATTTAGTCACTCATTCCTTATTTGCTGATGACACTTCACTTTTTGCTAAAGTTGTTCTTTCCGAAGCTTTAAATATAAAAAATATTTTGGATAAATACACTAGAGTCTCGGGTCAAAAAGTAAATGAAGAAAAATTAAAAAATTACTTGTTCAACACTAAGCCTCCAATCGAGCAAACCATTTTTAAGTTATTTGGCTTTAAAAAAGATTAGCTGCCAAGTAAATATCTAGGAATCCCATTTTTTCAAGACAAAATAGGGTTTCTTATTGGCACAAAATTATTCAAAGTATTCAATCCAAATTGCTTTCTTGGAAAGGAAGATGGCTATCCCTAGTAGGAAGAATCTTATTGGTCAAAACAGTATTATCAACTATTCCAAATTATTTTATGTCAGTTTTGAAAGCTCCTAAATCTATCATATTCCAAATTCAGAAAATTATGAAAAAAATTTTGTGGTTTGGTAATGTTGATAGTAAAAGGAAGATTCCCCTCATTTCTATTGAATCAATGTGTCGTGATAAGTTAAAAGGTGGGGCAAGCCTCCATAATCTTCAAGAAAGGAATTTGGCTCTAGGGCCTAAAATGGTTTGGCGTTTGTAGACAAATCCTTCTCTTAAGTGGTGTCGCCTAATGCAAAATAAATATTTGGACAATCAGTGTTCATCAAGAATTTTCACTGTCTCTAATCCTCCTTCGAGCTCTGCAATGTGGAATTTTATTTTGTCTTGTAGAAATCTAATTCTACCATATTTAATTTGGGAAATAAATGATGGTAAACAAGCTCTTTTTTGAGAAGATTCATGGAATGGTCATAGGAAGTTAAAAAGCTACAATTTGGAATCTTCAATGTCTTATTTGTCTCAAAAACTAGGTCTAAATGTTTTTCAATATTTTGATCATGTGGTTCTTTTAACAGGAAAGGTTAAATGGAAAGATCTTTCTAATGAACCAATTGATGAAAATCATAAGGCTCTCATTTCATCAATTTTGAGTGAAAGGACAGTCTTTGTTTGTTCTTCCCCGGACAGGTTAGTTTGGTCAAAAACCCAAAATGGTTGCTACACTGTCAAAGAGGGATATTTTTCTCTAACCCAAAGAGTTTCTCAACATCCTGCTCAAAGAGCCTATAAATTTTGTTAGAATTCAAAAGTTTTGCCTAAGGCAGGATGCTTTGCCTGGTTAGCAATTTAGAACAAGATTTTAACAAGTGACAAATTAACAAAATTAAAAATATATGTTCCTTTTAAATGTGTTCTTTTTGATCAAGCGTTAGAAGATATCAATCATCTTTCTCTTTTGTGTCCAATAGCACATAGTTGTTGGCTATTTGTCTTGTCAAAATTGAATTTTCAGTTAGATTTGCCCAAGTCAATATGGGATTTATTCACAAGTTGGCCTCAGTTATATTCGGCATCCTTTTTTGCTTGCATATGGGAGGTGATCCCTGCTTCTGTGTTGTGGTCTATCTGGTGGGCAAGGAGAAAATGCATTTTTAGGAAGGAAAAATAGTGTGCTCATCATATATTGGTATCTCTAGAAATTTCAATTTCAGAATCAGTTAATGCTTTTGTGGCTAAAAACAAACATATAGGCTCTATTTTTTTAGATTGGGATTCAAAAGCTCTTATATCATGGCCTCTTCTTTCACTTCCTTTCAAAGGTAGCTTTCATAAAGTTAATAAAACTGATAGATCAAAGATTGTTTGGTCATCTCCTCCTTTGGGTTCCTTCAAGTTAAATTTTGATGGAGTTTCTAGAGGCAATCTAGGAATTTCAAGGGTAGGTATAGTCATCAGGGATCATAAAGGCCTAGTTTTATGTGCCAAATCTATTAAGCTGGAAAGCAGAACAAACAATGTAGCTAAAGCTCAAGCATTATTACTTGGGTTAAGTTTGGCACTTAATTTTAAAAATCCAAATCTCCAGATTGAAGAGGATTCTCTTATTTTAATTAATGCTTGTCGAGATCAAAAAATTCAAAACTGGAAGTTGGCATATATAGTCAAGCAATTCCTAAATTTGCTTGATAAAGTAGCTCATTTTCAATTATTGCACACTTACAGAGAAGGAAATATGGTAGTATATTATCTAGCTAATTTGGGCTGTGATCAATTTGAAAAGGAAGTGGTTCATATACTTAAAATTGGAAAAGTTGATGTTGCTTTGGAAAATATTATCTCTAAAGAGGAAAATGTTCTTTGATTAGAGGAATCTCAATCAATATGGAAAATTAATTTTTACTATTGTGATTGTCAATTATGGAGGTGCGAGTTTAAAATATAATTTTAAAAATTGCATTTTACAATTTTAAAATATTTCCAACTTGCATGTTTATAGTTGGCAATTACATGTGTAATATTATTAGCAAGTTCATTGAATCATTTATAGGCTATGAGGTAGTAGTTGTCATAAGAAAAATTGGAAGGTGACGTCTTTTGTTGACCTCATCTGATACATATCATGTCAAATCCTTTGTGCTTTATCACAAATTTTTTATCAAGGGATTGGGATTGAAACGATATAGAAAGCATGTGTCGTGTACCTTTCTTCTCATATCGTCATGCATTTCAATAAGCATGATGCAACATAAGATTTGGTGCCAAATCAAGGTAATTACTGTTTCTATCATGGCTTACTTAAACATATTGTCAGGTACCGAAGATTAATTTCATGAATTAAAAATCTATCTGTCATGTATAAGCCATCCAACAACTTAGGATAATCATCACATGGTAGTTTGGAGAGTAACATGTGGCTTGTTATGAAGAAAGGAGTGTACGCAGCCTTTCAAATTTTGATAAATGAATTTAATGGAATAAATTTAGCATGATATGGATTGTGTTAGAAGTCTTTTCAAGAATATATGAAATGATAGTAAGGATTGTTTTATTGGAATAAGGCTTTCCTCCACCTATTTAACTGGGTTGTTTCACAATGTTTTTGTGCTACATAGTTTCTTTTGGCTTGGTGAAGCTGGTTGAGGTTGTTTCTCTTTTTTAGTCTCTTTGTCCTAACCAAAGTTTGTGCATTTACATGGAGCTCGAAGCCTTGCTCAGGAATAGGCAACTCGATGGATTATCTTCCTCAAAACTTAAGAGTGTGGTTTCCTATGCAAAGCTGGGAAACTCCGATTACTGGTAAGGTTGAAATGCAACATTTACAAATTGTCTTTAAATTTCGTTGCCCTTGTGATTATAGATCTCTCAAATGCATCATTAGAAGCAACGTTCTTCAACCAAAAACCAGGAGGTTGATTTTTCCGTCAAATGTTTTCTCAATCTTTATATCTAATATCATGGATATGCTCCAATGTCTAGATTCTGTAAATGACATCATTCTGCAAAATGAGGCTCTTATTACCAGTACATAGAAATACATTTTTCACATGGTGAAGGCTACGTGGGTGGTATCTTCCCTCCACACTTTTTACCTCACAATAAAGCATATGTCAATGTTTATGATGCTTTAAAATTGTCTTTAGAATTCTCAGATCCCAGCCACTTGAATAGAGCTCTAACAAGATACTCTCATCATTTGGGGAGAAATATGTCTGAAAATTTCAAGGAAAAATATCACTATACTTCTTTTTTGCTTCATCATAATTGTTATCATGCAGCTCCTTTATTGTAGAGAAATCCAAGTATTCTTCAAACAAGTGTTCAACCTCCGGCTCAGGTTGTACACCAAAATGTGGTACAATCTCAGCCACAAGGTGGAAATAACTTGAGGCTAGCCATGACACATATTCCAGACATGAACATAGCAGTTAATTCTCACATGGAGGAAGAGGGAAGTGAAGAGCAGGGTGATAACTTGCTCGAACTCATGCAAATGGAGGAATAATTGAATCTGGAAACAATGAAGGTTTTTTGCAGGTTTTGATAAAGTTGCAACAAATTACAGATGAAGTGGATTATCAGGTTATTCTAAAATGCGTATATGCCAGTTTCTAGATGTAAATGACATCCCTGTATGCTGCGAATATTTATGTTCAGGCCAGTAGGTTAACCAAAGTATACTCAATGTAATCTAAAAAAAAAAATTGATCATAGATTAGTTTTAATATTTATGAGCTATAACCAGAGGTTTTCTCGCTGGCTCTTTCCTCCCGGTATGCTCTTTCAGCCATTTTCTGTATAAAATGTCTTTTATTATATAATAATATATAGTGGCTTGCCACTTTTGTTTTAAAATAAAAACATGCATGCACCTATATATATAATTATACATATAAAAATATATCATTTAAATATTCTTACGAAAATAAATTTCAATAACCAAAAATAATTATTAAATATTCATAAATATTTTAATATATATATATAAATATATATACATATATATATATACTTAAATATATATTAATATATACTTATTTATATTTATATATACTATATATATAAAAATCAAATTTCCAAATACCAAAAATAATCCAGATCGAACTTTAATTTAAGGGCAAACAAAATAAAACTCATACAAATAAAAAGGAATGGACAAAATTTCATTGGGGGGTCGCAGTTGTACACAAACAACCGAACCCCTAAAGGGGCCACGACTATCTATGAAGGCAGCTCAGGCTGCCCTCACAACACGCCTCTCCCTTGGGGGCGACGGATGTGGGGGTAGCCCATGCACCCCCTCCCAAACAATAATAATATAAAATCTTTGAAATTTTTTATTTCCATACAAAAATCCATGAAACTCCAAATTCGTCGTACGGGATGAAAAACTTAGTTTATAAAATAAATTTAACAGAAGCTTTTACAAAAAGCTAAGGGGTGATCCCACAATATTGGTTTACAATTTTTGGGCAAACTGGACACC
Source organism: Sequoiadendron giganteum (assembly GCA_007115665.2). NCBI lineage: Eukaryota > Viridiplantae > Streptophyta > Pinopsida > Cupressales > Cupressaceae > Sequoiadendron > Sequoiadendron giganteum. The sequence continues at coordinate 725,162,185 of CM021102.1, forward strand.
GAACTAATTTTTTTAGCTAAATCTTCACTTTCAAGCTCCTATAGTGGCTAAACCATGAGGAATTTGAAGATGATGAAAACTAGTGATTTGTGATGTTTTCTTTATAGATTCTAAATATATTTTTTTCATTTTGTTTGGAATCAAATTGCACTTATTTTTCCATCTCCTTCGAAAACTAGTTTTTTTTTAAAAAGAACATTTTTAAGGAGTGACGCTCACCGTATACAACATAAATTTTTTTGTATGAAGGATAAAATTCTAAGTTTTTTGAATTTAGATTTTTAACTATGATATCTAGCACTTTCATTTGGTTTTATAGTGTTTTATTGGATATTTTTTCCTTAATAAAGTTTCAAAGTCAAACCAATTACAATTCAGACATAGGTGGACCGTATACAACATAACGTTTTATGTACGTATTAAAATTCAATTTATATTTTTCTAATTGATCAAGGACATCATTACCCAACCCAAACATATTTTTTAAAATTTTATTTTGATAATCTTATATTTTTCCACATGTGCAGAATAAAGAACTTGATTTTCAGTGGAAAATCTATGTTTAATAAAACTAAAAAAATACATAGATAATAAAACCAAAACATATTAAAATTATATTCGTTGGATAGCTCGTTCTAAGGAATACCATCTTACAATTGGGTTTGTGAAGTCTCCTCCATTTTCATCCTCAACCCGAGCTTTGAAGGGCGAAAATTTGAAGTATTTTTGTGTCGAAGGATGGGAAGGTGGGAAAAGGGGGGTTCACTTGAACCCCCTTTCCACAATGGGAAACATGAGTTCCCACATGAAAAGGCGTTTGCTCGAACCCCCTTTCCTCAATGGGAAACACGGATTCCCACATGCAAAGGGCTTTGCTCGAACCCCTCAAAACGATTTTTTTTTGCATGGGTGATTTTTTTGGAAGTTTTCCTTCCTCACTCGAATTGTAAACCACTTTTGTGGGTTCACCCTAAGGCATGTAATTATATTTATATATATATATATATATATGGGTTCACCCTAAGGCATGTAATTATATATATATATATATATATATATATATATATAAATATAAAAAATTGATTGCTTCAGAGGGTTATATATTTTCACAATAATTTTTTATAGGTAATTACAAATTCTTCCCAAAGGAGAAAATTGTACAAAAAAATTCTAGAGGAGAATAATTTCAAATTTTATAGAGATTTTCCATTTCTTCCAGCTGCAGCTTTCAATTTCGCTTAACCAAATAGACAAATTGGAAGAAAAATAACATCCTTCTATGAAAGAATTTTTCCCCATTGAACAAGATTTTTCCCCTAATTTGACATGAAGAATTTAAATCTATTCAGACTATAGAGGTTTTTCTAAATTTCCTTCAGATAAATAAATTTAATATGAAGCAATAATAAATTTTTACAGAAAACATTTACAAGAGAAATCCTGAGAGATTTCCTACAAAATTCTATAGAGAAATTTAATTCCTTCTCAACAGAGGTTTTCCAATTTCTTATTGTTTTTCTTCTAGGTTCTCCATTGTTTAAAAATAATCCCTACATGAATTTCCAAAGCTTCCCCGACAATTTAAAAATTCAAAAACAAATAAAAACTTAAACAATTTCTACAAAAGCTTTCACGGTAAGTTCCAGACACGTCATTCTTTCAATTTTACAAAAAACTCAAAAGATTCTAATCTTGTACATGCAATATTTTCCAGAACCTCAAACTAATCTAATAGCCTTTCCAAATTGAAAATAAATTAAATAATAAAGGAACTTCAATTCCAGACACTTGAGGAGATGAAGATTGAAGTAGAGCTTCTTCCACAAAACAAAGATTCCTCCAGGAAAAAAAAAAAAGCTTCTTTCCAAAAGAAAAACAAAACTTCTTCCAAAAAAGTAACAAAAATCTAGAGCCAAAGTATTTTTTTTCCCGAGATTATCCTTCCCCCAATTTTCAACAACTCGATTCAACAACCCATCTTAATTTTTCAACCACCTCCCAAAAAAACTTCTTCCCTTCTTCTGTGAAGTAACCTCTTACCTCTCTTTTTTACAACAATTATTCTCTCCGTGAAATAATTCTCCCAACAACCGTAATTAAAATTTTCCAACACATGTCACAAATAAAATATCTTCTCAATCAATACTCAGACAATCCCTCTAGATATTTTCTAGATATTAATGTATTTTAATAATTCAAACTCACATAGTATTTTCTAATTTAAATTTAATCAACTTAACTACTTAATAAAATAATTTTAATCATAAGATTAAATCATTTTACCAATTAAATTAAATACAAAGCTTCTAACCCAATAATCAAGATTAACTAAATAATCACCTAAAACATTTAAAGCATTTATTTCCCTTAAACATACCTTGCAACGTAAATGACAACAAGGCATAAATTGACAACATGATAAAAAAACATGACCAACCAAAACTAATGACACACTATGACTAGGGTTGTGGCTTGACAAGAGAAACCTAGTTATTATCTCCCAATCAACTAACTGTTGGGAAATGGACACACTCAAACTTGTGAATCCAGGTGGAGTTGATGTCTTGTACTTGCAATCCTGCAATCAAAGCATATGTTGAATATGCATATATATCATAATCAAACACATCGTGAAGAGAGAATTGCAGAATCGCAGGGCGCTCACAAGCAAGTGATGCAATCTCGTTCCCTTCACCAATACAATGTCACATCAAACTGACGAATCTAACACATCAATAAAATACATATGAGCATATAACAATATCAACTCAAATAAACAACTATGCTAATCAGAAAATATGTTATAAACAATAAACATCCATATAGTGTACTCTCACATCATAATATAAAAACCAACATCGTTCCAAAATTAGCGATCAAATAATAACATAGTATCATATTATATCAAAGTAAAGGTACTATTAGAAAACATAAGCATAACAGAGAAACACACTATCTAATCATATGAGAAAAATGGAGGGGTGCTACAGTTTCCCCTCTCAATGTAGAGGTAGGTTGACTAAAAATAGCAACCTTACCACATTTTGGCACATATTTCATTATTTTCTTTATTATAACAAATTTAGATTTTTTTGAGTCATTTATTATAATGAAAAATATGTATACCAACATATTTTTAGCAACTCTACTGGGGAAGAAATAGCTATAAAATTATCCATTTCCTATAAAAAATCATTTGCATGTTGTCAAAAATGATCTTTTTGATGAATACCATGAGTTTACAACGTAACAAAGCACATGTTGGTGTAATTAAATATTTTGTACCTTATCCTAAGTCATAATTACACCTTAGTTAAGTTTACTTAAGGACCACATATGAGTTGTTGGAGAATTTTCATCTTTGGTGGACTTATCTTCTTATTACTTTATCACTTCCACCTTTCATGGACATATCATGTGATTAGGTTTCCACCTTTTGTGGTGGTTATCACATTATCACCTTTCCACTTTAGGTGGAGTAATAGTTTTTCATTGTTGTCTCATGTCATAAGATTATGACACTTGTCATAATTTATGCACTCTTATGTTCTCATCGTGGCTATATAACCAAGGGGTCTCTCATTGTACATCAAAGTGATCTCATATCATTATCATTGACATTGAATACAATTTATTTTTGTCACATTATTTTCTCTTCTTGTGCTTTCCATTTGGTCCATAGATCTTGGCATCCATAGCCAATTCTAACATGGTATCAGAGCGGGTTGGGTCCCATTGGAGAGTCATTTTTTGAAGAGAAGTACCAGATTTGGGGAGGTTCCATTTTTGGTTTTTTATTGCAGGTTCACATCAGAGTTTGCTGGTGCAAATCTGGGCTCACCATTGTGTCTAGGAGGCTCGAGAAAGACAGATTTGACTTTTGGTTTACTCAATTTGATCACCATTTGCATTTTTGACAAACAAGGGTTTGTTGAAAATCATTTTTTATTGGAGTTGTCATCATTTTTGCTTAAAAAATCTAGCTTTCACGCATTTATAGGAAAAACAATTTTTGGGTTTTGTAGGTAGTCAAAATCTGAATTGGGTATTTTTTAGATTTTGCATATTTTGCACAGATCTGAAGAAAATCACTATCGAAAAAATGGCGCATGTCATTTTTCTCTTGGCTGAAGGTTAAAAAAATTCTTTTTTTCATCTTTTGCTTGCTAGATCAAAAAAACAATTTCTGGGTTTGTTTTTAGCATCAAAATATTTTTGGGTTTCTATTTTTGTCTACAAATAGTGAGTAGGTTTTCCAGAAATCAAATTAGAAATAAACGTTTTTTTGCTAGAAAACCCATTTCCTGCAAGCTAAATTCAGTTGTTTGAAAAATTCATAACTTTTGGCCACGGTGTCTGTTTTTGGCAAACAACATATCGACGTAAAACTATTTTTGAGCACTTCATAGTGGTGTAGGGCATTTTTTCAGATTTGGTCATCTACACAAATTTGAGGTTATTTTTCATCATGGAGGCAAATGTGACCATTGGTTTGTGCATGCACTCTTTTTTGTTTTCATGCAGTAGGTTCGCATTTTGTCTTTGCTTTATGCATATTTTGCATGTTCTCTTTTACAATCATGGGGTATTGTAATAAATGAACTTATATAAAGTTTCATCAGAGGGGGTTTCTTGCATAATAATTTGATTAGAGTGTAGTTACACTTTGATCTCATCTTCATATTGATGACAACTCGCATGAGTTGTATCTGGATTCTGTTGTTTCTTTTGGCCACATCTTGCTCATAGTTTGACACATTTTGGTTCACATCGGTTCATATATCAAATTGAGAGCCTATGGTTAATGATCCTGAATCACATCAGATTTACATTGGGTCGCATCTTAGTTTGAGGGCCATTTATTTTATGGCTAATGTTCCAAAAATTTTATGGTACTTGCTCCTATGGATCAGTTTTAGTCACAGTTTGGCATCGACATCGAGATACATATAGCTTCCAAAAAATTTCATCATATCATTCCCTCGTATGGGGGGCATCATTTATTCATCTGCTATTGCTTCATGGATTCCAGGGTTGTTCCAGTTTGTGAGTTTTCCAGTGTTCCTTGGCATCGGGTCTGTTGTTTCTTTATCATGATTCTACCTTGAGTCAATCAGTGACTCACATATGGTTTTAGTAGCAAACATAAGTATCTTTCCTTTCCTGTCAGATTGAAGATTTCAGTGTTACTCCACAGTGTACAAGTCTAGTGTTTCTCTTGCAGTAGGTTATCTTTTTGAGGGGGGCCTATCTTGTCTCTCTTCTACTTCTCTCTTATAGGGGTCTTTTTCCTCACATGCAATTTTTACCTTCTCATTCATCATTGAGAGAATTTTATTTTGTATTTCATCTCTCTTTTGGGGAGAAGTTTTGTCCCACTGGGTTTTCTCCTTTTCTTCGTTTGTGAGAAATTGTGTTGCACTGTACATGGATACCTAACATGGCCTAGTTGTCGGAACGCATCTTGCATTGTTGTTTTTGTACATTCTCCCTAAGTTGCACTTAAGGGGGGGTGTTGGTGTAATTAAATATTTTTTACCTTGTCCTAGGTCACAATTACACCTTAGTTAAGTTTACTTAGGGACCACATAGGAGTTGTTGGAGAGTTTCTACCTTTGGTGGACTTATCTTCTTATTACTTTATCACTTCCACCTTTCATGGACATATCATGTTATTAGGTTTCCACCTTTTGTGGTGGTTATCACATTATCACATTTCCACTTTAGGTGGAGTGATAACTTTTCATTGTTGTTTCATGTCATAAGATTACGACACTTGTCATAATATTATGCACTCTTATGTTCTCACCATGACTATATAACCAAGGGGTATCTCATTGTACATCAAAGCGACCTCATATCATTATCATTGACATTGAATACAATTTATTCTTATCACATTATTTTCTCTCTTCTTGTCCTTTCCATTTGGTCTGTAGATCTTGGCATCCATAGTCAATTCTAACATGGTATCAGAGCATGTTTGATTCTAACAACACCTATCCTACAATCTAGAAAAAAATGGTGGGGTGGTTTAATACAAAAGACATCATTTCTTATTTCTACATGATAGCTTGGAGAAACAAAAGGTCATGCTAGCAATATCACAAGATAAAGTAAGTGATATTTAAGGAAGAAGATCATGAACATGAAATTGTTGAACAAGATGAAATAATTGCACAAGGAAGAGACAACATGGTAAAAATTGTGGTCAACAAAAGTGTTGAAAGGTTTATTTTTACAAGACATGAACAGGTATGTTTTCCATAGGTATTGTACACTTCAAAATAGCTTGGTCTCTATTGAACATAGAAGTCTAAATTTTTCTTTGTTTCAATGAACAATCATGGTGTTGGAAGGTAGGTTCAAGCCACTCTTGCAACCTAATATAATGTTTTTATAATTTAAGCAAGAAGACATAATAACATACTTAAGGACATTGACTTGGAGATATAGAAAGTCAAATCAACAATATCATCAAGTTGACCAAGTATTAGACTTTGAAGATGATCTTGATACTGAAATAAGGTTCATACAAACCCAAAATTATGGGAATCAACATAGTGAGCTTTGATCATAGAGCTTTTACCCAGAAGGAATCAACATCAACATCAAAGGAAAACAAATCAAAATTTATAGCAATTTACACAAAATAATTGGTCTGCTCAACTTGCTAAGAATTTTTTTCTTACAAGACACCCTAGCTAGCAAAAGTTACACTAGAGGAGACTGAAGTAAAGGTATTATTGATTGTGATTTTGAAAGTTTAAAAAATATTTATTTCTCTACTCCTATTTCTTCTTCAAGAAAGAAAGTTAGATCTACTAGTAGACCCCACATCTCCCATTAGGACTATTATGTAAATAGTGTCATTATCCGCCTAATTAGCTAATCACCTATCTAAGATTTACCTATTCACACATAATTTAAGCTTAATTAGGTTTTTTTTTTGTATCACTTCATAAAATTGAGACATGTGTCCTCATGGCTTGAGACATCTATTGACACTTGCTCACCCACTTCTCAAGCGAGCTCACAAGTGTCCCACCTTTGGAGGGGTAGTCAAAGTTTCACTCTTACTTTCTCACCTCCTCATCCTTGCCTATATATGAAAGGCTTGATCATTGTATTATGCACTCTTCATTTCATATTGATAGACATACTATTGTGCATATTGTATTCACTTGTGGAAGCTGTTTCATGCTCTCTTTGATCTTGGCATTCTCCAACATGGTATTAGAGCCATGAGAGCATGTTCCTTCCCTCATCGAGGTGACTCCTACACATATCCCTCTCAATGAAGCATCATAGAGCCAAAATATAGCACCATCGCGTTCAGAAGACTTGAGAAATAAAAAATACCTTTTATTTCATCAATTTCGATAAATTTTTATTTTTTTATTTTTTTCATCACTGTGCACATTATACCAAAAAGTTATAAAAATTAGCGGAGGGCCAATTTTCCCTTTGCTCATTTGCTTGTTAGGATAGATATTTGCAATTTCTCAGGCATTTTAGGCCTATTTGCAAAATTTGTGGCCTTGTTGGCTTGCTTTCAAGTTTACCTTTATTTGCAACAACATATTCCCTGTGTTTGGTGTGTCCCTGCCTACAAATTCGTGCACATACAAATATTTTTGTATTTGTGATCCTCTTGAGAATACCACTCGCTGGAGGCATTACAATTAGATCTATGGTTATTCTCGTTCAAACTTTGGTTTGTTACTTTTCCAAAGTTTACAAGGATAATTTTTTACACAAAATTATTTTTTAGGTCGACCTATTTCTACAATCCATGGTTTGCTCACACAACTTGCAAGCAAATCAACATCTGCAGCTCTACTCTTTTCTCCATGCCACAATTTGAAATTTCTAGAAGGTGGTTGAAAATTTGTTAGTGATATTTGTTCCATAAGCATCCTCCACACCATTTGACATTTGGCATTCCATTTGGCCTGCAAAACCCTCCTCTAAAGAGTCATGAATGAATGGAGATTTGACCAAATCCATCGACCTCAAATATAATCATAAATATTGCATTTTTTCTTATTGTAAAATGAACATTTTAGAGAAGAAAAGTTTGGTGTGAATAAAATCATGATGCATTGGATAAAACATGAGGATGAAATTAAGTTGGATCCTATGGAATATATAACCATGAAGCCATGCACAAGGTTAGATTACGAAAATAGAATAATGAGGATGATTTATTTGGCCTTTATGAAACCATTTATAATATGAGACTTGGTTTGAGGAGTCATAGGGATGTGGTTGTTATGAAACCATTTAAAAAATATTTATTCATAAATGAAAATGTTTTGAATAGGTAATCATAAGTACATGAATGATTTGGTCTCCATGATGCATGCAAGCACAAAACCATGTAAAACATTGAATAAAATCATGGTGTAAAATTTTATCATGGAATTGGAATCAATGTGGCCCCTATGATGTGTGCAAGTTTGTTATCATATATAAGTGAGATATGCAATTGGTATAATATGTCATCCTTAAATTGACTCCATACATTATAATAGATTCAATTTGATGAGAGTAAAAAAATGTAAGGGGGATATATAGCAATGTGTTTTTCCAAGGTGTAAATTGAATCATATAATTATGAACAATCATATAGTAAGGGATAAAATATTCCCCATGCTATGAGGATAAGTAATTTAACATAACTATTTAATGTTCATTCCAAGTGTCATTGTGTAAGGGAAAGATATGTAATAATAAAAAATATATAATTATATAAGTGGAGTAATATAGAAATTTCATGAAAGATATAAAAAATAAATAGGAATTGTAATGTAGGCTATTACCACAAAATAACATAAACACAATTTCATTTAAAACCAAAATTAACATGTAGAAGTAATAAAATATTATACCATGTATGATGTAATCATTTAAATGTGTAGGTGTGTTGTGAGAAACAATAATATGCAAGTCTCTAAAACTATATGAAAGATTACATGGCTTGAAAGATAGCTTCCAAAATGAATCCCATCAAATTGGGAAGCCAAGAAATATGTTGTACATAGTAAAAGTTCCACAAACATAAAAGAAACATAAATAAATGTTTAAATATAATGAAGGTGAAAAAGATGAATCAAGAGCTTGTGGAAAAGTCCAAATTGATGTTTTCTGCTCTCCACCTCCCATTGAATCATACTCCACCTATCCATATCAAGGATTTAAAAGTTATGAAAAATATTAAGTTGCAATGTCCAAAAGGCTCTCACTTCAGTAAGGCTCCCATCTTATAGTTTGTAGAAGATCAAGCTTCCAATGGTCATGATAGTAACTGGGCTTGGTCGTGGTGATCTCTCCTATTGTTTGGTTTTTTCTATGGGTAAAATTTTCTTAGTTATTAATTTCCTTCTTTCATAGTTTATATTTTGGTCTGATCTAGGAAAAACCTATTATTCTCTTAGTCATGGCTTCTTATACTCTCATGTAACTTTGAATTTAATGATATTAATATAATTATAGGTGTTATACACCTTTTATCTAAAAAAAGTAAAAAATAAGAGATGAAGGAAAAAAATCTAAAGTGAGTGGTGTGAATGAACATAAATAAGACCCGAAGTAGAAAAATGTTACAACTCAAATGAAAAGATCAATCATAAATAATAAAAAAATACAAGTCTATTTTTTTTGTCAGCATGAGTTAAAGTGTGTTGAGCACACTTGCATTGCTTTCATCATCCCAAAACTATAGAGAAAGATAAACTCAAATATAAAACAAAGAGAAGAAAAAAGAGGTCATGGAAAATAAATGTTCATATTCATTTGTGTCAACATGTACTATCAAAGGTAGCTTGTGTCATCCACATAGTTGCAATGAACATGCAAACAATAAGAATCAAAACAAATAAAAATAAAATATATATAATTGGTAGAAGGAGAGTATGAGGTCTATTGTTTTTTATTAAAAAATTAGGGAAAGGGCAATGATCCCATAAGTTAAAACATCATATGACAAAAAGAAGAAACAAAAATAGGTCATGTAGGCCCAATTAAATAGCTAAAGGGAATGTAGGCCCAACAAAACAACAAAACTAGGGAAACAAAATAGAGAAGAAAAACAAGAAAAAACAACACCAAAGCTTACAGATTAATCTACAGTCCATGAGGAGGTCATCTAAGGATGCTTCCTTGTCATCCATGTCCAACAACTCATCATCATTCTTGTCATTCTCATTTCTTCCCCATTATCTTTAGCCCTTTTTCTTCTATTGGATGATTTTAGAGTGGTCAAAAGTTGTCCCCACAACAACCTTATTCATTATTCCATTAGTGAGCATTATGATTATTGAAATGACACTTTCCATTCATTTCATCTTGTCATTGTTGTTGTTGGTTTCAAGCTTCTTTTCCAGCTCCTCCACCTTGGCCTAAAGATCCTTAATATCGATATTATATTTTTCTTTAGTGACTTGGGCCTTATTGGGTGAAGGCCCCTTACTCTGATTTTTACCCAATATTTCCAGGTGCTTGGGGGAGGGGGGAACCAAAATTTTTGTTTCCATCACATTTGTATCCTAAACCTCATCCTTCTTGTTCTCCTCATCCAAACCTTTCTCATTATCAGATCTCTCTTGTTCTTCCTCTTATTCATTGTATTGTGCATCCTCTTCATACCTATTCTTCAAGTCTTCCTCCTCCCAACCCTTATCTATTGAGGAGGAAACTCGTCATCATCATTCTCTTCTTCAAAATCCAAAATTATTTTATTTTCTTTTAGAATTCTTATCTCTCAAAGCCTAGGTCAGTTTAGAATATTTGTGGCCTCTTGACCATATGGTGTCACATTGAGAAGTACCCATATTATCCTCATCCCCGTGCCATCAACATTGAAGATAAAAATTGTCCCATGATCAATGGGGAGGGGAATGGGGCCTTTAACTTTTTCTTATTTTTTCCTTGCTTTTCCACATGCATGCTTGGGTCCACAATTTTTTTTTGTTAGGAGGGGAATCCACCAACAACTCATGTAGATGGGGGGTTTCAACCTCCACAAAGGACTTTCCCTTAGTCCCAGGTTCCAGTTTTCCCACATAGCTAGGGCTAGGGTTAGAATTGTTCAGAGAAACAAGAGAGCCCTTGGAGGCTTTGTTTTCCAAAAGTTTAATTTTAAGATTTCTCTTAGCCTTGGGGTAGATGGTAGGAGTCATGGTAAGATAGTACTTATAGAGGTCCATAACAAGGCCTTGGTGCATGGGGTAGGTGTCATCAAGGATATAAGCCTTTGGGCATGAGAATAGGCAGAAAGGAAGGTTGATTTTATTTCCATGTCTCAAATGGTTAAGGATGGGTAAATGGTAACCATGAATGGTCTTGAACCTATCTACAAGAGTAAAATACTTCAATTGCAATGTAAACTCGCCAAGGCTAAAGGAGCTGGAAGCTTCTCCCTATTGTAACCATTTTGGAAATGAATTGGTTTATCCTTTATGACAAAGAAAGCAATAATAAACTTTTTGTATTCCCCTTTGTTGGAAACATGAGCATGATGGTGCATGGATGGTGTACATGGTGTTTTCATTGATGACAACCAATTGTAGAAATGTAGAAGTGTTGGTTTGTAGAAGACCAAATGGTGTGGATAATTGGCTAAGTATTAGATTGCAATTTTAGTGTTATAGTGAACCAATTTTGTGGTCCACATTACTTTGCTATGCAATATATTGTCATGTGGTTTTAAGGTGTTGATGATGTGTATTAAAGGTATTCGAATCCAAAGTATCAAGGTTGTATGTCTTCCACAGTTGAAGATAATGTTGACAAAGTATTAGGCTTAGTAATGGCAGAGTGACTAGTACAAAGTGCATATTGGAATGCTATGTAGTTTTGAGGAAGTGTACAAATGTCAGAAGTATGTGTGCTCCAAGTAGAAAGTTTTTTAGTGGTCTACATGTTGAGTTATGAATGAATAGTTGGTTCATTCAATTATTGCTTCACCAATTTTTTTATGTGGTGTTGACCTAAGGATTTTTGGGTCATGCAGATTTATGGGAGTGATTTTAGCTCATGTTGACCTATTTTGGAGGTTTACATGTTCTGGTTCTCTCCACATGGTATGTGTGTTAAATTTTTAAGCTGACATGTTATGTGGTACATGGTTCATGCAATTAGGCCGACCTAATTGATGTTTTGGTTGGTTGTAGTATATATGCAAGGTTGATTCATTGTGTGAATGATGATTATGAGTGAGAGTAGAGTGTGTGTTGAAAATATGATGTAATGTGAAGTGCGAAAGGTGTAGTGGTGAAGTATGAAGTGTGTTAAGTAAGATTGCAGAGCTTAATTGGAATTGTATCTTTAGCATGTTGTAGATGCATTATTAGTAGTTCACCTTGGCAGTGAGCCACCCTTTCCGAGCTATCTTTTTCTATTTTGGGCAGTGATCCACTAATAGTGAGCCATTCTTTCTTTTTGGATAGCGATTCCACCATTGTGTAATCTCTATTGTAACTGGTTATAATATATTGTGAGATAATCCTTGCCGTGGTTTTCCTTTTCAAGGTTTTTCCACATAAATTTGGTGTTCTTGTGTTCCTTGATGTGATGCATGCTTTATATGTTCCTTTCTATTTCTGCAATTTTAATGTGATGCTTTGAATGAATGTTTAAATTGATGAAGTTAATAAATTTCAATGAATACTGATTCACCCCCTCTCATTATTCTGGGTGTTCAAAACCTATTTCTCTTCTTCTCCACCTTAAGGACCTTGCAAGAAAAACTCATAGGCTTAGCAATCAATTTATTAAAGACACAAAAATAGATTCCACCAATAGTGACCTTGCCCTGAGACCATGAACTCATAAATTTAGAGGTGAGTTTTTCATTATATCCCTTCATAGATTGGAATACAAGAGTGAATCCACCTTTTTCAAATAGATCCTAGAGCTCCATGTTCTATTTGAGAGCTTCAAAAAGAGATGGGTTTGGTCCTGAGATGTGGGCCTCCCATACTATTTGATCTACCAAACAACACAAAGAGCCACCAAAGGAATAAGAAGTAATTTGAGGTAGCCAAAAAACAATGACCAAATGGCTTCCCAGTGTCCCACTACTTTTTAAAAAAATGAACCGTTTCTCCTGGTGTTGGTATAGAAAGAGAAAGTTCAAATTACCTTACCTCTTCTAACATAGTCGCAAGCCTTAGTAGTATTATAGCCATAATTATTTGGATCCAGCAATGCCCTATATTTAATACTCAAAATACAGTTAAGGAAAAAACACAACTATCGAATTTTTCTCAAGAATGCTTGCAAAGCTCATAAGGCTATTACTAAAGAAGGCACTACAAGGAAACATACAACATTTGACTAGTTATAGATTGATAAATTTAGTTAGACAACTATATTGCTTATGCAATCCTAGGAGGGTTTTCAAATGGGGACATGGAGATTAAATCAATCAAGATAGAATTATATAGTCCAACCAACACATTCATAAATTGACAACACAATCAAGTCATAAGCTAAACAAATACCTAATATCAATATTAACTCAAAGTAACAAAAAAAGAGCAAACCCTAGGTCCAGACTTAATTCCTCGGGGGATTTTCTCTGATGAACTTGCCTACGTATATACTTCGCAGAGGAATCATAGTTCAACAATTGGACTTCAACCATCATACACTTGGTTGGATGACAATGGGGTATAACCCACAACTGGTTGATGCATAAAACCATCATTTACAACCAAAATTAACTTCTAGAAGTATAAAAGACCTATTCCCAAAAGAAGTTACCATACCTATGTTTAAACCACATAAGATCACTACTAACACACACAACCCCTTCTTATAAAAAAATACACTCTTGATAGTAAAATGGATCTCCACATGATTCCCAACTTCTTCATAGAGTAATGCAAATGAAAAAATATTCAAACTAATATCATAACCTTATATATATTTATACTTCAAATGATATAAATGAACCATCACTTTGTTAAACATGTGATACTAATAACTTAGCATGTAATCCTAATGAATAGTAACTAGGCAACTGATAAAAGAATCATATATGTAGAATAATAATCGATTGAATGGTTTGAAGGTATCATGATAACATGTAATTTATAAGATATTCTTTGAGCTAATTTCTTAAGAAATGGGTTACTCTTATAGTTGGTTCTATAGTGTGATCAAATTTTAGCATATAATTCATCTCTTGGGAAAATTATTTCCTCTTGTTTTAAGTAATTACCAAAAATACACTTCAGAACATGTAATTTGAAAAGACCACTTGACTATAGAGAATGTAATATATGTGTGTGTGTGTGTGTGTGTGTGGACATCATGCAACCATCATATATTGTATGTTTGTATGCTATAATTGCCTCACAACTTGTATATCATAATAGTGTACTTCAATAGAGTTCAATTCTCTTACAAACAAATTTGATAAAAAATCATTCATGTAAACACTTAACAATTTTTAATTTTCTGATTGTAGTGAAAAAATGTATGCATTAAAATGACGATACTAAACCAAATTTTAAAATTCAAAATGATTTAAAAAGAGAAAAGGATGAAGGACAAAACCCATAAACAATTTTTCATAAAACCTAACCAATGAAGAGCAGTTTTGGCTGCAACTAAATTCACTAGAACTTAATAGTATGCTGATCTTCATAAATAACGAAAGAATTAAAATACACCTAACTCTCACATACTTTGGCTAATTTAAAAAAAATTAAAATGTTATCGAAAGGGGAGAAAGTGACGAGTAAAACCCAAAAATATTTGGGTCACATCCCAAACATGTCTGTGCAGTTCGCTTTGCAACTCAGCTCATTATTATTATTATAATTATTTTTCCATTGTAAAAATGTGATACTAAAACTCTCTTTAACACAATGGCATATGATAATGACATGGAGATAGCTGAAACATAAAGAGCTTGGCTAGTTCTCTAATAATATAAAAATTTATTTAATGATAACAATAATATAGAATTAATGATTATCTATTCAAGTCTCTTATTTAATTTAACATAAGAATTCACGCGGTTATTAAGGACACTAGTTGAATTATTTGACAAATCTATCTATTCATATTTTTGGGATCAACCAATACCATACAAATTCATGCTCTACCAATATCAATGTAATATGTAAAAGACTTTGTTGGATTTTATTTTAATTGTGAAGCTTTATCACCAAGCCAATGATTTAGTATCATAATTGTTTATTAATTAGGAATGGATGACTGAAAAGAAGATTAAAGTAATTGCTGATTAGAAAATCTCACCAACTACTATTAACTTGGTAATTTTTTTTAGCTAAAATATTATATTTAATGTTCAAATCAATACATTATATATTTCTATAATTTTATGAATCCACCAAGAAAAACAAGATTAAAAAGATTATTTCTTCTTCTTTAATAATCTCACAGTAACCATTTAGTTAAATTTTAAGTAATTAAGAGTTTTCCAATTTAACAGAGATTTATATAGAATTTAAACTCCACATTATTTGACACTTATTTATGGCATCTAAACAGAAACAATAGTTAAAATAAATTATTATTTCATACATTAAACAGGCACAGCTGGGTCACCTCTCCAAGGCATAGACAAAATGATTAAATGAGTTGATCTATAGCTGCTACTTCAATCTAATTATAATATCTTTCAACAAATCTATAAGTATCATGGTTTTGTTTTTTTTCAATTCATTTTATTTGTTTTGAGTTACCAAATTCGTAAGCTCGAGACAGCTTATGCAGCCCTATAAAACAAAATTATATGGGGAGTGTTTAATTAACCTAGTCAGTTCATAATGATTTTATGCAGCAAGTGAGACTCTGCTTATCAGTACATAGTGAAATTTATTAGCCACAACCTGGTTGAATGATATTGTTGTTCAAGTGTGAAGTTTTGTTTATTCCAGTTTGCCCTTTTGAGACAAGCTACAGTTATGGTTTCCCTGTAAGGGAAATTTACAACTAAAAGGGTGTGTTGTCGTATCATATGTATATTAAATATTGTAAGCTTTAACCTGTATGTTCTAAGCCTCCAAGGTAACATAAGTACTCAGCTGCCCCAATTAATTATATGCAATGCAATGAAAAAAAACCAAAATAAAGATGTAGGTGCAGTAAAATGAACCTAACATTAGTGGTAACTTATGCACATGCCATAGCTGGCTTACCAATCTCTAGATATCAGAAATCATATACACAATAGAATGGGAAAGAATCGCTCAGGAAAAGTGATCGATGCTAATGGGTCAATAGACAAACACAACATAAAGGCAAAGGATGGTACTAAAAAAAATTTTTATTTGGCTTTCATACATTCTTTGACAACGAATCTACCTTGATTGCACAATAACGAACTTGGCCAATGCAACAAGTATGAAAGTAAATACGCAAAGCTGAGAAATTTTAACTCTCTTTTATTTTATTTTTTTTAATTTTTAAATTAGAAAGGGACATCCATAAAGGCGTAAAGGTGTGACCCAGGTCTGGAATTTGATGGTCTATTTGACCTTTTTTTGCATTTTGAACTGTATATTACAACCTAAAAATTTATTAAACCGTAATATTTGACTTGCTATATTTTTATAAAACCGTAAATATGACACTTAAAATTATAATTAAACGGTAAAAATTTATTATATATATATATAATGTTTATGATAAAAATATAAATTAGTTTAAAATTGGAATAATTCTTTCTAATTTTACTTTATATTAATATATATGATTTATTATAAATATATTTATTAATTCAAAATCTTTCAAAATTAAATATAGTTTTTTCTAATTTTTTAAAGATTTTGACATTTTTACTAATAGTTATTATTGTTTTATATTAATATATATGATTTATAATATTTATTATAAAAATATATTTTGATTCAAAATCTTTTTAAAATAGAATATAATCGTTTTTTAACTTTTTGAATATTTTAACAAGATTTATTTTCTATATGATTTTAGAAACTTCTTATTAATTGTCATAGTAAATTTAAGATTTTTTACATTTATTTCTAATTATCAATATTTTCTAATTTTACATTTTTTTTAATATATATAGATATCCATATGAATAATAACATAACACAAATATCCAAGGCTGAAATTAGGAAAGTTGTTTTTTATTTTGATGGCAACAAAGCTCCAGGACCTGATGGTTTTCCCTTATTCTTCTTCCAAGTGTTCTGAGAAATTGTTGCGGTGGATGTTGAGAATGCTGTCAAGGAATTCTTTGGATCAAGATGTCTTTTGAAAGAACTTAATGCTACTTTTGTGGTCCTTATACCAAAAAAACCTGGGGCTTTGGAGTTTCAAGCTTTTCGGCCAATCAGCCTGTGCAATTCTATCTATAAAATTATTTCGAAGGTCTTAACTACAAGATTGCTTTATGTGCTTCCTCAAATGATTGCTCCACAACAGAATGGTTTTGTGCCAGGTAGGCACATTCTGGACTCTGTTATTACTGTTCATGAGAATTTACATTCTCTAATGGTTTCAAAGACTGAAGGGTTCATTCTTAAATTGGACATTTCCAAAGCCTATGATCGGGTTGAATGGAATTTTTTATTTAAAATCCTGGCCAAGTTTGGTTTTAATAACAGAGTCATTCAGATGGTGAACCAGCTGGTGTCAACAGTTACTTCTTCTGTCATTGTGAACGGGTCACCGTCGAGATTTTTTCAGACTTCCAGAGGCCTCAAACAGGGAGATCCTATCTCTCCTATTCTATTTACAATTTTGGTTGAGAGTTTGGGAAGAAATATTAAAAAACTTATTGATCAAAGATCCCTCGCTGGTTTAAGACCTTCCTCTTCTCTTCTAACCTGTTCCCACCAACAATTCATTGATGACACCATTCTCATGGAAAGATCTACCGTGGCTGAAGCTAAGACTTTCAAAAGAATTTTGAATCTTTATGAATCTGCTTCTGGACAAGTTGTTAATAGGGCTAAGAGTTCAATTTTCTTCCTCAATACTCTGGAGCATAGACAAGTTAAACTTGCTCAGACTCTTGGATGTCGGATTGAGCCCCTTCCGTCAACCTATCTTGGCTTGCCTTTTTGCATTATACCCTTGGACTCGTTCTGGATCTCTTTGGTTGAAAAATTCAATAAGAAGTTGTCGGGGTGGAAAGGAGCTCTTCTCAGTCAAGCTGGAAAAATCCAGCTTCTAAAGGCATCCTTGCAAAATCTCCCTGTGTATGCTCTTAGCTTATTTAAAATTCCTGCTAAATATGCTGAGGCCATTGAAAAAATTCAGAAAAGGTTTCTCTAGTCTGGAGTGGAGGATAAGAAAAGAATGCCACTCGTTGGATGGGATCTGGTTTGTAGACCTAAATCGAGAGGAGGCCTAGGTTTAAGAAAAAATAAAGTGCTGAATTTGTCCCTTCTTGCTAAACAGCTATGGAGAACTCTTACTTTGAGAGGGGAATGGCAAGATACCTTAAAATCCAAATATTTTAGTAACTATGAGTCTGTTAATGAGGTTATAAATTCTTCTTTTTTACCTCGTGGATCGGTTTGTTGGAATGATATGAGCAGAGGTAGAAAGTTGCTGGAAATGGGAACTGGTTGGCTAGTAGGAAAAGGAAATCATGTTAGGTTTTGGGAAGACAGATGGCTTTTTAAAGACCCTTTAATCAGAGATGAGAAATTCAGTAGATGGATGGATGATTGTAAAAGGGAATTCGGGGTCTTGGTTAAAGATTACTGGAGGAATGGGGGTTGGGTTGATTTGAAGACCATCAGTCAGGATCTTAGCCCAGTTCAGTCGGCCTTCAGGGCCCTAAGACTAGTTCAACACCAGGTGGATGATCTTGCTGTTTGGTTAGACAATCCGTCTGGCCTTTTTTCAGTTTCTTCTGCTACTTCTATGATGGCTAGCCCGATGGAGCCTCCGCCCTTCTGGGCTAAGGCTTGGATTAATCACTTGATTCCTAAAATTAATATTTTCTATTGGATAATGCTACAGAATAAGATTCTCACTTTGGACAATCTTGGAAAAAGAGGAATTCAATTACCTAACAGGTGCTACATGTGCAGGAACGATGTTGAAACTGTTAATCATCTTTTTCTTCATTGCCCTTTTGTTTCGCACATTTGGGGTAAAATTTTTGAGCTTCTTGATTTGGTTTGGGTTTCCCCTGCTTCTGTTGAAGACTTTTTCTTGCAATGGAAAGCTCCTTCAAAAAATCCTTTTGTGCGAAAGCTCTGGTCTTTTGTTCTACCTTTTGTGTCATGGAATATTTGGAAGGAAAGGAACAATAGAGTGTTTAGGGATAAAGAGATGGCGGAGGGGGACTTGCATGAAAAAATCGTAAGGGCTATAAAGAAAAATTTATCCTTAATCCCAAGAAAAATGGTTGATAAAGCTAATTGGTCTCCTTTCGATATTGCTACGGTTGAAAAGTGGAATTCTAAATTAGCAGCGTTAAATGTCTCCACGCCTGATGTTTGTGGGAGGGAGAATGCTAGTTGGTCTTTGCCGCCTTTGGGTTGGTTGAAAGCCAATTTTGATGGTGCTGCTAAAGGCAACCCTGGGAATGCTGGCAGTGGGTGTGTTTTAGGGGACAACTCGGGGGCTTTTATTGCGGCTTTTGCTGTGAACATCGGCACCCAAACTAATCATGTTGTGGAAGTTGTAGGGGCTTATCATGCGGTTAACTTAGCTTTCAAGATGAACACAAAATGTCTTTGGTTGGAGGGTGATTCTATGAATATAATAAATTGAATTCTTGGGCTTATCCCCCCCTCATGGACCATTAAAAAGTGGATCGAAGATACAATAATCTTATTAAGTAAATTCGATAAAGTGAAAGTGTCCCACGCCTACAGAGAAGCCAATAAGGTAGCTGATTATTTTGCCAATGAAGGGGTTAAGAGGGGTGGGGAAAACACATGGAGGAAGAATGACTACCTGCATTCTGAGGTGAAAGCGCTAATTTATTATGATTCAATGCATGGAAGAGAAGCTTGTCTTCATCATGATGAAGAGAATAAAGATTAGGTATGTCGATTTCATTAGATTTGATGGGACCGATGTCATTTTCCTTTTCAAGAAGAGTCTCCGACACACTTTTTGGGTGTTTGATAAAATATGCTTAAACGGGACCTAAAGCAACTGTAAGGTGTGGTATAACAGAGCTTTGAAGATGGGGGGAAAGAGAAAACATGTGGAGCCGAGCAGCTTTCAAGAGCATAGAAAGAATGCTAAAGCCTGGGAAAGAATTGAAAAGGGAGGTTTAGTCGCATTTTTGGAAAAGCTCCATGGTACTAATGAGAGGATGCTGGACTATTTTGCCAAAAATTGGAAAAATGGTGAGATTATGTTGTTTAGTAGGAATGTTAAGCTGAATGAGGAAATAATCGGTGAGATTACTAGTCTTTTGACTGAGGGCGTGAAATTTTATCGGGACCGTTGGTTCTCTGATGAAGCGGTCATAAGATTTCCTAAAAAAGACAAGGAGAAGGTTAAATTGGTTAAGGTTGCCAATAGCTACTTTGATGTGGAATCCATTAAATCTATCTGGAGGAACGTTTTAAGAGTTATAATGGAGTATATCACGATTGACGAGCGCTTCACCAGGGCGTATGGTTATCACTTTGCCATTCTGAACCATTTCCATCACAAGGTTTGTATCTCTTTGCCTTTTTACTTATTCTCTTCTTTGAAGAATTGCCTTGATGAAGTTGAAAGAAACCCTAGGAGGACTTCTATTATTCACCTTGGTCTTGTCAGGCTCATCTATGAGCATTATCAAAATTTACCTGCTTTGCCTAAAATTGTTGATATTGGGGAATTGAATGATGAGGATACTGAAAGTAGCAGGGAGAACGACCCCTTGGCCCATCCTGCTTGTGCCCCTGATGGTCCTAATACCATTGCTCTCCAATCCCTGTCTTGTTGGAATGACCTGATGGATTCTGCTCCGCCTTCATGTTCTAATCTACAGCCTTTGCATGATTGCCCTATCCTGGGTTCTGCCTCGTCGCCGTGTCTTAATCCCCAGCCGTCTCCTGGCTGCCCTATTCCGGGTTTGGTCTTGGGTTTTAAAGGTACCTCTATTACGAAATTAGTCTCGTACTTCGAGAATTCTATGGAAATTCTTTCTGATAAACCTATGGTCAGTAAAGAGTCGGCCCCTAGTGCCCCTGCATCTGGTGGTTTTGGGAATACCCCTAACGATTCCCCTAATCAAGATGAAATTAATTCTGCCTTGAATAAGCTCAAGACTGAGGACATTGTGAGTGTGGTGGAAAAAAGTATGGATGGCCTTTTCACTGTTCTCAAGTGGTCCCAAAAGGAAGTCTATGATTTGAAAGGCCGTAATAGAGATCTTAGCAACAGAGTCATGGATTTGGAGCAGACGATTAGCTGGAGTCATAAGGAGAATGAGGGACAGGAAACCCCCTTATCAAGGAAAAGACAGCATTTGCAGGAGGAAAGATTGACCAGGCTCGAGTGTAATTTGTCCAAGATTAGCCAAAATATTAGGGCCACTGTGGAGAATAATCACAAAATTGCCAGGCATAACACCATTATCATCAATACTATGGCAGAAAAGCTTGAAAAAAATCAAAAGGGCTCGCTAGTCGTGGATTTGGATGTGGACAGGGGTTGCAACAGCTCTGCTGTTGAAGGGATTTCGACTCGCACCTGGGCTAATACAAAGAGGAATACCCCGATTTCTTCACATATGGTTCAAATCTTCAAGGAGGGGTTACAGGATATGAAGTATGCTGAAAAGGA
Organism: Sequoiadendron giganteum; assembly: GCA_007115665.2. NCBI lineage: Eukaryota > Viridiplantae > Streptophyta > Pinopsida > Cupressales > Cupressaceae > Sequoiadendron > Sequoiadendron giganteum. The sequence goes on from CM021102.1 coordinate 725,183,944, forward strand.
GGCTGAGGAGTTGATGAACACCTTGGAGTAGTGCGGTGGTGTTTGTTTCTAGCTTTTTGGCGGTCCTTTCTTTGGACCCTGTTGTCTCTTTGTTTTGTCGTTTCCTTTTTGGGACAACTATCCGTTTGTTTGGACTTGTTTTGCTCTATCTTTTGGTGTTTTAACTTTGTGGTTTCAGGTCCCTGTAAAACCTATTTTTTCCTTTTCAAAAACATAACACAAATTTTCATTCATTGTTTTTTCAAAAGCATTTATTTTATAGCATTTTGTTTATAGGAGTCAACTTTGATTCTTTTGAAGATAATACTGCCTTTGGTTTTATTGGTGAGCAAATTTTATGTCTCTTACAAATAATTAATGTTTTTAGATAGATGATTCTTTTGAAGAAAATATGCCTTTGGTTTTATTGGTGAGCAAATTTTATGTCTCTTACAAATAATTCATTCATGTTTCAGCTTTGATTCTTTTGAAGATAATACTGCCTTTGGTTTTATTAGTGAGCAAATTTTATGTCTCACAAATAATTCATTCGTGTTTTTTTTTAGGTTTTTTATAGGTGATTTGTGAGCTTTGATTCTTTTCAAGATAATACAACAACATCTGTGTTTTTATATAAATCAATTTGGGGATTGAACTATTTTTAATTTTATATAGTTATTTCTTGCTAGATTTGAAATTGATATTTATATTTAAATGTGTTTTTAAATAATTGAATTTAAAATATATATGAAAAATAAAATCAATTTGTAATATAAAATAAATTAACTCAAATAAAAGAGTTTCAAATTGATAGATGAATTTATGATATTTGCACATACGAAATCAATAAATTAGTTTATATTCAATCTATTCTAATTAAATATTAAATTAAATGTTCACTCCAATTTTATAATTTTAGGAATCAATCAATAAAATAGCAATACAATTTTACAAATTAGAGAATAAATATATGGAAAAAACAATCATATTGTGTAATATAATTATTCTTAAACTAATAATCTATGCACTGTCAAAATATAAATTTTATTTATTTATACAATTTTTCATTTATCAATAAAATTTATTATATGCAATTGATTTTACTAATTGAGTGCATGCATAGTTTCTAAAATTTGCAAAGTTTCTAACATAATTATTTTATAAAATAATATTTCATAGATTACTAATATATTGATTTAATATGTATGATTAATAGAATCAATAATGTTTTAATATAAAAGATTTTATATAAAATAATATAAATTAAATATTTTTTGACAGTTAATTTTTTTCATAAAATGTAAAGTGACATGTATTTAAATGAACAAACTGTCACAAAATTTCCATATGACAGGCAGGGGTGGCCGTCAAATTCTAGGCCTGGTGTGAACTCTATGATAAAACAACATATCATTCGCATGCTTTTTCCATCTATATTTTCTAGGCTAAATCAACTTAAAAAGGCAATGAATTTAAATGCTTAGAATATTAAATTGAGAGATTATGAAAATCTAGCAGTTTCTTCATTTTGTATGAGAACATCAATCAATCTAAAACATTTCAATAACTGTCATTTACCTTTATTTTATTACTCTTCACAAACAATAACTACAAAAACACAATAGACGCCACTAAAGAACTACATTTATAGACCAGAACAGCAATCATTATAAATTTGTATGATCCAAGGGACTATGGTGTAATTGTAAAGGATGTAGTAATAAGATGACTTGGTTAAAAAAGTAGATATAGGCTTGAGGAATCATGATTTACCATAAGTATCGATTAAATTGCATATATATTTTCCTGTAATGGTGAAGAGACCATTCCAAGAACATTTTAAACTATTTGACTAAATTATACTCTAATTTAAAATCATATTAGACAACACTATAATCCATGCAAAATAAAATAAAATAAAATAAAATCTACAGGATATAACTACAACCAGTCAAAAACAACTTGTGAAAACTGTAATACTCTCGAAATGTTTTCTTCTTCCAATCAATAATGTTCAGAATAAATCAACCTTTAATATTTTAATCACATATACTACAGGTAACTCAACCTACCTTGATCTCTTGTTGGTTGTTGGATCTGGACCTTTTAATATTTTAATCACATGACAATGATTACCCAACTTTCCACTCGTTGGTTCATCATATTTCTTTGGCTATTAGAATCATCATTTGCTTAATCCCCATTCCCATCTATTCCTATTCCCCTTTCTGCCATCCTCACAAGCTCGCCCAACCCTTCCTATATGCAGCTTCAACAGGTCATGAGAATCGGCATGTTAGCTTTGGTTCCACTCCCCCTGCCGAAAACATCATCCCCCAATATTATACTTGATCTGGCTTCCCCTCATTTAACCTCTGTAGTGATCTCTTCATAGGAACTGAATATATTGAACATGCTTTATATAGAGGAGTAGAGCCTTCCATTCTGCAGCCAATGCATATGGCAAATGTAAAACTAAATTGTTCCCCACCATCCCACCTTGATACCTTTCTCCATTCATTAATACTGAAAGATAATAATAATGATTCAGATCCTCCTCCATATTTCCACCAACTGACAAAAGATCTCCTTTTTCCATGAAAAACATTCCATGCAATGCTATACACAACCACCTTTTAATGCATTTGCGTGAATTGTAATGCCCCATTGTGGAACCCAGAGAACAACATGTCAATTTAACAAAACAATTGAACATTTTTTTTTTAAAACAATAAATAACATGTGAACATCAACATAAACATGAACATTCTCGGGTTCCACAACTATGCTACTAAAGTAATAACTAAAAGAACATAACATCAAGTAATATAAATAAGAACATGTGAATATGCCATATCAAGATTACATTAACAATAAGAGATTCATTACAAGTTTAATTACAACAAACGAGATTGTGACAAATCTCGATACATCCATAGTCGTAATATGATGAAGCCTCACGTCCTCGTCATGAGTGAATACAATAAATAAGATGAACAAGTATAACTGACGACCAAGTCCACGAGCACATCCAACGATCAACTCCGTGAACAATGTGAATCCAGGAACCTCTCAAGAACAATCTGATCTCGAGCAACATCACCTGCAAGGGTACCCAATGGAAGAAAAGGCACGTTCCTCCCAACCGTGTGGTACTTGAAAGCCCACCCCCCATGCTAGGAGATAGTAACAGGTCCTCAAGTCAAACAGACATCAAAGTAGAGAAAACATACAACACATGGTCAACATACACATGACAACATGACGACATCACAACCACATGAGAACTGACATACTCCCAAAGGCAACGACATAATCACAGGTGACTCTACACAAGAGACCCAACATATGTACAAGGATAGGAGTCTCATCACATAGTCGTAATAGGTTACCCTGGAGAATCTTCTGAGGTTACCGACCCTCTAACCAAGTTACTTTGGCAACCTCTAATGATTTTCAGCCCCTAAACGAACTTAAGTGGTATCAAAACGCTTCTCGAGAACAAAGTGTTCGATTAGCCATTCCAGGCCATCTCAACCTACCCTTAGTCTATACAAGTGCTAAGGCGTAAGGCGAGGCATTACATTATCTGAATTAGTTATGAAGACCACCCAACCCTCAGTACATTAATTATTTTTTTCACTTATTTACCAGCTTCCGATAGGTTACCCTGGAAACCACTTACGGGTTCTGACCCTTATTGAAATCCACTCTTCCTACATACATTACTCACATTCAAAATACAAAGGATAGACAAGATGCATGCCATACAAAACCATGAACATAGACATCATAAACATGACGATACCATATAACTTCATACACCTCCAATGAGATAACACTTCGTGCATGGCTAAATCCAAAAATCAAGTCATTGCGAGAGAACAACAATAACCAACTATCAAACGCATTACAATGCAAATCTTCATTCCTAGCCTTTGGAAGACTTCTAAGGTTCACCACACAAAACAATATAGACAGGAACCAAAATCCATTTTTCATTCCCTACTTACATCAAAATACTTATCTCACAAAATTAACCCAACAATACTAGAAGTATAAAAGCAAGGGTGCGTATAAAAAACACTCAAATCAAGTTACTAAATGATTTGGATATATACAGGATAACCTCCTCTCATTATATACATATTATAGATGATTTCCTTTGTTTAATTTTCCACAATATCATTTACTAAGTCATCAAATGTTCCTCCACGTAACCAAATAATTATAAGTCATAAATCACATTACATAAATTCTAATACATTATTTCTTGCGATAACATAACAAGCACAATTATTTGCATACCTATATTAACGTCTACATATATAAACATATATAAAAGCCCTAACCTTCATACTCATAAGAATCAAACCCCCAAAACACAAAGGTTAACAACATCCTAAGTATTAGCAAACAACCTTAATTACTTATGGACAAGGAATACCAAATCCTAATCAACATTGTTACACACAAGGTTAAGCTCATCATCAGTAACACACAATCTACACTTTATCTCACATCTTACATTGAATCACTTAGAAATCTAACCAACATAAGGGAGACAAAAATTCAAGCCATTTCTTACTAACCACCATGGTCTAAAAGTTCATAATGACAATTTATTATCAAATGTCACACACACACACACACACATATATATGTATGTATGTATATTTTGAAACAATGACCACTCTATATTGACCGAAATATAATACTTTACATTCTTTAATCAACTATTCCATAAAGATCAAACAAATTACTTGTAAAAAAGAACATTTATACTCACTGTGTCTTATATTGACAAATGCAAATTATTTAAAAGTAAAAACAACCTTACTCACCAAAATACCTTCAAATAAATACCTATATGTAGATCTAACACACACTAAATTATTATTTAAGAATTGATTTATATAAACATTTATCCACAACTACATATATATAAACAAATAATTAGCAACTGCTATTTTGAAATACTATCGTTTCTATATTAATAACAGTAATACCATCACTACTACATAAGTGACAATATTTATAACTCCAGTGAAGCACACCTATATATCTATATAAGGAACTACCAACATGAATACATGCGCATTCCTTCATCAGGAACCGAATTCCAACAACAGACGTTCCATAAAAGACAGAAGGAATCATTGTGTGTCTGAACTCAAGCATATATTTCACCTTGCCCAGGATAACGATTCAATGCCTTTGACTCTATTAAGAGCGACACAAAACTAAAAGCAAGGCGGACATTAAGGCTTTATGGGGATACATATACAGTAGACAATCGAATATAAGAGTCCAACTAAATCGGCTAAGTCTACAGGGGACGACTTAACTTCAGATTAAATAACATAGTGAGTTTGTTAAGTCGAGACAAGAGCTATTAGCTCACACAACGACACATTCCAAGAATCTACTCAGCTTGCTAACAATAAGTTAGGATAAGGCTATGGCGTATTACTTCAAGACGTCTCATTCTTCAGGTAGAAAACAGAGGTGAATTAGTCTTAATCTATGTATATCAATTAGGATATATATTGAAATTATCATAACTGAACTGAAGCTGAATGTGGCCGGTCTGTAGAGACTCAACACAACCGACTCACCAAGACATAATGCAATAATAATTGCAAATGTATCGTTTTGACTAAAATTAGATTTATCTTTGCTTTTCCAAGAAGAGACTTACAAGACTGTTTAGAAGGCTTAAGCGGCGGCGACCATTATCAAGCTAGATCCATTAATATTAACAACAAACCAAAAATAAGAGAACATGGTAAGAGATGATGGAGAACGAATCAAAAGCCATGTGTAGGGAATAAGGATGGCTGAACAAATGAAGCATAAAAAGGAATCGATTGTCATTAGCATCTTGCCTTTAAGAAGCGATATACTAAGTTGAGATTACCCCTAAGAAAAAACGTGCACTAGTAGTGATGATATGAGACCCTCCAAACCATGTTGGGGGGGGGCCTATAGCAAGACACCTCCACCAAGAACAGATACATCGATGCAAAATGAAGCCACTATGACTGACACAAAAGGGATCCAAGATTAAAGTATAGACAACAAGAACTATTGCAGGGCATGTACACTTAACAGAGCAATAAGAGTTTGCGAATGATCTAGAAAGACAAGCATGAATAAAAATGCGAAAGCATAGACCAGGCACATGAACCATTAACAATAGCGACAATTATGTTAAGAAAATTTCTTCAGATCCAAAGGTTTAATGCATGGTAATCATGCGTATTTATAAACGTTTGAACTCCACTGCCGATTTGTAGTAATGGAAGAGTCAGAAATAATGCAGAGCGAGCTAGGTTAATGTCCAAATTAAAATTCAAGCGACAAAATCATCAGAAGGTGCATGCATTTATGTATGCGAATTAATTACTAGTATTGCATTCATTTAAGTATGCCGAGATAACACAAGCAAATTATAAAGATTAAAACCGTAAGTAACCTAAAGTTTAAAATAAGCTACAATAGACTCCATGCATTCGAGGTTGGAGAGTTAAAGATAAACGATAGTTAGATTGTATAAGTCGAAACATGAATGCACCTAACTCTGGAGATCTCATGAAAAGATACAGGGATATAAAAGAAACTTCGTCTATCAGAGAGAAAAGAACAAACTTCACTCAAGTCCCAAGGACTTAAGATAGATATCGTCGGCTAAACTTGCATGGTAAATACAAGAAGAAGATCACAAGAAACTTCCTTCACGGGTTGCGTAAACAACGCACAAGAAGACAACGCACATATTAAAACGAAACAACAACGGAGAAGCAGAACTAGTAACCGAAATATTTCAGAGTCAAGATGAAGATTGGGCTATCGAATATCAAAGAATATCGATTATATTGAAGCAATTGAAAGGATCAGTGAGTAATTCAATGCATGCATCCACGATATACAGGTCGACAATGATTTAAAGCAATCTTTCAGAAGATTTAAGGTTTCATAGCTACATTCACACAAGCTTCATTTTCTCTATAATTTATTTCAATAATTCATTCAAACTGGCAATCACGAATTCATTCTTCTGATGTTGTGCAGGTAATTAAACAAATAGGTTCATAAAGAAAATCAAATACTTTGAAAAACATTTACAAGTATCAAATTCAAGAAACAAAACAAATACATAGAAGAAAACTTGGAGCGCTTTCTCAAATTCCAACAAAGAGTGAAGCCAAACATAGGTTATCAGATTATGTATCCTTTCTAACACAATTGAATCCCCAAAATTCACAATCTACAATCTTTTCCAACACCAATCACACAGAGAAGCGAAAAAACTTCTTCCCAAAAATATTGCCATGAAAACAATCTTCAGCAAAAACCAATTGTCGTGTGCAAAAATTGCCTAATCTTCTTTAAATCAATTTCCAATTAAATTACATTCACATAACATAACTGGTAGTCTGCATGCCATCAAAATTGAATGGACAGTTAAAACTATTCAATTGTTCAAGTTAACCATCCTTTGACATCAAGTTCGAGTTCTCAGATATTTTGCAATTTCTATAGAAAACAACTCCTTTTAAAATATCTATTTTAAGAGTATTTAAGTTGCACAATAATTCAACAATATAAATTGAATCAATATTCTATTTCAATAGTTGAATTAATTAAACCTTTTAAATATTAAATCAAAACTTTATAAAATAATCTAACATGGTTATTTAATTCTAACATTGCAATTAAAATCACAATAGAATCAACACTTATTAATCAAATCATTTATCTAATTTAAACAAGTCAAATTCTAACATGATGGACATAGAATGACATGATAGAATAACATATGACATGACAGGATAAAGATCAACCAAAAACAAACGGGTAATGAACGATACTCGTTCTTTCTAGAACGATGGCTCATGATAGAGGACCAGACACTATCTCTCATCAACATATTTCCATTGGGCCTTGGCACACTTAGACCTGACGAAGTAGGTGGAGTCGATGCTTGTACCTACAAGTTGTATCAAACGACACTGTCAACCATATCAACACATATATTATAAAACACCATAAAGAAGAGTCGCAGCATACCAGAGTACTCATGAGTGAGTAATGCTACACTGTCTACTTCACTAGAACTGACATGAATCATAACATCGTAAACATTCGGAAACAACATAAACCATAATACATACATATCCATCGTAATGTCATCATAAGAACATAACCAGATGATCACAATGTCTAATGTATCATCAACATAAACCAACATAGTAACAAGGCAACTACCTATTGGACAAAAAAAACTGAAACAAAATGCAGCAACTGAAGGGACACTACATGAAGGGTCACCTCTACAACTGGGCGTTGAGGGAATTAAAGTATTATGTTGACTATTGGCTGTTGGTTCTGCCAAGGTCCAAGTATGGATTTCCTCTAATTCCTAGCCCATATCCACATAGTTAAAGAGTCAACTAATCCAATCTATCTTCCATTTTTATTAAATGTGATTATTAGTATTGTTGCCATATGTGATATTTTATGCAGCTATTGTATTTAATTATATCACCAATTATTTGTTGATTTATTATTAATAATATTATTAAGGATTCAAATAACAATAATATTTAATATTTTAGGATATTAAATAATAATAATCTTATTAAAAAAAAGATTGATCAAGTGGTAATATTATTGTCATTAGATTCATGACAGTACATATCACTATTGTTTAATTTCCCCTATATGTGTATATGTGTATATGTATGGGGACATCATTAACTTATTTAGATTTCATTAGCACATATATAAATGCATATTATGTTAATTGTATATTTTGACCAATTCTATGGTAGCATGCTAATTCACTCTATTGTTATTTTAGAAAAATATACTCACGGTTTAAGTAAGGTATTTGCAACTGCAAGACAAAAGGATGGGCCTTACAGATCCTCTGTCATTTTTAGGACAACGATCATATTATTTCCTTTAATGGTCTTATGAGGGAAAATACCACCTTTGCATGAAAGAAGTAAAATTCACATAGGAGGAGAGGAAATTTCCATAATGATCTTCACAATTAACTGCCAAGTGTACTACAAGTAGATTGCATCATAATCATAACCCATAGCCTTAAGATCTTCCTTGTTTCCTTCAATATAACACCATTTACAAAATAAATTAACATGATGTAGAATGATGTAATCCATCATGAGAACTATTTTACTATAATGATTACAATCCTTAATGTTACCCAACATGAGATTATTGTGAAGGAAACGACACATCATAATATCCTTGTCAGCTAAAAAAGCTTGCCACATCCCATTCAAGACATCCAACTCCTGACCTTAAAAAGTGGAAATAAACTAACCATAACAAGTTACGGGGTAGAAATTTTAAGTCTTTCTCGAGCAAGAATATGTTGAAGAGTGCTTGAGAGATTTGAATTTGAATGCCAATAATTCCATTCTTCAAACTAAAGACCAAAGTTGCAAGCTAAGGTCTTTTTTGCAATTCTTGATTAGTTTGTGGATCTTCCAAGAGGGATCCTTGTTGTTTTGAAGAAGATTAATTATTACTTGCAAATCTCCTTCAATTTCCATAGAAAGAAATTCTAGCCTTAAAAGTATTTTCACCCCCACCACACAACCATTGCATCAACAAAATTTCTTGATTTACATCTAATAGCTTGAGAATATCCTTCAATGAGGTTTCCTTTTTCATCTCTAATTATGCCTACAAATTTTTCTTTTCTATGGTTTCCCTTAGAGAAACCATCAAAATTAAGCTTAACCTACTCCCTTTTGGAGGGTTCCATTTGGTTTCCTTTCTAGCTATGATATTACACCAATTAATTTTGGTTAATCTTTGGGATATTCCTCAGTTCTTCTTGACTCTTAATTCATCATAGTTCGACATTTTCTTAGAGAAGCCAAAAGATAGGGTATTTATGTTATCATGCAAGATAAGTTTGATGACTCAAAAGACAACATTGATGTTTCTCCCTTGGTCTCTGAACACCCTATTATTCCTTTCTTTTCATAGTTGCCAGGTGACAAGACAAGGAATTTAGTTCCATATTTCACAAATAATGAGATGCTTATAGGGGAACTAGAGTACCAGGAATTAACAAATTATCTAAGGTGTAGGGAGAAAGTCTAGTTAATTAATAGGTGGGCCAAGACCTCCTCCCAAACCCACTTGGAAAACTCACAATGGAATAACAAATGGTTGATTATTTCTACCATTTTACAATATTGAAGGTCTATTGTTTACATTGATGATTGTTTTTTTGTTTATTGATAAATGCATATTTTTAAAGTTCTTGAATATGAACACAATCATCAATATGGAAAATAGGATTAAATAAAATGTCATTAATACAAACACTAAGAATGTCTCCAAGATCATTATTTTGTATGTATTGATTAGCATATATATATACAAATTCCCATGAAAAGTATTATTCTAAGAATTTTTGATGTGATTAAGAGTAATTAATTGTGAGAAAGATGATGCAGACTTATATTCAAGGACATCAAAATAATCATAAAATAATCCATATGGAGATTAAAATTATAAAGTTTCCATGACATATATGTTTCTTACAACATGTTCTTATATATATTATAAATGAAAAATAGTGCCACCTCAAATGGGACTCATTTTCCACATGGACACATTAATATTATAAAATAATTATATTTTAAAATTATGGATACAAAGGTGTAAACCACCTAATTCTCATAGTGAGAGGTTATATAAGGTTCCATATCAATAGAGAATATATGGACCTAAAACATCCCTTAAGTCATGAACACTAGAAATTGATCTATTAGAATCACTATGAAAGTACACTCTATGGAAAAGAGTAAAATAATATATCAGTCACATGATAAATCATGGAATTAAGTATGGTTACCATGAAAGGAACCAAATCATAATAGTGTTCAATCAATTAAAATGTTTGTAACTACATTCAATAGGAAAAAAAGCATGTAAGAAATCATAATATGAAGATGAAAAGCATCTAGCATTAATGTGTACATTAGGAAAAATCTATAAAAATCTATCATAAGATAATGAAGAATCATCTATAACATACATAGGGTTACCATTATTTTCATGAGATATGATGTAATTATTTTATTAGTTCTCAACATCATGTGAAGGGAAAGACAAATAATGCTCATCAATTAGGCATGCACTATGGATTTCCTTATTAGATATATAATGAAAAGAATAAGAAATGATAGAGCCTTGAGAAGGAAAATTGAGATCTTATGTTATTAGAAATTATAAAGTGTCCATGATAGATTCTAAGGGATGTCCACTAAATGATGAAATATGTAAATTAGTATATAAACACACTCTAGGTCATTGATTGAAAAAATAAATACAAGTGTTTTCTAACCAATGATATGACAAAATATAAGCCTTAAAAAAAAAAGTGTGAAAAATTGTAAGATGTGTAATTAATCATATTTTGAATAAAATAAACATTGAAACACTATCATTTATGCACATACTATGAATCAATTAGAGATCATGCGTATATATACCACATAAAATGAATCCAAGTTAGAATTTTAAAAAATGTGCATCATAAGAAGAGTAAATATAGGTTAGAAAATAATGCATCATAAAATTACAATCATTTAAAACACATAATTATATGTATCATCATAAGATCGCAATGAGTTTAGAACAAGGATACCATGATGGATTATGCACAAATAATAGTTAATTATTAAGAAGATATAATTCATCCACCATGGTAAGATCTTGGAATTGTTCATTTGACATAAGTTGAATTTCATAACTAAATAATATATGGACAAAGTCATAAATGATAAAAAATGAAAGAAGCTAATATCCTAGGGAAAAATTGTAACGCCCGGCCACACTAACCCCAAGGACAACACAACATCTAACATTTATAACACATTTTTTATTTATTAAAGTAATAATAATAAGAAATTCGAATTAGCATACAACACTAATAATGAAACTATACATACATATTAGGGTAAAAGCACAAACCTGTGTCACACTTTATAAAGGAATCGGCCAACAACAAAAAATATTTTGAACTTCAATCACATAAAAGTGGTCTTTATGTTTTGAATTTCAAAATGGTGTAAACTAATGAAATGTATAAATTTTGATGAATTTTATTCTTGTAATTTTTAAAATTTTAAAAAAAATTGTTTTTATTATGTTTTTTTCAATTTAAGGACAAATTTTGGAATGCTGAAAATTTCAGAAAAGAGTAACTTCACTCGCCATCAAGAAACAAATTGAAAAAAACTTCATTTCTCCCTAATTTTTTTTTTCCAAATAAGTAACTTCAATATCTACTACATAGAGATTTGTTTTCAAATTTTGATATATATTTTTCTCGTAATAACGTTTTAAAGTCAAACATGTCATAATTTGACAATTTTCATGGGTCGTCAACTATATTAATTCTTTTTAATCATTTTCAAAAAAACAATTATACCTTTTTGAAGAAGACTCTCTCCTCTACTGCACCATATAAGTTCAAAAAAAAATTGATATGTTTTACTAACTTTTGTTTAATTTCTAATCAGCCTTTTTTTAAATTTTAACAACCTCTTTGCATTATTTTAAAAATAACATATATTAAAAATAATTAAAATATTAAAAAATATATATATTTAGATTCTCCACTTCGAGCTCTACAAAAGGGTATTTTTCCTTTTTGCAAAAAAATCATTTTGACTAGAGAAATACTTAGTTAAAGTTGAAAATTTCAGAAAATTATGAAGAAATGTTGATTTGGCTACCAACTAGGATGCCAACTAGACAGTTTCGGCTAAAAGGGTTTCAACCGAAACCCTTTCGATAGAAACCCCTGAACATATAATAAGCCAAATTGAAAGCCGATTGTAAAGTTGGAAGGGAAAATTTTAATTTTTTGGTTTCGACCGAAACCATGTGTGCCACGTATACACCACATGGTTTCGACCGAAACATACTTGTCCAAAACTTTTTCGGGCGAAATTAGTTCGCTCAGAACTATTTCTTAGGCCAAAAGTGTGACACAATTTTTTGCTTTTACCCATTATCTATCTAGACCTTTGGGGTAACATGACAACATTACTTGTGATCATTTTTGACATAACCCAATTCCATAACGATGGAAACCTACTCACAAGTATACATTTTAAAACCATAATATAGAATCAATAAATAATGTGCATGCATCTATCATTGATCAGAAGATAATACCAAGAATACATTCATTACATTTATTATATGAAAATACATCATTCAAAGATTACAATAATACAATTGTGCTTCCCAACATAAAACGAGAATGATACATCAATTACATAAAGTGATACAATTGAAATGAACATAATACATAGCATCAATGCCATCTCCAAATTTGGAAAATCTCTAGAAACTCTGCAACTGTACAACTTCGCACATCATGAACTCTGACTAAAAACCCAATAGAGTGCATAGCACATCCCACCCGACGATGTGGACCCTAAGGCCCACCCCCCATGCTAGGAGATGAAAAGAAGGACCACAACATGAAAATAGGCAACCATACAAGGCTAACAAGACTCCAACACATAAGACTCAACAAGACAAAACATAAAGCAACAACCGCTTCCAGAGGTATATGAAAAACAAGGGGAAAAACAAACAATGCATACAAGGTTGCTAAAGGGAAGAGTATCATCACATAAGCTCGATATGGGTTACCTAATGCGGATCTTCCTAGGTTATCATCCCCCATCCTAGTTAAACCCTGACAACCTCAATCGATCCCTGACCCCCATTTTCACTTATGCAGGATCAACATACCTTTCAAGAGGACAAGGCGGTTGATATTTTCCATTCCAGGCATTCCCACTCATCTCAAACCTAAATGAGCACTTGATCCATGAGTGATGCTACATTATCTGGATTAATGTAAAATGCTACCCAAACCTCTTAATTAATTATTAGTGTTTTCATTGGATTGAGAAAATTCCAATGAGTTACCCTAGCACCACCTTCGGGTCCTGACCCCCATTGAAAGTCACTCCTCCTACTAGCAAAAAAAGACTCCACCATCCACTAACTGGGTAAGACAACTTGCACAACATAAAAATCCACATGAAATATCACATAAAGTGAGACATGCATCAACTCGCACCAAGTCTCCATAGATAACAATTCCCACAGTGCAAGGCTAATACTCACATAATCATGAATCAAGTATAAAGTCAAGTGTTCTCACAAGAACCAACATGTAAGGCCAACAATAAATAAACTCTTTCTCCAACCATAAACATAAATAAATAGTGCAAGGCTACATACCTTGATGCACACAATCCAAGTATAAATATCGACCATTTTTTCAGAATTACAAGATCATAAAACCACCCACTTCCAAGTGAAATGACATAAAACTCATGCAAACACTCATGTCTTGATATGGATTACCCAATGCAGATCTTCCTAAGTTACCGACCCCCCTCCTGGTTAAACCCTGGCAACCTCAACTGACCCCCAACCCTCATACCAACTCATGCAAGTAAAAACCATACTTAGTTGTATGAAGGTCGTGTGTAGCAGACCAAATGCAAATGCCAAATTTTCATTATGGTGGCTGATAAATGATTCCTCTTCGTCTTATCTCCCACAACATTAAGTAAAAGTCTTGAATAAAAAAAATACCCTGCTGCCTTTAGTCGCCAATGCAATTTCTCCTTCGCATACGTCTCCTATTTTTGTGAATGCGATATGTATCCTTCAAAAAAAGTGTGCATCATTTTATGGTGCTCAATCCAACTACATTAGGGTATCGCTTTTAATTCCTCTATCTTTCATCAATCTCCTTATTATTTGAACCACACCACACTTAGGTGCCCTTGTTGCGCAATGGAAATTGATTCGCTATTTATGCTCTTCACTAGTTAGTCGCTGCATTGAGATGGAGGGAATTTGATTCTACAATATTCATAGCCTTTTTTGCCTCCCAGTATTTCCATGGGGCTACGAAATTAAACCATTACTTTATGGTATATTTGCTGGGTGATTTCATTTCGTACGCTATACCCTTATTGATCTGTCTATTTAATCGATTTTGGTTGTTGTTTGTAGTGATTTATATGTGGCTGTGTTGAAAATCGATGCAATAGGTTGAGTTCCATTCTCTACATGAAATGTTAATATGGAATACTTTGAAATCTCATATTCTTGATTATATTTATCTTCAACAAACGATTCTATGTATCGAAAATGTCTTGTGCGTATCATTCGATTTTATGTAATTCGATTATGCATATATATGTATGTTGGGTTAAGTATATTCTTTTATGTGTTTACCACTAGCATACATATATTAATTTATAAATAATATATGTAAAAAAAGTTGAGAGATATCTTTCTCAAAGCTTCTATTTTTAACAATTTAATTTAATATAGCATTAGAATGTAAATATATATTTTTTAAATGTTATATATATATATATATATTTGTATTTTATTTTATGAATTGAAATTATCCTTTTTATATTTATTTTTACATTTTTCCTCATAAAGATGCTATTTTGACATTGTTTTCTTCATAGCTAACTACATAATACATCTACTAACAATATGTTCATATTGTAGAATATTCTCATATCTCAATTAAGGAGATCAATCTAATCATTATTTTTCTCACTCAAATTATGAATGAATTTCTTTGATAATTACTTATTATTTGATGAAATCTCTTAATAGAAACAATGGTCTAAAAAATTTAAAGATTTGAACAATCAATAGTTTTCCAAACCATTGGACATCTAAATTATATTTAGATATATTAAACATCAATGTTGTGCATATAAATTAATATAGAATTATGCATGTATAACTTTTACTTAACTCAATTCTTAGTGGGTATGAGTGAACTCACCTTTTAATTTCCAAAATAATCATTTGATGCACATTGTACTACTACTATCTTTGTCACTACTCTTTCCTTGATACATTAAAAATTTATTTGTTAAATGAATAGAATAATTAAATTGTGATGAATACATTTAAAATATGTAATGGGTTATTAATTTTATAAAGATAATCTTTATGTAAACCATTGACGTCAAATTAGCATCTTTGCATGCTATGAATTTCCACTATCAAAGTTTTCGAAAAAACATTTGAAAATTAGTAACTAAAGCTTATTATGCAAGTTTTCTCTTGAGAAGTTGGGAAAATTCAGAGTTACTGAGTATTTTTTCAACATTAGAAGACAAGGATTCAGATGATATCGACAAAATTGAAGCTCTAACTAAATGCTGTGAAAGTTTGGCCATGGCATCTAAAGAAATTTCTCTTTGTTCTTTTATACCCATCTTAGTTGGGCTATTGAAGTAGGGAAGTCTTGATGTAAAGCTATAGGCAACACAAGTTTAAGATACATTTTTGATATTTTCCCATGGTATTGTGCTAGCATTGTTCTTGAAGGTGTGGTTTCAGTTGTAATGCCCCGCCACGTAACCCTAGAGGAAGTTGCAATAACCATGCAAACACACAATTTTTTTAATTTAAAGTACAATTAACATACATGTTCACTTCCTATTGCCAACAACCTCTAAAGCTACGAGACTGAGATTACTTTTAAAACCATACATACATCATAATTTCATCCATATAATTTTATCTACAAAGGAATTAAATGGTCATACATTCCATACATGATAAATTACATCATAACATTAAGAATTACAAATAGATTTCACATCACATTAACTTATCAAAAAGGATTACATCAATCATTCCCTAAATGAGGTACAACATATAAATGGGATTACAAATACAATTATCCACCTCAAATACAAATGAGGGGTAATAATTATAAGATCCAACTAAAATAATAACAAAGCATGAAATGAATACTGGAAACCATGAGCTCTCCAACTGGAAATTTCGCCACCACGAATTGAAGATCAAAGGGGGACCCAACGACGTAGGGTGCAAATTCCTCCCAACCAACTGGTACCTGTAGGCCCACCCCCCATGCTAGGAGATAGTAGAAGTATACATGGCCAAACCTACTACGTCTAGACTCGGGCTGACTCATACTAACTCAACCAAATACATGAACCAAACAATAACAAGGTCAGAATACAACACTAAACATGGGTCACATTGCTTCTAGATTTATAACAAACAAGTATGTTAAAAGAACCATACACATAAAACCACATACCAATCATTGTTGTAGAAAGAGTGTCATCACACAACTCAATATGGGATAGCCTATGGGAATCTTCCTAGGCTCCAACTCCCATTATGGGATATCCTGGTGGCCTCAACCGATCCCCGGCTCCCATACTCACTCATGCAGAATCAAATACCTTTCGAAAAGACAAGGTAGATGATCTTCACCATTCCAGGCCTTCCCACTCATCCCAAGCCCAAACGAGCACTTGAGTCCATAAGTGAGGCTAAATTATCTTACTTAATATGAAATATTGCCCAATCCCCTAAATACTTTAATTATGTTTTGACTTGATTAACTACTTCCGAAGGTTATCCAGTTTACCTCTTTAGGGCTTTGGTGCCTAACATAAACCACTCTTCTACTTGACAACATACCAAACAAACCAATCACCAAGGGTACCATAGTGCACACAAAACTAGACACAACAACCACTCCAATCCTAGGAGGCAACATGTTGATGGTGTTTTTATGCACTTCTCAACACAAGTAATGCATAGGTGCATCACCTCTCTTGAAAGACAATCTTCCACAATTAGATTGTAGAACACTATCCCAAGGTCTCTTGGATGCTAGGTTATGACAATGCTTGGAATATACCAGTTGATTTGTGATGTGATTTTCTGGGAATCACAAGGTGGTCTTACGTGAATCAAATTTGTAGGAGAATTGGGTTTGTGAATAGATTTCTTTGGATAGGAAATTACTGCACTTTACTGTAGGTTCAAACAACAGTCTTGAACTCCATCCTATCATTGAATTTGGCTTTACAATGTGAAATGAACCTTAGCATAGGTCACTTCTTAAAAAAAGGGAAAAGGGCAGGGAAGAGAGAAAGTTCTTGGACCTGCAACTACCGATGAACAGTGATCATGAAGGTCAATGTTGTGGACAGTTTTCTCAAAATAGAATTTCACTTAACTAGAAATTTTGTAGTATCATGAAATCTATGCTATCTTCTAAGGACTGCAGATATTTCATCACTCATCCACACACATGTATGAAAAAAGATAAAGTTTTAGAGGTAGATTTTAAATCTAAGTCCAGACTAACTTTGCACAACCATCTACCAACAACAAATGACCAAAAGTATGGACGAGAAAAGCATCAACACAGCAGGGATATTCACAATCACAAACAACATTACTACATCTATCAAAGCTAACTAAAAGTAAACTAGAAAAAAAAAGCAAATCTAATGGAATATTTAGCTTATGGGAGAAGAATCATGCAACATGAGAAGAAATCCAGAAATGCACCAAGTCAATGTATTTCTATTAAAATTTTTACAGCATGCCTTTACAACAACTCAACTCTCTCAAAATGAGAGGAGGAGACCCCTATTTATAGTTGTCAAAACACAAAATGAATGGCCAAGATTCAATTACACTGGGGTTTCACCTACCCCCAAATATATCACATTTTAAAAATACATCTTTTGTTTGTTCCCTATTTTATCTTCTAGTGGCAGCACTATAGCACTTTCATCTTTTTGCTGATTTCTCTCTGTTGCAGCTACTCTTTTAGAAATTCATCTTCATGGAGGGATGTTTCCTCATCATTCTTTGGAGTTTGATCACTTCTTTCCGTAGGAAACCTACTGCCCTTAGTGCCTAGAGCAGCAATTCTTTCAATCGTAGGTTGTCCTTTAGCCTCTTTGTCCTCGATCTCCTTGAGTTGCTTGTTCCACTTTGCTTTGAGCTCTGGATCATCTATTTCTTGGATTAATTCTATGTCAAGCTCCTTGCTGCTATCACTAGAAGACTCATAGGCCACCTCATTGATCATCGAAAGCTCGAACATCAGATGCTCATGGTATTCAAACTCTTCATCTTCGGGCCTCTTGGCTGCCTCCAGCTGTCGTTGCTTGAGCTCATCTGAGATTTGCATTGTAGCCTCCATTTTAGGTGGTTCTGTAGGAGGAGGGAGAGCTAGGGTGTTAACCATTGCTTGGGTGATTGCAGCTTGCACCATGGGATTTGTAAGCATTCCCGAAAGCTCAGATGGCACATTTTGCATATATTTGATGAAGGACTCTGGGAGAGTGAGGGTAGGCATTACAACAGCAGATGAAGCGGGTGGAAGGGAAGGAGACATGGAGGATGACGAGATCAGCGAGGTTGTGGCGGAAGATGAATCCACCGATATGACCTGCACAATCGAAGAAGTGGAGGCAAGGTGGACATAAATGTCCACCACAGGCAGAGAGGAAGCAACTACTACAAGTGAAGTGGGTGGGCTAGTGGCAATAGCCGCAACAGATGCAATAGGTGGAGACCTTGGTGGGTTAGCCTCCACCTCCTTGCGCTTGAGGAGCAGATCTTCAGGTATTACCGAAATCTCTGTGATGCTACCCGTTCTTCTGTACTTTTTAGGAGGCTCGCCCTCCGAGGCCTTTCAAGCATACACCTTTGGGTTAGGTAGCTGCTCACCGACCTCCTTTCTCTTTTAAGACTTAACAGATGGCAGGGATTTGGATGTTTCTCGAGTGGTAGCGGCAGCCACCCCACCATCAGAACCACTTGGATCACTTTCGAGTCCCTTGAATGTCAAGGTAACTCCTTGTTGTTTTAGTTGAGCAACTTGCCCATCGATCCATGCCTTTGTTCTAGCCTCAATGGGCTTGGTGAGAATGTCGAGGTCATTAACCTCTTGCTCATCCCAATCAATTAAAGGCAACGATAGATTTGTAATGGCACTATACCTCGGGTTGATCATCGTGCTCTTGTCCTCCTCAAGCTGATCTGAAACTGGACACAAGTTCACTCTCCATACGTAGTGGGCAGTCATACACATATAGTGTCACAACCGCACCTCAACATCATCTTTGCAGTGTGCCCATAAATCCTCAACATGGTGGAGGTGGGCATACTCAGGTCCAAGTGCCTTTGTAATATGACCGTAAGGGTCCATCCATGGCTGAGTTGTATGCTACCTGAATCGGTATTCGGCCAACTCCTTTTTTGAATTGCCCACATATTGGGAGGTATGAATTTTGTAAATTCCTTGGCCAAGCCTGATAAGATAAGGCGTACTTTCCAGATGTTTGCTACTCAGAATGTTGTGAATGTGTCACAATTGCCAAGTCAATTCTAATAGTATAATCCGGTCATTGGGGTACTAGGGCAGCTTATTTGACCTTTCTGTGAATCGTTGGGTGTGAATGTAGGTGAACTTGGGGAATTGTATGAACAAGAAAGCGTAGTTCTTAAGAAGGGCCCTAGCACTATGAGAGAATTTTCTCTCAAAGTCACCTCCAAGAGATCGAATGATGTAGGTAGTGAATGCATCGTTTACCCTATAATAGTCCTTCTTGAAGTTCATGTACTATAGTTGCAGGTATTTGTCATAGGGTTTGAGCTCTCTTCCTGATGCCTTACTGGGCATTGCAGTCAATCCATTATAATGTCATTGATCGACAAGCGAATAGACTAGGTAGGGTGTCATGTAGAACTCAGAGGTTTTCTTCACATTGATAAATTTCTCATGAAAGCAATTGCTGATTATTTCCCCCAATAGAAGGCAGCGTCATCCCCATGGAGAATTTGTTCAAAAAAATATAACATCCACTCCTGGATGAAGGCCGCACCAGGAAGGCCCATTACTCTGCTCAGTAGGGTGACCGGGTCGTGATATTCGTCAAAGAAATCACTACGGAAGAGCTCTTGAGGGACTTTGCCAGCACCGTCCCGCCTGTCCTTCAACCAATATTAGTTAATCAGTTTCTTGCATCTTATAGGATCCTGATCCCATAATACCTTGCACTCTTCTATGGTTGGGCTCTCTATGCTTTCGAAGGTGGGGATGTGGAAATTTTTAGTTATCCCGAGAGGGGACATATCAGCCAAGACGTTGCCATCTCTGTCCACTATGGTTCTTGTTTCAAGTTGATATGCCTCCCGACATGCCATTACTAGCTCAGGAGCCACCAAAGATGGCAGGAAACCTGCAGCCTTGGCAAGTTCGCTGCTTCTAAATAATTTTGCATTATCTATTTTCGGGTCAACCCTGACTCTCCGTGTAAACTCATCAATATCGACATGCTCGATATTGGTATTTGTGATGTCTCTCCAAAGAGTTGTGACTCTAGAGTGTAATGGCATTCCCTGGAATTTGTACCTCATTTGATCCTTGTCCTCCTTGCCTTGAGAAGCTTTGGCAATTCCATTCCCCTTTTCCTTGGCGGCACCAGAGGCTTCTGCACCGGATTCCATAAATCCTACACAAAAAGAGGGGAATCAACAACAATAAACATGTGGATGCGGCTTTAGAAAAATCCCTGCAAATCAAGGTTAGATCCACAACAATCATTTTAGAAAATTCCAACACTTGATCATAATAATTCTCGAAGGAAAATGGATGACTCGGTCCCAAAGGGTCAGACTTCCCTTCACAGAATGCCATTTGGAAGGGCAAACAAGGCAAGGAACTCCCAATGACTTTCTCGGTCTTGGATTTGTCTAACAAAGGCTTGGTATGGGAGAAAGTCCAATTTTAGCACATGGTTTGAAGTCCATTTTCAATTTGGAGGCCATTTAAGTCACCATTTAGGCATTTGGGTTGCAGCTACAAGAAGGCCGTTTGGAATAGTGTAGGGAAGACAACATTCCAGGAGTCGGGTTGCTAGGGTTGGGAAGCTGCTATGGGATAGCTGTGTCAAAATGATGAAACGTAGATGAAAATCTAGGGATGAAAGTCTCAAAGGTTAAACCCGAGGCAAACTTAACAGTTGGGAAAAAAATCAGCAGCAGACCAAGGGTCGGGGCCAGGTGGTTGGAAAGACGGACAGGGTCGGTCGTTCGGGACGGTGAAAGTGAGACAAAATTTCAGAGGCTGGAGGCCGGATGATGTTTGGACGTTCTCGTTTCTGGTTTAGATTTTGCAGAGCAGAGGGGAGACCAGAGCTCGGGAGCCGAAAAGATGTTCAGAGACAACCGTTTGAAACAGCGAAACAAGGATGACGACGCGGGGATGAAAGTCCAGATGCTGGGGTTTGACGATAACTCCAAAGTTCAATTTTCTCTGTAATTTTGCGACGGACTTTGTAGGCCCGAGGTCCGAGGGTTAGAAGAACAGAGTACAACCGCTGTTTGGAACGGTGGAGCTACAATGGAATCCTGAAGGGGGAAATCTAGAGGCCAGAACCCGAAGTGAGTTTGACTGTTCGGTTAGTTTTATAAGTTTTCAGCAGCGGCCGTGGGAAGGCGCAGGCCCGAAAGGTGCGGTCGCCTATTCCGAAGAACAATGACGAAGAGTTGAAGTTCCAGTTTTGAATTCTAGCCTTCAAACGATCGATATTTGAATTTTGAATTTCTGGGTTTTTAGGCTAAGGCACTATCCTACAAGGTTTCAAGTTCATTTTAAGTTTTTACTTAATTTAAACCGTGATTTTGAGGAAAAAGAGACGAGGCATGTAGAAGATGAACCTACCTCAAAATCTCGAAGAAGATTTCTATTGAATTCGCGAGGAATGACGAAGCAGGGGATCAGGCGTAGAGGCAGAGATTGTTCGGATGGCACTGGGATTTTTAATCGCTTCTGACATGTGAAAATGACAGGAGAAAATTTGTTTATATATCCCCAAATGCAATTAATGCAACAATTAAATGCCTGGTACGGTGAAAGGTGAGGTAGTTGAGTTCAGATTTTGGGGACAACGATGGGAGGATAGGGGTTTGAGGTTTGGAAAGATGCGGACGGATGGCCGTTAAAAAATATGCCAAGTGAAACCCAAATGGTGAAGGGAGCTCCGGGGTCCGGTGTCCAGAAAGACGGAGGTCGGCGACTGTTTGGAACGAGGAAGTCCAAAGAGAAGCCCGAGAGGGGCATCCCGAGAGGTTGGGCCCGAGAAGCCGGAAAGACGTCGTCTATGGGCTATTTAGAATGATAGAGCCAAAATGGAAACCCGCAAAGGGAAACCCGAGAGGGGAAACCCAAGGGTCTGGGCTCGGAAGGAGCCATAGACGTCAGAAAGGCAATCTGACTAGGAAAACCCCAAAGGGCTCAAAACTTAGCAAATTTCACAGGGGCAAAACTAGGTCAACCCTAAAATGAGACTTTTGAGAGTGTGCTGACTATCAAGGACCTCAAAATGGGTCACACAAAACGTGGAAAATCAAAAAGGACCCGACAAGCCAAAAGGAAAGAGAGGGTCCGCATTTTGAATGGGTGTGTGTGCTATAGGCACAACAAATGTTTTTCTAAAAGTGATCGAAAAGCCCAACACCGCCCCAACAATCTCTGCCTCCATCTTTCTGGACACCAGACCCCGAAGCTCCCTTCGTCGTTTGGGTTTCAATTGGAAAATTTTTGAACGATCATCCGTCTGTGTCTTTCTGGACCTTGGACCTGGGTCCTCCCGTCGTCGTCCCCGAAATTTGAACTCAACTATCCTCGCACTACCAAGTGAGGTTTGGGAGAAGGAGCTTGCCTTCAAGGATGACGACCATTGGTTAGTTGATGTGTGGAATGGGATTTTGATCATCGAAAGGGAAGGCTGGAATAGATCCTTGAACGAGTAATTATGGATATTGAATGGGCCAAGGAGGCCAGGGGAGATTGTGCTAAGTACCTCAAGCTGATGACAAGGTACGAGATGCCTACTATTGAGATCAATCCAAAAAGTATAAAGCCTCATTTCGTAAGGACCATGGAGAAGGGAATGTCAGCTGAGGTTACCACAGATTTCATGAGCTTTTCTTCTCGAGATTTTTCCCAGTCTGAGTTTTTCAAGGATAATGCTACCAAATATGACGAAGACTGGGAAAAGTTTGTTAACAACTCCAAGGAATGGAGTTACCAGGTGCTAAGATCTGACATGTTGGAGGTCGACAAGCTTCGACCGATGATCTTGAGGTTCATGGAGTATGCAGATTTGAAGAAGCGGGAAGGCAACCCTATCATTGATGAATAATTTCTAAAAGAGTAGCTGCAACAAAGAGCAATCAACAAAAAGATGAAAGTGCTACAGTGCTGCCACTAGAAGACAAAATAGGGAAAAGACAAAAGATGTATTTTTAAAATGTGATATATTTGGGGGTAGGTGAAACCCTAGTGTAAAGTGAATATTTTCCACACAATAGAATTGAATCTTGGCCATTCATTTTGTGTTTTGAAAACTATAAATAGGGGTCTCCTCATCTCATTTTGAGAGAGTTGAGTTGTTGTAAAGGCATGCTACAGAAATCTTAATAGAAATACATTGACTTGGTGCATTTCTGGATTTCTTCTCATGTTGCATGATTCTTCTCCCATAAACACATTCAATTAGCTTTGATAGATGTAGTAATGTTGTTTGTGATTATGAACATCCCTATTGTGTTGATGATTTTCTTGTCCATACTTTTGGTCATTTTTTGTTGGTAGATAGCTATGCAAAGTTAATGTGGACTTAGATTTTAAAAGCTGCCTCTAAAAAATTATCTTTGTTCATACAAGTGTGTGGACGAGTGAAGAAATATCTGCAGTCCTTAGAAGATAGCATAGATTCCATGATACTACAAAATGTTTGGTTAGGTGAAATTCTGTTTTGAGAAAACTATCCACAACATTGACCTCCATGATCACTATTCATCAGTAGTTGTAGGTCCCGTAACCTTCTCTCTTCCTTGTCCTTTTCCCTTTTTATGTTGTGGATTTTTGGGCCAACTGCAAAAATTATCTTGAGGTGCGGTTGCGACACTATATGCATATGACTGCCCACTATGTACGAAGAGTGAACCTGTGTCCAGTTCTGGATCAGCTTGAGGAGGATGAGAGCATGGTGATTGACCCGAGGTATAGTGCCATTGCAAATTTGTCATTTCCTTTAATTGATTGGGATGAGCAAGAGGTTAATGACCTCGACATTCTCACCAAGCCCGTTGAGGCTAGAACAAAGGCATGGATCGACGGGAAAGTCGCTCAACTAAAATAGCAAGGAGTCGCCTTGACATTCAAGGGAATCGAAAGTGAGCCAAGTGGTTCTGATGGTGGGGTGGTTGCCACTACCACTTGAGAAACATCCAAATCCTCGCCATCTGTTAAGTCTAAAAAGAGAAAGGAGGTTGGTGAGCAGCTACCTAACCCAAAGGTGTATGCTCGAAAGGCCTCGGAGGGCGAGCCTCCTAAAAGGCATAGAAGAATGGGAAACATCACAGAGATGTCGGTAATACCTAAAGATCCTCTCCTCGAGGGAAAGGAGGTGGAGGCTAACCACCAAGGTTTCCACCTACTGCATCTACTACAACAGCTACTACTATTGCCACTGTCCCACCCACTTCACTTGCAGTAGCTGCTTCCTCTCTGCCTACGGTGGACATTTCTATCCACCTTGCCTTCACAACTCCAATTGTGCAAGTCATATCAGTGGATTCATGTTCCGCCACAACCTCGCTGGTCTCATCATCCTCCATGTCTCTTTCCCTTCCACTCGCTTCATCTCTTATTGCAATGCCTGCCCTCACTATCTTAGAGTCCATCAAATATATGCAAAATGTGCCATCTGAGCTTTCGGGAATGCTTGCAAATCCCATGGTGCAAGTTGCAATTGCTCAGGTAATGCTTAACACGTCAGCTCACCCTCCTCCTATAGAACCACCTAAAATGGAGGCTACAATGCAAATCTTAGATGAGCTCGAGCGACGACAGCTGGAGGTAGCTGAGAGGCTCGAAGATGAAGAGTTTGAATACCATGACCATCCATTGTTCGAGCATTGGGTGATCGATGAGGTGGCCTATGTGTCTTCTAGTGAGAGCAGCTAGGAGCTTGACACAAAATTAATCCAATAAACAATTGATCAAGATTTTGAAGTAGAGTGGAACAAGAAAATCAAGGAGATCAAGGACCAAGAGGCTGAAGGACAACCTATGATTGAAAGAATTGTTTCTTCGGAGATTGAGGGCAACAGGTCTCCTACGAAAAGACGTGATCAAACCCCAAATAATGATGAGGAAACATCTCTCCATGAAGATGAACATGAGGATAAGCTCGAGGAGCATGAGTATGATGAAGATAAAGAAGAAAAGGATGCCAAAAGGGAAGACCACTCTGACAAGAAATAGCTCATCAAATCTCCTAACAAACATATAATGCTCGTACAATATTTTGACGAGGAGAAGGAGGATGCAAGGGTTGAGCAGGAGGCCCTTAATGTCAAAGCCATTGAACTATGGGTGGAGGACAATAAAGGTCAACATGAATCACCCAAGGAGGGGCCCCAAATGCCCGACTAGCTAGAGAATCAACTTAAGCAGAAGACTCTCGCCCTTAAGGATCAAAAAGAAAGGCTAGAGGCAATATTGGCCAGAGCATAAATTAGTACTAAGAAGGAGAAGAAGCCAAGAATCAGATCAAAGATAACAATGGATGCCTCTAGATCCATGACAGTGCAAATAGCTACACTAGTGGTTGGAGAATAGGGAATAAGCTACAACGTCTCCACCATTGACTTGGGAGTGGCCACAAGGGAATAGAAGGTCGACCACCTCAAGGAATCAATCGCCATGGTGGTGCACCTTATCCAGCAGGATAAGGTTTCAAAGGAAGAACTCAAGGCATAGGTGACTGATCTGATGACTTACATTCAACAATGGCCATCCCTAGATGAACCGCCTACCATGTCCTTAGCCCCACCGTAGTTGTTGTCCCAAGAATAGATCAACAAGCTAGAAAGAATGAGGAACTTGGATAAGACCACAAAAAATTGGTTCCGACAAGTCTTGGACATTGGGAATATGGGCATCAACTTGGTTGTCCGAACAAAAAACAAGTTCTTGGAAGTACATACGTCTCTTGATGGCATGATGCAAATTTGTGAGGAGTTCCCAGAGAAGTACAGAGTCACCTACCCAAAGATCGAGGCTATCCTTGCACTGCCAAGTGAGGTTTGGGAGAAGGACGTTGCCTTCAAGGATGATGACCATTGGTTAGTTGATGTATGGAAATGGGATTTTGACCATCAAAAGGGAACACTGGAATAGATCCTTGAACGAGTAATTCTGGATATTGAATGGACCAAGGAGGCCAAGGGAGATTGTGCTAAGTACCTCAAGTTGATGATAGGGTACAAGATGCCTGCTGTTGAGATCAATCTGTAAAGTATAAAGCCTCATTTCCTAAGGAGCATGGAGAAGGGAATGTTAGCTGAGTTTACCTCGGATTTCATGAGCTTTGTTGCTCGAGCTTTTTCCCAGTCTGAGCTTTTCAAGGATTATGCTACCAAATATGACGAAGATTAGGAAAAGCTCGTTAACAACTCCAAGGAAATGAGTTACCAAGTGCTAAGATCTAACATCCTGGAGGTCAACAAGGTTCGGCTGATGATCTTGAGGTTCATGGAGTATGCGGCTTCGAAGAAGCGGGAAGGCAACCCTATCATTGATGAAGAATTTCTAAAAGAGTAGCTGCAGCAGAGAGTAATCAACAAAAAGATGATAGTGCTATAGTGCTGCCACTAGAAGACAAAATAGGGAAAACACAAAAGATGTATTTTTAAAATGTGATATATTTGGGGGTAGGTGAAACCCTAGTGTAAATTGAATCTTGGCCATTCATTTTGTGTTTTGACAACTATAAATAGGGGTCTCCTCCTCTCATTTTGAGAGAGTTGAGTTGTTGTAAAGGCATGCTGCAGGTATTTTAATAGAAATACATTGAATTGGTGCATTTCTAGATTTATTCTCATGTTGTATGATTCTTCTCCCATAAGCTAAAGATTCCATTAGATTTTATTTGTTGGTCTAGTTTAATTTCAGCTAGCTTTGATAGATGTAGTAATGCTATTTGTGATTGTGAATATCCCTTATGTGTTGATGCTTTTATCGTCCATACTTTTGGTCATTTGATGTTGGTAGATGGTTGTGTAAAGTTAATCTGGACTTAGATTTTAAAATTTACCTCTAAACCTTTATCTATGTTCATACATGTGTGTGGATGAGTGATGAAATATCTGCAGTCCTTAGAAGATAGCATTGATTTCATTATACTACAAAATTTTTGGTTAAGTGAAATTTTGTTTTGAGAAAATAGTCCACAACATTGACCTACATGATCACTATTCATCAGTATTTGCAAGTCTAGGATCCTTCTCTCTTCCCTACCATTTTCCCTTTTTTTAAATAAGTGACCTATGCTAAGGTTCATTGCACATTGTAAAGCCAAATTCAACGATAGGATGGAGTTCAAGACTGTTGTTTGAGCCTACAGTAAAGTGCATTAATTTCCTATCCAAAAAACTCTGTTCACAGACCCGATTCTCCTACAACTTTGATTAATGTAAGACTGCATTGTGATTCTAACAAATCACATCAAAAATAAAATGATATATTCCAAGCATCTTCATGACTTGACATTCGAGAGACCTTGGGATAGTGTTCTGCAATCTGATTGTGGAAGATTGTCTTTTAAGAGAGGTGATGCACCTATGCATTACCTGTGTTGAGAAGTGCATAAAAACACCATCAACAGAACTGGCGTTAGAAGGAGGGATTGATGGAGACAAAGCTAGATTGAATCGGGTCTTTCTCCCCTGAGAGATTTCATCGAGTCTTGAGATCTCTACCGAATAAAGGGGAATTTTAGGAATTACAACCCCCTGTCCGAACTAAAAAAAGCTACACAAAGGGAACCATCCATCTTCGATTCACTAGACTAGCTCATTTCTCTTCCACCTCCACCCTCTCCTTTACCATTGGTAGTACTGCCTTCCACTCATCTATCCCAAATAGCCTTCCAGGCTACCACTCCATTTGGGTTGAACGCTGCCTTTCAACCAAACACAGTCTCAAACCCCGTTGATGTCCCTTTACAACTGCCAATTTGTATGGCACATCCGCCTCCACTGCCTCCTCCCATGGCATGGTTAGGAAATAAACCGCCCCCTTTGGCTTTCAATTTCTATCATGATATGCCAAAGAACCCTGAAAGCTTCGGCATGAAATTCAATGCCCGAGACCCACAGAGGACTGCAGAGGAACATGTAAGGATTTTTGAAATCGCCTTGAAGACTATGTAGATTATATATGATGATGTGGCTTGCAAGATCTTCCCCTACTCTCTTTGAGAGGAGGCATTCTACTGGTATGTCAATTTGCCCACTAGAACGATCAACACTTTGACTCTTCTGAAGGAGGCCTTCCTACATAAGTTCAAGAACCCGATTTGCCTTGCAGAATCATACTGACACTTCATGTCGGTCCAAAGAGAATTCAATGAATCGATCATCTCATTTAATGATCACTTCCATAGAGCATACACATGACTCCAAGCCCCATACATTTTCAATGACGCTACTATTTTTTTCTAGTTTATTATGCAGCACTGGACAACCTGACTCTAACATTGGTAAAAAGAATGCATCCACCGCCTGCCCGGCTGGTTGATGCATACGCTGAGGCCATTATTGCTAGCATGGATTTGGGGCAAAACATCTCTGGTCTGCTACATTCTCTCAAGAAAATGACACGTTCGACATAGACTCAAGGGCTTACTCAAGCCTTGCAGCATTAGACACCCCTCTTGAATCCAATACCACAAAAACCTATGGTTCTGCACTCCAGGCATCTGAATTCCCACCTGCTCATCAAAATCAACTGGTTGCACAACCCGTGTTCATCTAGAATTCAACATCACAACCAAATAGTGAGAGGGATAGGATCTACGAGCTCACCGAGATGATCAAGAAGATGTCCACAAAAATGACGCACTTGAGGAATCAAAATAACTAGCTGCAAGCGTCACAAAAGAGCATCTAGGCTAAACTTAATCGTGATAACTGAGATCATCATGAAAATTGGGACAGTCAGGATGCCAACACATCATTCAGGCAGAATTACAACATAAATCAAAATTTGGGTCAGAACTTTGACATAAGGCCTTTCCAAAGACAAAACCGGACATGGAACACACGACCCAACAATGGTGGTGTTCCCACTCCCCTTGATCAGTGCAACAACAATGAGAACACTACAAGTGGATTTTACCTAGCTGAGGCTGCTTTGTCTAGTTGGTGTCGCATACACAAAACAAGTCAGCACTCTGAGCTGGATTATCCGAAATTCCAAACTGCTACCAACATCTTCCAGGTTGAGGTCCAGAATGCTATAGACAATTCGGGGTGCAAGGACATCGTCTCGTCCAACCCGTATGACTCTTCAGTGCTTGTGGTTAATCAGGCTCCTATCCCAAAGGCTGAATGTAACACACCAGAGCAGGAAGGTGTCAACTCGAGCATCAATGATAAAGCAAAAGAGGTAGGTTATGAAAGTCCTTTGGCTCAAATTTTTGATTCAGTAGATAATGGTCCTAAAGAGGATGAAGAGCCTAGGGAAGATTAGGTCC
The DNA here is from genome assembly GCA_007115665.2 of Sequoiadendron giganteum. Classification (NCBI taxonomy): domain Eukaryota; kingdom Viridiplantae; phylum Streptophyta; class Pinopsida; order Cupressales; family Cupressaceae; genus Sequoiadendron; species Sequoiadendron giganteum. Next base: position 725,214,459 of record CM021102.1, read on the forward strand.
AAATGTTTCACCAAAAGGCTACCCCTTACAACCTCAGGAATAGACAAGCCAGTGGTCATGCTGGGGGTCCTTTTACAACCTCCACCCCGCCGAATAACTTCAACACCCCTCCTGATCCAAATGCGAGCAATAACCTGGGGTTTCCCCATACACCTAAAAGGTACCACAACAAAAAAAAGTAGTAGAACCATAGCCAAGGCCAACCCGCTACCTCCTCCCAAAATGTTTCCTATAATCAGGAGATCAAGTAGATTGGGGTGTATATTGCTAAGGAATTTCAAAAGGTGAAGCTAAGCATGTCCGCCTTTGAGCTGCTAAAGGTGCCTGCCATCAGGAATGCCTTTTTCAGGATGATAAATGGGACTCCATTAGTCGGGTCAACTCAGGAAACTCCAGCCAAGAGGGTTTCCTTTGATGATCAACAAAATGAGCCGGTCATTAGACAAATTTTCAATAGTAGGGTTGACCCGCCTGCAAGTCAACAAGCAAACAAGAAGTCTAGAAAAGTAACTAGTCAGACGCTAACCCAAAACAGGGCAATGAGAAAGACAAAGGCCAAGTCGCCCAAGTGGACATTGCCAGGGGATTGTTTCAGGGGAAATTTGAAACTCCTCCCTTCTTGACCACCATTTGGGTGTTTGGGAAGAACCTCCACAATTGCCTACTGGATTCAGGAGCCTCTACCAACGTCATGCCCCTGAGCGTGTGCAAGGTGCTCAAAATAATGCCAACTCCCTCCTGGCGGAAGGCAACATAGCTTGACAAAACCGAGATCAACATAGTAGGGGAAATTAGTAGAATACCTATGCAAATTGTTGTTGATCCCTAGATCCAACAAACCATTGATATTCATGTAGCTGATATCCCGGATACCTATGGTATAGTCCTAGGAAGGGATTTCACAAGGGTGTTGAATGGATATGCTGCGACTGAATACTCACACATGTGGTTGCCATGGAATGAAATGTCGAATCAGATTTAGATTGATCAAGAGCCACAAATGAGATTCATGATTACCGAATACAACAACACGAACAAGGTGTTGTTTGTTGAAACGAATTTGGGGAATTATTCCCCAGTATCATATCTAAATGAGTAGGAATGCCTTGAAGAAGAAGGGACAAGTGAGGTTTTCCTCATATTATGTAACCCACCTACTAATCTAGCCAATACCTCTCAAAGCACTGAAATGCTGATAGAATCTGACGATGAAGAGTTAGGAGAGGATGGCAACTTTGGATTGCTTGACGGTTTCCAAAATTTCATGGAAAAGTGTGTACATGACCAGCTTAGTTTGGGAGCTTGAATGAACTTTCAAGAACTCTTGCTATCCAATTGGTGCAGGGTACATAATGCTGCCCATTCAAAGTTTGACTTATGTTTGTGTCAAACAACAATTGAACACATTAGAATACAAACCACCCTTAAGGAGAAAGTTGGGTTAGCACTGCCCCAACAGACTCATTTCGCCCCTGCACCTCCCCAAATGGTTACTGAAATGAAGGCCCCTCTGAAGGTGAAGGTTGGATTTGTTGGTTCTGCATTCAAGGATTCTCCTAGATTTTGGACGTTGTGCTTTGATGAGTCTAAATCCAAGCATGGGGTTGGAGCAGGTTTCAAATTGATCAATCCCGAAGGCAAGTCATACTTTTATGCTCACAGACTTCAGTTTTATTGTACAAATAACATAGCAGAATACGAGGCTTTGGTCTTGGGCCTCCTAATGGCATTAAGAAAGGGTGTCAAAATGCTCCAAGTTTTCGGAGATTCAAAGTTGGTCGTTAAGCAGGTCAGGAAGCTTTAGTCCTGTTATGATAAAAGAATCACCAACTATAGGCACTGGGTGTGAGATTTACTAGAAGGGTTGAATGCATTTAATATCCAATTGATCCCACGTTCTTAGAATCATACTGCCAATGCCTTAGCACAAGCAAGCATGCTACAACCACTATCTTTATCTGGCCTCAAAAGATTCACGGTGGAACTCACCTTCGTCCCATCGGTGCCGGATAATGTAGCCAACTTCAAGGTATTCAATGATGACAAACACATCCTGGATTTTATCACTAGTTCAAATGTGTTTGCTACCCAGATAATCAACGAGGTTGAACCCCAAGAGGCTCACCTAGATATAGAGGGGATCATCAACCTAAAGACCAATACCATCCCTAGGGGAATGGTCCAATTAGAAAGGATCTTTGATTTGGATCAGATCAGAGATCAAGCTCAACAGGCTAAGAAAGATACCATTAGTGGCCAGTGTGATACCTACAACCTCGGGACAACTGGGAATGCTAAGAACGTGTTTATTGGTAAGGTGTGCGCTCCTGAGGAAAGAAGGGGTATAATTGAGGCCCTACGGAAGTACCACGATGTCATCGCTTGGAGCTACGAAGACCTCAAAATGTATGATACATCAATTATCACCCACACCATCTCTCTCAAACTAGATGTGAGGCCATTTCGACAGTGGAAGCGCCCCGTCAACGCCTTGTTGGGACCAATAATATACAAGGAAGTACAAAAGTTATTGTTAGACAGGATCATTTTCTCAATTAGACATTCCATGTGGGTGGAAAACCTGGTTCTCGTTATAAAGAAGTATGGGGAAATCAGACTGTGAGTCAACTTCCGCAATCTGAACTGAGCCTCAGAAAAGGACAACTATCATGTACCTTCATTAGATGAGGTGTTGTAGATAGTAAATGACTCTCAGATGATTTCCTTCCTGGATTGATATTCGAGGTACAATCAGGTAATGGTATAGTACGAAGATCAACACAAGACGACATTCACCACCAAATGGAAAACCTTCGCTTATAGACGAATGTCGTTTGGCTGAATCAATGCTGGTGCTACTTTCCAATGTGCCATGGATATCAATTTCAAGGACCTGATCGACAAGTGCATAATCATCTACATGGATGATTTGACAGTGTTCTCAAAGCAACGGGGTAATCATTTCGCTGACTTATGCAAGGTCTTTCAGTGGTGTCACGAATTCAAGGTTTCCCTTAATTCGAAGAAGTGTATCTTCGGTGTCACTGAAGGGAAGCTCCTTGGAGATAACCTCTCAGAGAGGGGAATTTATATTGACCTAGAGCATATCCAATCAATCATGAAGATCCAGCTGTAAGGCAACAAAAAGGAAAATATATTTTTTTCTGAAAGATTAACTTTGTCCGCAAATTCATCATGGGCTTCGCAAAAATTGTCAAACCACTCAATGCCATGCTGAAGCAAGATGCCAAGGTTGAGTGGACTCCGGAAGGAAAGAAGACCTTCAAAGAAATCAAGAAAGCAATCGCTGATGCACCTATGCTGGTCAACCCTAACTACCTGAAGCCCTTCTACGTATATTCATTTGCTTCAGACCATTCATGTGCCAGTATCTTGATGCAAAAATATGATGAGGGGAGTGAACATTCAATTTCCTTCATGAGCGCACCCTTGAAAGATGCCAAACTACACTACCACAATGTTGAAAAATAGGCTTTTTCCCTTGTTAAAGGGGTAAAGAAGTTCAGGCACTATATCTTGCGTAATAAGGTGTTCACCATAGTTCCTGACCCAGCAATAAAGAAATTGCTCATACAAAATGAGTGGGGAGAACATAGGGAAAAATAGATTGCCTTGCTACAAGAGTATGATATGGAAATCCAGCCGATGAGGTTGTGAGAGGTAAAACCCTTGCCAAAAAAATGGTAGAAGTAGTTTTTGAGGCTAGGCCCGAACTCACACTGCAACAATATCAGCTGGAAGATGTCTCTCTAGGGGAATGGTATGATGATATAGTTTATTATTTGTTGAATCATAAATGTCCACCCCATCTTCAGGGAGTCCAAAGGTGAGTCCTTAGATTGAAGGGCAGTAGTTACATGTTGCAGGGTGCCATGTTATATAAAAGGAACCATGAGGGTATCTACCTCAGGTGCCTCAACAAAGAGGAAGTTGATCAGGTCCTCAAGGAATTTCATGATAGGTTTGGAACTGGTCACGGTTCCAGCCTGTCAATTGCGCATTGAATATTGAGGGTTGAGTACTATTGGCCCACAGTTTTCAAGGAGGGCCATAGTCATGTTCGCACCTGCCACGTATGCCACACCGTAGCCGCCTGAGAGAAGAATGCTATTGTCTCGTTGCAACCTGTTCTGGAGGTAAGGCCGTTCACACAATGGGTTCTCGACTTCATCAATCCAGTAAGTCCTCCATCTTCTGTTGGACATAGGTACATTCTAACCACCTCTAATTACTATACTAGATGGACAGAAGCAATTGCATGTAGGCAATGTACCACTGAAGTTGTTACTAATTTCCTAAAAAGTTTCATTTTAAATCGCTTCGATTGTCCTTATGATTTAGTATGTGATAATGGCCCTATGTTTGCTTCATTGAAATTTTTGGGTTGGGAATTTGATTATGGTATCACCCTTAAGTTTTCCTCCAATTACTATCCTCGATGAAATGACCTTGTTAAATCCACCAATAAGAACCTGATTATCATAATCAGAAAACTGCTTGATAAGAATCCTAAGGACTGGCATACCTAGCTCCGTTTTGCCCTCTTAGTGGACTGAACCCACCACAAGGCTACCCTTAGGGATTCCCCGTATCACCTAGTTTATGGTTGAGAGCCTATCTTTCTTATTCATCTGAAGATCCCTACCCTCCGGTTCATCAACGATTTTTATGAAGGAGGAGACCACAGAGAAGCTCACCTCACCGAGTTGTTGCATCTGGAAGAAATACTAGATCATGCAATAGATAATTTTGCCAAACATCAGGGCATAGTCCAAAGATTGTTCAATTGCCGAGCCAAAACTAAGGCCTTCAAAATTTCCAATCTAGTCCTTTATTGGGACAAGGCCCATGAAAAGAAGGGGGGACATAACAAATTCGACAAGCTTTGGCTTGGCCCCTTTCAGATTGCTGAAATCCTTGGTGATAATGTTTTTCGCTTAAAGATCTTAATTGGTGAAGATGTCTCGTTGCCTATTAATGGGAATCACCTTAAACATTACTTCTAGGCTTGTGCTCTTTTAGAGCTATCATTGTAAATACCTATACATAAGTTAGGATAGGTTTCCTTGCTTTGCTTTCTTGTTTTGTTCTTCTTTGCTCGTTTCCCGACAGTTTTGTTTTGATCTTGGGAGAGTCTCCTTGTTCTACTGTGGTGGCCATGCTTGGCTTGACGAATGGTTTGCCCTGCTGCCCACTCTTGTTTGTTCTCCAAATAAGCATTCATTCCCTATTTCTAATCTCTAAAAGCCCCAAAGCTGTATTTTCCCCCTGTTGAACTTTGAACTAATCTAGGACAGTGTCCCGTTTGAATTTCCTGCATTTTTCATGGACCACACAACAACACACTTTTAATGTTTCCAAAGAATGGTATGGTGATTACTGAGAAGGCTGGATAAGTGAAAAATCTAAAGTCTGCTCCAGTGACCACTATGGTTCCCAAGCCTATAGTGAGCTTCATTGCTTACACGGTTGAACATAAAGAAAAAAAAGTATTGCAAAGAAAATATTGAATGAAAAGAATAGAAAATGAAAGTAAAGCAACCACATGGGTGTGCGAATATCTCTATCGGGGCTATGGATGTCTAGCTGGAAGTAGAGCTATGTTTGTGAGGTCACAGTGACAACTCTGTCAAGGCTATGGACACCTAACTGGCAGTGGAGCAATGTCCAGGTTACTTTTGGGGTCAGAAAAACTACGTAGCTTGTCCCTCTCGATCAGTGGTTTCCCATGCTATCTCTAAGGAAAGGAAATGAACTCACTATGCACACACTTCCATGATAGTATCACAACATAGTTCAAACTCACCTTACTCAACTTGCTTTTAGTTCAACCCTGGAAATTGGCTTCTGGTCTGCGAAACCAAAGATCATGGGTTCAAAATGAAGATATATCTTTAGAACACTAGGAGCGTTCTCCTAGCGAAGTCATAATTTGTTGTGCCTATAGCACGCATGCCCCATTCGAAACGGGGACCCTCTCTTTCCTTTTGGCTTGCTGTATCCTTTTTGCTTTGCCTCGTTCTGCATGCTCCATTTTGAGGTCCTTGATGGTCAACACATTCTCAAAAGTCCCATTTTAGGGTTGAACAAGTTTTTCCCCTATGAAATTTGCTAAGTTTTGAGCCCTTTTAGGTTTTCCTGGTCAAATTTCCTTTCTAAAATTTGTGGCTCCTTCTGGGCCCAGACCCTCGGGTTTCCCATCTCGAGTTTCCATTTCAGCTCCATCGTTCTGAACAACCCGCAGATGACATCTTTCTGGCTTCTCGGGCCCGACCTGCCGGGATGCCCCTCTCGGGCTTCTATTTGGACTTCACCATTCCAAACGATCGCCATCCTCCATCTTTCCGGACACTGGACCCCGAAGCTCCCTTTGCCGTTTGGATTTCACTTGGCGAATTTTTGAATGATGATCCATTCGCGTCTTTCCGGACCTTGGACCCTAGTTCTCCCGCCAATGTCCCCGAAATTTGAACTCAGCTACCTCAACTGCTGCCATACTAGGCATTTAATTGCTGCATTAATTGCATTTGGGGCTATATAAACAAGTTTTTTCCTTTTATTTTCACATGTCAGAAGCGATCGAAAAGCCCAGTGCTGCCCCAACAATCTTCGCCTCTGCACCCGAGCCGCTGCTTCACCATTCCTCGCGAATTCAACATAAATCTTCTTCGAGATTTTGAGGTAGGTTCGCAGTCCGCATGCCTCATCTCTTTTTCCTCAAAATCATGATTTAAATTAAGTATAAACTTAAAATGAACTCGAAACCTGGTAGGATAGTGCCTTAGCCTAAAAAACCCACAAATTCAAAATTCAAAAATTGATCGCTTGAAGGCTAGAATTCAAATCTAGAACTTCACCTCTTTGTTGTTGTTCTTCAGAACAAGCAACTGCACATTTTGGGCCTAGGCCTTCCCGCGGCTATTGCTGAAAACTTATAAAACTGACTGAACGACCAAACTCACTTCGGGTCCCAACCTCTGGATTCCCACCTTCAGGATTTCGTTGCGGCTCCACCGTTCCAAATGGTGGTTGCACTCCATCCTTTCGATGTTCGGACCCTGGGCCTGCAAATTCTGTTGCAAAATTGCAAAAAAAATTGAACTTCGAAGTTGTCGTCAAACCTCGGCATCCGGAATTCCATCCCCGCGCCGCCGTCCTTGTTTTGCCGTTTCAAACAGCTGTCCCTGAACTTCTTTCTGGTTCCCAGGCTTCGGTTGCCCCTCTGCTCTGCAACATCTAAATCAGAAATGAGAACATCCAAATGTCGTCCAGGCTCCGGCCAACGAAATTTCATCCCTAGAATTCCATCTCGCTTTCGCCATCCCAAACGACCGACCCTGTCCGTCTTTCTGACCGCCTGGCCCCGACCCTTGGTCCGTCACTGAGTTTTTCCCCAACTGTTAAGTTTGCCTCAGGTTTAACCTTTCAGACTTCCATCCTTAGATTTCCATCCACGTTTCAACGTTTTTGCACGGCTATCCCGTAGAAGCTTCCCGACCCCGGCAACCTAGACTCCGGAACCTGACTCCCAGAATGTTGTCTTCCCTGTGCTATTCCAAACGGCCTTCTTGCAGCTAAAACCTGAATGCTTAAATGGTGACTCAAATGGCCTCCAAATTGAAAATGGACTTTGACCCACGTGCTAAATTTGGACTTTCTCCCATGCCAAGCCTTTGTTAGAAAAATCCAAGACCGAGAAATTCATTGGGAGTGCCTTGCCTTGTTTGCCCTTCCAAATGACATTCTTCCAAGGGAAGTCTGGCCCTTCGGGCTCCAGTCATCCATTTTCCTTCCAAAATTATTAGGATCAAGTGTTGGAATTTTCTGAAATGATTGTTGTGGATCTAACCTTGATCTGCAGGGATTTTTCCGAAGCCGTATCCACATGTTTAATGTTGATGACTCTCGTCTCTTTGTGCAGGATTTATGAAATCTGGTGCAGAAGCCTCTAGTGCCACCAAGGAAAAGGGGAAAGGAACTGCCAAAGAACCTCAAGGCAAGGAGGACAAGGATCAAATGAGGTACAAATTCCAGGGAGTTCCATTACACTCTAGATTCACAACTCTTTGGAGAGACATCACATATACCAATATCGGGCATGTCGATATTGATGAGTTTACACGGAGAGTCAAGGTTGACCCGAAAATAGATATGCAAAATTAATTAGAAGCAATGGACTTGCCAAGGCTGCAGGTTTCCCGCTAGGTTTGGTGGCCCCAAAGCTGGTAATGGCATGTTGGGAGGCGTATCAAATTGAAACAAGAACCATAGTGGACAAAGATGGCAACGTCCTGGCTGATATGTCCCCTCTCGGGATAACTAAAAATTTCCACATCCTCACCTTCGAAAGCATGGAGACCCCAACCATAGAAGAGTGCAAGGCATTATGGGATTAGGATCCTATAAGATGCAAGAAACTGATTAACCAATACTGGTTGAAGGACAGGCGAGGCAGTGCTGGTAAAGTTCCTCAAGAGATCTTCCACAATGATTTCTTCAAGGACTATCACGACCTGGTCACCCTATTGAGCAGAGTAATGGGCCTTCCTGTTGCGGCCTTCTTCCATGAGTGGATGTTATATTTTGTTGAACAAATTCTCTGTGGGGATGACGTTGCCTTCTATTGCGGGGAAATAATCAACAATTGCTTTCATGAGTAATTTATCAATGTGAAGAAAACCTCCAAGTTCTACATGACATCATAATTGGTCTATTCGCTTGCCGAACGGTGACATTATAATGGATTGGTTGTAATGCCCAGTGAGGCATTAGGAAGAGAGCTCAAGACCTATGACAAATACCTGCAACTTCAATACAAGAAATTCAAGAAGGACTATTGTAGGGTAAATGATCCATTCACTGTCTACATCATTCGGTCTCTTGGAGGTGGCTTTGAGAGAAGAGTCTCTGATAGTGTTAGGGACCTTCTTTAGAACTACGCCTTCCTGTTCATACAATTCCCCAAGTTCACCTACATTCGTGCCCAAGGATTCACAGAAAGGCCAAATAAGCTGCCCTGATACCCCAATGACCGAATTATACTATTGGAACTGACTTGGCAGCTGCGACACATTTACAACATTTTGAGCAGAAAACATCTGGCAGGGACGCCTTATCCTATTGGGCTTGGCCAAGGAATGTACAAAATTCATACCTCCCAATGTGTGGGCAATTCAAAAAAGGAGCTAGCCAAATACCACTTCAGGCAGCATACAACTCGACTGCGGATGGACCCATACAATCATACTACAAAGGCACTTGGACCTGAGTATGCTCACCTCCACCATGTTGAGGATTTCTAGGCCAAGAACAAAGATGATCTTGAGGTGCAGTTGCGACACTAAACGTGTATGACTGCCCACTACGTATGAAGAGTGAACCTATGTCTAGTTCCGGATCAGCTTGAGGAGGACGAGAGCATGGTGATCGACTCAAGGTATAGTGCCATTGCAAATTTGTCATTGCCTTTAATTGATTGGGATGATCAAGAGGTTAATGACCTCGACATTCTCACCAAGCCCGTTGAGGCTAGAACAAAGGCATGGATCGACGAGCAAGTCGCTTGTCTAAAACACCAAGGAGTTGCCTTGACATTCAAGGGACTCGAAAGTGAGCCAAGTGGTTCTGATGGTGGGGTGGTTGCCGCTACCACTAGAGAAACATCCAAATCCCCACCATCTGTTAAGTCTAAAAAGAGAAAGGAGGTTGGTGAGCAACTACCTAACCCAAAGGTGTATGCTCGAAAGGCCTTGGAGGGTGAGCCTCTTAAAAAGCATAGAAGAATGGGCAATATCGCAGAGATGTCGATAATACCTAAAGATCCACTCCTTGAGGGAAAGGAGGTGGAGGCTAACCCACCAAGGTCTCAACCTACTGCATCTACTGCAAGTGTTGCTGCTATTGCCACTGTCCCACCCACTTCACTTGCAGTAGCTGCTTCCTCTCCGCCTGCGGTGAACATTTCTGTCCACCTTGCCTCCACTTCTCTGATTGTGCAGGTCATAACGGTGGATTCATCTTCTACCACAAACTCACCGGTCTTGTCATCCTCCATGTCTCCTTCCCTTCCACCCACTTCATCTATTGTTGCAATTCTTGCCCTCACTCTCCCAAAGTCCTTCTTCAAATATATGCAAAATGTGTCATTTGAGCTTTCGGGAATGCTTGCAAATCCCATGGTGCAAGCTGCAATCGCCCAGGCAATGGTTAACACCCCAACTCTACCTCCTCCTATAGAACCACCTAAAATGGAGGCTACAATGAAAATGTCAGATGAGCTCAAGCGACGACAGCTGGAGGTAGCCGAGAGGCCCGAAGATAAAGAGCTTGAATACCATGAGCATTCGATGTTCGAGCGTCAGGTGATTGATGAGGTGGCCTATGAGTCTTCCAGTGAGAGCATCGAGGAGCTTAACAAAAAATTAATCCAAGAAACAACTAATCCAAAGATCAAAGCAGAGTAGAACAAGCAACTCAAGGAGATCGAGGACCAAGAGGCTGAAGGAAAACCTATGATTGAAAGAATTGTTGCTCCGGAGACTGAGGGTAGCAGGTCTCCTACAAAAAGACATGATCAAACCCCAAAGCATGATGAGGAAACATCCCTCCATGAAGATGAATAGGAGGATAAGCTCAAGGATCATGAGTATGATCAAGATAAAGAAGAAAAGGATCCCAAAAGGGAAGACCACTCCGACAAGCAACTGCTCACCAAATCTCATACCAAACGTATAAGGCTCATGCAAGATTCTGACGAGGAGAAGGAGGATGCAAGGGTTGAGTAGGAGGCCCGTAATGTCAAATCCATTGAACTACGGGTGGAGGACAATAAAGGTCAACATGAATCACCCAAGGAGGGGCTCCAAATGCCCGACTGGCTAGAGAATCAGCTTAAGCAAAAGACTCCCATCGTAAAGGATCTGAAAGCAAGGCTAGAGGCAATACTGATATGACTCTAGTAACTACCCAAGGGAAATAAAAATGGGTTGAAAACACATCACAACAACCCCCATCATCTAAGGATATTTCTGGAAGACTTACAATTATAGACTCACTTAACCCATTTCCAAAACGTACTGAAGGAAATCGGATATAAAGGCAATCAAGATAATAAATAAGTCTAACATTTGGATTTCCTAATCCATTCTTATTCAATGAAAAATACTAAACAAATTGCTCAATTACTCTAATGAGAGTAAAAACTCTTCTTAATCACAGAGAGGATAAAAAATCTAATTTTATTTGAATATTCAATTTCCTTCATTATTTTTAACAAAATAATAATTTTCTTCAATTAATAAAAAAACTCCATTTCTTCCAATAAATTACTCTTTTTTTAAATCCTTCCATTGCATGCAACTAATTATTTAAAACTAGTAAATATACATTTAAATGTTTATATACATGCAATATATTCAAATCATATATATATCTATATATTTAATTATATATATAAACCAATTTATATACATTAAATATATAATAATACATCTTTCAAAATAATTTCCAAGTATATACATATATATTATATTTTAATATTAAATAGAAATTAAACATTGAAACCCAAATTGCATTAAAAAGGGTGGACAAATATATTGAAATCCAAATTGCATTTAAAGTTCACTGTTTATAAGGTGCACCCTTATTTATAAATGGAGGGGTGGCTGGTTCATTCTAGCCGAACCCCCCCAAACACTCACAAGGGTCATTGTATACTAAGGAGGGGAGGGTTGCGGAGCCCCTTCCTCCACAACGGTGGAGGTAGTGCCTCCCAAGCCCCCCCAACATTGCAAATAAAACTCCAAACACTTTCATAAATTCTGCGAATTTTAACATTGAAGTATCCTACGCATCTAACATTCCTAGTTCACTGTACAACGACAATTTAATATATATTTTTAAAAAAATAATCATATATATAATATATATATGTATGCATTTGTATATATAACTATATATATATATATGTATATATTATATATATATATAAATATTACAACTCCATAAACAAATTGGGAAGAAACCTTTCAAAAACCATCTACAAGTAAAATTATGCAATTTCCAGAAAAAACCCAAATTCCACAGAAGATTTCTACAATAAACAGAGGAAATGAATTTTGAAGAATAATAATAGAATTCCTATAGTTTAAAAACATAGAGAAAATTTTCCCAAGAAAAGGCAAGTTACAGGAAAATTACAATTTCCTACAGAAGCTTTCAACAATTTTCTACACAGAAGCTTTCAATAAATTTTCTAAATCTTATAATGGTTCCCTCTGGGGTTTTCTATTGTTTAAAATATCAATTTCATAGAGGCTCTCTGATTTCACTATAAAATTTTCTTCAGAAGCACTAAATTAATCACACAAAATCTTCAAATACAAAAGCCTTACAAATTTTCAAAACAATTAAAAGCTTCTACTAAAAATACAAAATCTTCTTACACAGGCAATCTTCCAATTTTTTTTTACAAATTTAAGTAAAGCTTCTACAAAATTGAATTTTGTACAGACAATCTTTCTAAATCAACTAAATAAATAAAACAATAAAAAAATCTATTTTATTGAAGCTTGAAGAAATGAAGGTTGGAGCAAAGCCTCGCCTTCAGAATTCAATTTCCAAAGCCTTTTCCAAAATCACCACTTCCAAAAAGATGCAAAAATATAGAGCCCACAATATTCTCGAGAACCTCTTTTTAGTTTTCTTTTTTTAACAAAAACAATTTCTCCTAAAAAATATCCCTCTTTCCGTTCTCGTGAAGTAACCTCTTACCTGGCAAATATTCTCTTCGAGAATAATTTCTCAACAAGAGTGATTAATAAATTTTTCTCACACACATGTCAAATTTAAAATATCTTCTCAACAACATAGATATTTCCTCTAAAGCTTTTACAAGTCATTTTGTATTTTAATAATTCAAACCACATTTTGATCTCTAAATAAATTTAATCAATTAATCTATTTGCTTAATAAAATAAATTTAATCAATTAATTTATTTACTGAATAAAATAAATTTAATCACAAGGATTAAATTAATTTACCAAATAAATTAAATTAAATAAAAAGCTTACAACAATATTATTTAAAATTAGTTAAATAAATACTAAAATCATTAAAAGTATTAATTTAACATTAATTTCAATAAAATAAACCTTGCATAAATAAATAACAATTGACAAGGCAAACGTGGACATGACAATCAAACATATTGAACATGGATTGACTAAACCTGATGACACATTGAGGCTAGGGTGTAGACCTGACACAAGTAACCTAGCTACTATTTCCCAATCAACTTACCATTGGGTCGACATGCTCAAACCTATGAAGTCAGGTGGAGTCGATGTCATGTACCTGCAAACCTGTAAATGAGATATCAAAAGCACATGTATATAAACAACATAGTAATACACACCGTGAAGAGGAAATCGTAGAATCACAAGGCGCTCGTAAGCGAGTGATGCTATTCCATCCCCTTCACCAATACACTTATCATGAACTGGCAGTTCTATCATAATTAAATTACTCATGTGCAATAATCATGTTATAGCAAAACTAACATTATTACAGTAATCAAAACATGTCAAATAAAGCATCAAAGAAGGTACATCACACAACCACAAATAGTCCACGTCACTTTATAAATAGAAATCAAATACAAATAGCATGGTAAAGTATATCAAAGTATATGAGTAACCAAAAAACAAAACATAGCAAAGAAGGACATTGTCCAATCCAAAGATTAAAACAGAGGGGTATTACATGAGTTATGTGTGAGCACTTGCTTACCATAGATTACATGGATTTAGTAGAGGAGGTATGTTTATTCTTTTTAAATTGAGAGTTCAATAACAATTTTAGATTTTAGATTTTAGCTATTTTTAAAGTGACATTAATGTTAAAAAATAATTTTATTTAGGTTATTTATTCAATTACTATCATATAGTAGAACAATTTACATTTTGGCTTCAAACCATTCTGAATTTGAATTGTCGTTTGTCAGAAATTGATTTTTTTTAAGTTGTTTTATAGCTGTTTTGTTGTTGATTATTCATGATTTTTCTTTATTATTTTAATAAGGTTTAATGCCTAATCCTTCTTCTTGTACAAGAACCAATGCAGTTTGAGGATTTTCAAAATTTGAGATACATATGTTGTATTATAACAGTGTCTTTCATTATACTGTAGTTTATATAGGCTTTGGAGAAGATCTCTCGTAGACGCGCATCTTCCTACCTTCATGGTGTTTTCATGGTAATACTGATGCATGTTGAATTTATAATATATCTACTATGTAGCAGGGAAATTGAATGGTATTGTGACTTTTTCTATTCTCTTGAGTTCGAAATTAAAGAGAATATGACACCTATAATATTCAAAAACTTACTTTCATGATTGATAAATGCATCAAAAAACAAGGATCAAGAAACCAGTTATGTCCAAGGGCTTACATGGGACTTCAACTTCAATCATTATTGTGGAAAGAGACCTATAGATCATAAAATGCTTTGAAATCTGTATATATACCAAGTTGGAAACTACAAGTTATTCTTGCAAAAGATTTGAATCTTTGTCCATGCTTTGATCTCGTGCCTTTCCATCCTTTCTATTGAGGCCCTTTACAAAAAAATTGTTGTCTCTGATTTAATATTTGTTGCTTTGTATGTTATCCTTAACAATTGGTTTATTTTTTTGAATTTCATGACAAAATTTTGTTATTTCCTGATGCAAGAGGCTAAAATTCCCTACCTAAATCATGGTCTTCCATGCCTAAATCATGATCTCTTAACAACATAAACTTGTTGCTCGAAAACAAAAAAAACAAAAAAACTCCCCTCTACCCTTCAAATCACAACAAAAATCTCCACATTACACTGCATTCAAATCACCTCTCCACACACAATAACATAATCGAATATCATTAATTTATCAATGCAGATGATTACAAAATTTTACAAATGCCAATTTAATCTCCCATGTTCTCTTATGCACACTTTGTCAACATTTCACCTTTGTAACTTCCTTTCTAGGACCTCCAATCTACATTACTTTGCAACCAGACCATCAAGTTACTTTGCCATCACTAACTATTTGCATAGGTGTGCGGCCTGTTGTGTTCACATTTGGCATTCAAGAACAAACTTTTATCTTAAGCGCTACTTCTGCCTGGCGCACTCCTCTTTGGCCATTCTACCCTTTCTTTCCATTTCCCACACTGTCTTTTGCAATTTCCTCTTCCTTGGTTTAGTGTGTTCTCCTCTTTTCCTTTCACACAACCCTCTCCTTATTTTAAATACAACTTGGTGATCTTGGTGATTTTTATGCAACCTCTCTAAGTCTCTTTCTGCACCTATTTACCAACTCATTTATATGCTCCTCTCTCCTCTCTATACACTTAACGTCCTCTTTCATTTTGTAGCGGTTGATAAGCATTGGAGAAAGTGAGGGCGTCATGCTGAGCATGTCACAAATTCTAATGAAAAAATCAATATAAAAACCACACAGACCAGTCTCATTAAACACAACAGTCATAGAACAAAACATCACTTTTGTTGCCTCCTCCACACTGGCTCCTAAGCTCTCTACTTCTTTGTCTTAGAAAGGAAAAGATGAGTCATACATTTTGTTGTTGATGCCGAATTTTAGATAAATTTGGTGCATGAACTCCATGCTTTCCTCATCAAACCTCTCCATTTTTAGCATAAAATTCTCAAAAATCTCATAGTTGCACTTCTATCATCGTTGGGCTTGAAAGTTGAAAACCCTAGTGTCAATCCATTTGTGGGAAATGATGATACTGCAACACCATTCTCTTTTCCTCTGTCAGATCCCACACTAACCAAATCAACCAAAGTTGTAATGGGTGGCTTCTCGCTGCTTAAAATATCCTCCAATTATTCAGCATAGCCCACCAGAAGGGATAGCAGCACAAGAGCATTCACCGAAACATCTTTCAAAGTGTGTTGGTGGTAAGGCTCCAGAGAGACCATGTGGGGAGTGTATGCGTCTACCTTTCTGTCCATCATAGCCTTTGGAAGACACACATGCCTACTCACTCTATTTTTCTCTTTCCCCTACTCATTCTTTCCTTTGCTTGCATTCACAAGTGCTTCCTCGTCTAAAATCAAGTCTTGTTCATCACTCCTTCCCATGTGGGTATGCGATTTTTCCACCCAAAGTTTTGCAGAGGTTTCTTCAATTCCCTTTCCGTAATTTGACATCCTCGTCACTCTTAAATGTAAAACCTAAAGTTTGCGGTGGAATAATTGCAGGAGTAGAGCTAAGCATAACAAAACATGAAATACAAATTCATTTGCAAATATCGGGCATTGAATGGCATCATGGACTTGGCTATTCCTTTTAATAGACCAAACAGAATTATTTGACTACCCTCCACTATCGCTTATGCTTCACTCTTTGCTTCTACATTTCAATTACTGACCCCTCCTCTTCCACTACCGTCCACGTGCAACAAAGACCACGATCACACATCTTCTACTACCATCAACCTATTTCTCACAACTTCCACCTGCATGTCAATTTTTACCCGAAGAGTTTTTGTTTACATAGATCCATGACTCTCACTATAGGAAGCCTCTCGGCTTAGTTATAAAATCTACTACACATTTTTGTATTGTGAACAACAACTTGTGATAATATATATACTCATATAATTATTATGGTTATAACAAAGGATTATTTCAGTGATTATGTAGAAAAGCAAAATGGGAAATCAAATAAGGAAAGTTGATTTATGTATATAATTGGAAGCTGGATAAATGAGAAGCTAATTTAATTATAGTTAATTGATTGAAGAATTTAGTTAAACGAATGAATCAAATGATCTTTTAAAATGATGGCTTCTTTTATTTTCAGTTACTAGTTGATATGCGATTTCTCTAGGTAAATAGTTATTTAGAATACAAGTTATTGTGGTAAACAATCATCTGAGTGAATTTATTGATTGAGTTAATCAGTATCTTTAAATGTGGAATAAACGTGTTAATTTAGGAGTATTAATGTCTGTAATGTATTTCATGATTGTATTCTTGATTTGTTGCTAGTTTGGAGTAATGTGTTTTATTAGCGGAATTAGGGTGATTTTTGGTTTTATTCAAAATTAGGAGTCCTTTATGTGAGTGGATTATTGGTAGTCTTCCAGAGGCTTGGGGAAAAGTATCTTGTATGTGGATTTCATGATTGTTTCATTTTGAAATATCTTGTATGTGAATTTTATGACTGTTCATCTTGGAAGGGATGGGTTATGTGATGAGATGTGTGCAAGAGGGTCCATACCTTGCACTATTTATACTTTCTTGTGATTGGAATATGCGAGAGAGATGGTTAATGCCTTTCTCTATGTGTGAGATTCATGTGATGGTTTTTAGCTTGCTTGTTGAGTAGGGTTCACTAGTTGCATGTAGGGGGAGTGGCTCTCAATGGGGGTTGACGTCTAGTGAGAGACTGTCCGGATAACCCGTTGGAGAGTTTCTTAATTCAATGATAACCTAATTAATGAATTGGGGGTATAGGTAATTTTCATATTAAATAAGATAATCGGTATGCCTCACCCATGCCTGTAGTGCTCATTTAGGCTAAGGATGGGTTGAGAAGGCTTGGTTGGAGAGATCAACTTCCTTGTCCTCACGAAAGGAAATTTGGTTCCTCATGTGTCACCCTATGGGGTTGATGTCTAGTGAGAGACTGTTAGGGTAACCATAAATGGGGTTCGATGTCTAGTGATAGAGTGTCAGGGTGACCCATGCCAGGACCATGCAATGACACTCTTCCCTATTGCAGTCTAACATTCTCTAGTTATGTTTTCCCTTTTGTTGTGTAAGTGCCTCTGGAAAGAAAGATGAACAAGAGTTGATTTCAGATGAGGAAGCACTTGTGAATGCAAGGAAAGTTGAAAACCCTAGCAGGTAAATAATCGAAGTCCTAGACACAAACATCACCAAACCAGGCCAAAGGTGGGTGTGTGATGGGAAGGATGATACTATAGTCAATCCATATGTGGGAAATGATGATACTGAAACACCATTCTCTTTTCCTCTATCAGATCCCACACTAACCAAATCAACCAAAGTTGTAATGGGTAGCTTCTCACTGCTTAAAATATCCTCCAATTATTCAGCATAGCCCGCCAAAAGGGATAGCAGCACAAGAGCATTCACCGAAACATCTTTCATAGTGTGTTGGTGGTAAGGCTCTAGAGAGACCATGTGGGGAGTGTATGCGTCTACCTTTCTATCCATCATAGCCTTTGGCAGACGCACATGCCTACTCACTCTATTTTTCTCTTTCCCCTGCTCATTCTTTCCTTTGCTTGCATTCACAAGTGCTTCCTCATCTAAAATCAACTCTTGTTCATCACTCCTTCCCATGTGGGTATGAGATTTTTCCACCCAAATATTTGTAGAGGTTTCTTCAATTCCCTTTCCATAATTTGACATCCTCGTCACTCTTAAATGTAAAACCTAAAGGTTGTGGTGGAATAATTGCAGGAGTAGAGCTAAGCATAACAAAACATGAAATACAAATTCATATGTAAATATCGGGCATCGAATGGCATCATGGACTTGGCTATTCCTTTTAATAGGCCGAACATGATTATTTAACTACCCTCCACTATCGCTTACGCTTTACTCTTTGCTTCTACATTTCAATTACTGACGCCTCCTCTTCCACTATCGTCCATGTGCAAAAAATACCATGATCACACGTCTTCTACTACCATCAACCTATTTCTCACAACTTCCACCTACATGTCAATTTTTACTCGAAGAGTTTTTGTTTACATAGATCCATGACTGTCACTGTAGGAAGCCTCTCGACTTAGTTATAAAATCTACTACACATTTTTGTATTGTGAACAACTTGTGATATATATATATACTCATATAATTATTATGGTTATAACAAAGGATTATTTCGGTGATTATGTAGAAAAGAAAAATGGGAAATTAAATAAGGAAAGTTGATTTATGTATATAATTGGAAGGTGGATAAATGAGAAGCTAGTTTGATTATAGTTAATTGATTGAAAAATTTCGTTAAACGAATGAATCAAATGATCTTTTAAAATGATGGCTTCTTTTATTTTCAGTTACTAGTTGATATTTGATTTCTCTAGGTAAATAGTTATTTAGAATACAAGTTATTGTGGTAAACAATCATCTGAGTGAATTTATTGATTGAGTTAATGAGTATCTTTAAATGTGGAAGAAACATGTTAATTTAGGAGTATTAATGTCTGTAATGTATTTCATGATTGTATTCTTGATTTGTTGCTAGTTTGGAGTAATGTGTTTGATTAGCAGAATCAAGGTGATTTTTGGTTTTATTCAAAAATAGGAGTCCTTTGTGTGAGTGGATTATTGGTAGTCTTCTAGAGGCTTGGGGAAAAGTATCTTGTATGTGAATTTTATGATTGTTTCATTTTGAAATATCTTGTATGTGGATTTTATGATTGTTCATCTTTGAAGGGATGGGTTATGTGATGAGATGTGTGCAAGAGGGTCCATGCCTTGCACTATTTATACTTTCTTGTGATTGGAATATGCAAGGGAGATGGTTAATGCCTTGCTCTATGTGTGAGATTCATGTGATGGTTTTTACCTTGCTGGTTGAGTAGGGTTTTCTAGTTGCATGTAGGGGGAGTGGCTCTCAATGGGGGCCGACGTCTAGTGAGAGACTATCAGGGTAACCCGTTGGAGAGTTTCTTAATTTAGTGATAACCTAATTAATGAATTGGGGGTATAGGTAATTTTCATATTAAACAAGATAATCGGTATGCCTCACCCATGCTTGTAGTGCTCATTTAGGCTAAGGATGGGTTGAGAAGGCCTAGTTGGAAAGATCAACTTCCTTGTCCTCATCAAATGAAATTTGGTTCCTCATGTGTCACCCTATGGGGCCGACATCTAGTGAGAGACTGTTAGGGTAACCATAGATGGGGGTCGATGTCTAGTGAGAGAGTGTCAGGGTGACCCATGCCAGGACCATGCGATGACACTCTTCCCTATTGCAGTCTAACATTCTCTAGTTATGTTTTCCCTTTTGTTGTGTAAGTGCCTCTGAAAGCGATGTATGTGTTTTGTGATGTTCATGTTGTTGCAGTGTTGTGTTGGATTCTTGTCTAGCCTTGTTATGTTGGGCTTCCATCTTCTTGACTGTTTGATGTAGTGGGACCTTATTGTTATCTCCTACCATGGGGGGTAGACCTTAGGGTTCCACATGGTCGGGAGGTTTTATCTTTTTCCTCCATTGGGTTTCCCATTGTTTTTGTTCATGTGTGTGAAGGATGTATCTCATGTAGCAAAATTTCGAATCTTGTACCAGTTTGAGGAGATAGTTGCTTATGTTATGTATTGAACTTGTATATCTGTGGTTGCTAAATTCTGCATTATGTTTGTAAATTGATAATTTTTTTCATATAAACCAAACTAACATGACAAAATCAAGCAGCCCTATGAAATATTACTCCATTAAAACATGCTAAATTATGACATTGAAACAACTAGAAATGCTAAATGAACTAATTGAAAGCAAAAACAACATGGAGCACACCTATTCCATATTGGATTAGTGCTCCTTGAGTATGTGAAGGAGCCCTTTCCCAATCCTTAACAAGCCAAATGAGATGATAGAAAATGAGATGCAAAGTGAACTCAAGTTTCCTATAGTGAGAGTGCTCAAATTGTAGATGAAAAATAAGAGAAAATGCCTTGAATTTATAGTTGAGTTTGAAGAGAGGAGAGGCCAAATTGAAAAATGTGGGACTAATCCCCAAAAAATAGGAGAGATCCACTTGTCATAATGTGATTGGCCCATGATTGTGCAAGTTTTGGCCAATGTGCCCATTTGAAATTTGAAAAAGGCATTAAATGCATGTAGTTGAAGGATTTGGGGGGAAATTTGTTTGGACAAAAAAGTCAAACAAGGGGAGTTAATGAGGGCATATTCCTTGGGAATATGCCTTGTGAGGAAAATAGGGCTTTTAATAAATCAACATAAATGATTTATTGTGCAAGTGGGGAAAGCTAGAGGATGGGACATGAGTTAGTCTTAGCATTAATGAGGGATTTAACTAATTAAGCTAGTGATTAGGTGGTGTGACATCTGATTTGTATTTTTGTATTTGTTTTAAATCAGATGAGAGGAAAATGAATATTAGTCTTTTAATTAAATTACATGTGATTTAATTAAATCAAGAGCCTTTAGGAGGTTAATTAATTGATTTGATTTAATTAGTTAAGAAGATAACCTTAGTGAATTAATTAAATTGGTTTATTTAATTAATAGAAGAAATAATGTTGAATGGAGCATGATTAGATGCATGCATAAATTTTGCATGTCTACATTTTGCCCCTCTTTGAAGCGATGTACTCATTGCATTGGTTCAAAGAATGATGTTGCCAACATCGAAATTAAAAACATTTATGATTTTTTCGGATGCCCCAAAGGAAATAAGTATGTTAGTACATTGTCCCCTCGAGAGATCAGGCGAAAAGATTTGATTTGAGGTCGATCTCACGATAAAGAGGTTCAAAATGGATGTATGGATGGTTAGACTATATGATCTATATGATAATGATGATGGAAATGAGATGTTCGAAAGATGCTTCGAATAAAAAATCTATATTATCTTAAACATCTTAAATGATGATGCAATGCATGTGAGATGAATGATGGATGATGTTGTCCTATGATGATATGACATGATTATGCATGATGCAGGATGGATGTGGGATAGATGCATTGTTAGCGCTAAAGAGGATAGAAGAATGAGAGGGATGAACCCTTAAATTCAAGAAGATGCAGAAGTCCAACAAGTCCACTAGTCGTCGAGACTTTATTGGATATGATGATGAATGATAATGATGTATTGCTTATCCAAGGATGGGAGAGATAAAGAGCATACCCTTCTTTATGTTTGATAACACACGTAGATGCGATGCATCAAGCTATTAAGAACCAAGATGGCGCTACGCCTAGTGTGATGGAATTTGACTCGTCAAATAGATAGTACTCTTATTCACACTTGTTAGGCGAAACCTTATTCAAAATGCAGTTAAGATATTCTAAACATCTCGGGCCAAAAAATAAAAAGGCAAGCCTTCTTATGTGGTCAAAAAGACACCCAAAACATCCTTCCTACAAACAAAACAAACTACACATGACGAAGTTATTTTACAAGAATATCCAACAAGCTTAGCAGATAAAAAGATAATGATCATTGCCCCATTCCTTTCTCTCTAAAACTGTTTTGTTTAGGCATCATAGAGAGGTCCTTGGAATGAGCACAAAATAAGATAAGTCTAAACAAGACCAAGATAAAGTAAACAAACAAGCTAATGTTTTTCGTATCGCTAGCCAAAGACTAAACTACGGTGATACTTGATGTTGATGTCCATCGCAGGAAGGTCACATTCCTAAGAAATGTTGTGATAAGGGTTTTGATGAGATTTTGATTGGATGATAAGCTAATGATACTCTGAGTTGATCAACTTGCTTTCTTACTGACCTAGACTTGAGACTTTGACGTTTGAGCTTTTACTTTTGAACTTGCTAGACTTGCTTTCGGCTGACTCACCGAAGGATGAAGGCGATGATTGATTTATTGTGAACGGTGATTACTATGGGTGAAACCGAGATGAGACAAATGCACCATTTTGGATTTTTTAAATGTTTTGAGGCTATTTTTTGAATTTTGAGATGTTTTTAAAAATGTTTTGGTATTTTCGAGATTTATGACCAAGAGACTAACATAAAGACGTATCCTAGGGGTCTCAAGAGCTAATCCATAGATTAGCTTTGCAAAACTTATACACGCAGAGACCACGTAGTTCGACTGATGACAATCTTGACTCAATGCTAAGATAGATGGGCAAACACATTGCCATTGCGACGAACGCCTAAAGGACTGACCTAAAATGTGAAATAAATGGGCAAACAAATTTCTATTGTGACGGATGCCTAAAGGACTGACCTAAAATGTCTCGGGGGATGATCAAACATCAACCTTGCATACGTTCAAGCTCAGAGATGACGTAGTTCGACCGATGACTCTGTTTTTCTATTTTTTTGGATTTTGAATGATTTGGATGTTTTTGATATTTGATTTTTTTTGAATGTTTTTGAATTTTTGATGGATTTTTTGAATGTTTTTTAATTTTTTGATAGATTTTGAGAAGAACACAAGATCATACATGAATTTGATCCGATGTAGGTACATGAATGTGTTAGAGTAATAAGTTATTATGCTTAATTAATTATATCATACTGGTTAATTAATTAAGTCACTTATTCCTTTAGTTGCTTAAGCTAAACTTAGGCACATTAATAATTATTTATTAATTATTAAGTGTGCACTTTGGGGTTTCCCTTTTAGGGTTTCTTGATCTCCTTCATAAGGATTGATCTCATTGTAATATCTTGAATTTTTTAATATTATCAATTTGCACATTGACATGCAAAGCTCTTTCTTTTTCTATTTTTCTCTTTTGTGGAAGTTGTTTAGGTTTACATGTCTGATCTAGGGTTTCTAACATGGTATCAGAGCCTTGACATGCAACCCCTTCTCAAATTTTGGAGAAATCCATTACAGAGTTTGTTCAGGGTTCCTCGAGGATTTCATGCCTTGAGCTCATCTATGCAGTATTTTGGATCAAATCAGGCTTCACCATTGGATTCAGAGCACTGGGAAAAGTCGGGTTTGGCTTTCATTTTGTAGATTTTGGTCATGATTTGCCAGATCTGTGAGGGTTTCAAGCTGGGTGATTTTTTGCAAGCTCTAGAGGTTGCCATTTTTTCAGAGCATCTTGGAGAAAAATGGACACTGCCATCGTGTTTGTAGTGCCCCAAAACCCTAAGATCACCTTTTGTTTCATCAATTTTGGCAAAGTTGGTGTGGAGGGCAATTTTTTTTTTGCCAGGGAGGTCTTACGGCCTCTCCAGCACGCATTTCGAGGCAAGTCTTTGCACACAAATCAAAAAGAAAAATTAAAATTTTTTTTTCAAGAGTCACGCCTGCGCCTGCAGTTCAAAAGCGGTTCACTGCTGAGTGGCCACCCGACGGCCACCCAGTAGCCATCGCCGTCGGTGGCTCCGCCACCTTGCACCGCCAGCTCCGCCCAGCCCCGCCGGGCCCCTTAGCAGCTCTACCCCGGTCATATGGAGGACTGGGGGCTTTCCACCAGCCCCTGAGGGCTCCCTTTTCGCAGTGGCCGGTCCCATTGAGAACCAGGGGCTCCGCCCAGCCCCCTACCCAGCACCCTCGGTCACATGGGTGACCAGGGGCCCAATTTTTTGTAGGGGGCCATTTTTTTGCAGTGACAACCAGATGGCCGTCAGTTTTTTTCGAGTGAAATGCTGACGTTAGCATGACATCATCGGTCGTACGGCCTCTTTGCCCCTCCTAACCCTAATTTGCCCTAAAAGAGCAGTTTTTTTGTTTTTGGCATAACTTGGGCATACGGTATCAAAATCGTGCAAACGAGATATCACCTGAAAGCTGCTTCTGAGTACTATCCTGTGGTGTAGTTTATTTTATAGTATTTTCCTTTTTTAATGCATTTATTGCTATTTGAAGTCAGATGTACTTTTTATGCTTCCGAGCTCATAACTCTTTGCCACGATCTCCGATTTTCACTATCTTTGTGGTGTTGGAAAGGTATTGAGGAGCTTTATGTTGCTATCCATGCACTTTTTTCTATATCTGTCCCAATTTTTTCATTAATCCAGATTTGGCCTGATGGTGTTTTGGAGATTACTTGGATATTTTGACAATTGGGAGAGTGCATCTTGCATCTTTGCACTTCGTTTTTAGTAATACATCATTTAATAATCTACTGTTGCTTCATAGATTCTAGGTTTGTTCCCATTTGGAGTTTTCAAGTGTTCCATGGCATTGGGTCTGCTATTGCATCATTATGATTTCGATATGGTTTCTTGTAGACAAAAGTATCTTTCCTTGCTTGCCAAAATTGCGGTTCCAGTGTTACTCTACAGCGTTCTTCCAGTGCTTCTTTGCAGCATGTCATATCATTGTAGGGGGGTTTTTCCCACTAGGTTTTCCTTCCCTACCTCTTTCTTGCATTTGCAAATGGGTACCTGATCAGGCCTAGTTGTCGGGACCCATCTTTGTTTACATGCATCTTCTTCTAGTGTTTTAGCTTCTTCCTAAGTTCATCTTAAGGGGGGGTGTTAGAGTAATAAGTTATTATGCTTAATTAATTATATCATACTGGTTAATTAATTAAGTCACTTATTCCTTTAGTTGCTTAAGCTAAACTTAGGCGCATTAATAATTATTTATTAATTATTAAGTGTGCACTTCAGGGTTTCCCTTTTAGGGTTTCTTGATCTCCTTCATAAGGATTGATCTCATTGTAATATCTTGAATTTCTGAATATTATCAATTCGCACATTGACATGCAAAGCTCTTGCTTTTTTTGTTTTTCTCTTGTGTGGAAGGTGTTGAGGTTTGCATGTCTGATCTAGGGTTTCTAATAGAATGTGCCCCTAGCATTGTGTGATAAACTACTTCGATATAGGCAGGACAAGCTGACCTTAGGAATATGCCAAGTAGTATGGTCAAACATGATACAAGCACAAGATCAAGCTATGGTACAAAATGCAAATGAATGGTGGAAGGATAGATGGAATGTGATGGATAAGTGAGTGCACAAAATAGGCCATGAAGATCCTTGTGGATGGAGAGTGCTTTATTACTCTTGAAGCCTGTTTGCCAGGTTTTCACCAAGGTACTTGTCCAAAGTGCCACCGAAGTGGTTTTCACTAAAGGATGATTTTTTTCTTTACTGTTTTCAATCCTTTTTCTGATTTTTGTCGATTTTTGTATTTTTTGTTTTTTTTGGTTGTTGCCAAGATGCCTATTTGCTAGGTTTTCATCAAGGTAACCATTTTTTCAGGACATTTTTTTGATTTTTTTGTATTTTTCGGTTCTATACCTTGCAATTTCTTAGGCATAAAACTTTTTGAGATGGTAGTTGTTCATGGGCTCTTGCAGAGGCTCACTTTCTAGTGTTTATAGTTGATATGCCCCAAATTTATAGCTTGTTGTGATGAAAAAAGGTCCCAACTAGTTGGGTTCAAATTTTCCTTTGCCTTTTGGATTTGGCAAGTTCTTCTAATTTTCTTTCAGCACAAGTTCATCGACTTGCAAGGCGAGCCTTCTGATCTTCTTCTTGTAGTTGTGCTTCAAGCGATTCTGATAGACTTGTAGATGATTGAGGGCATCCATGCACCGTTCATCTAATAACTCCAGGTGATTCAGTCGAGAGACCTGTTATGCCTTGCATAACCACCCCATCTTTTGACTTGGTCAAAAGGGGTCCCCCTTTTTGTTTTTTTTTTGTCCTAAGTTGATTTTCAAACAAAGTGTGGAGAATTTCTTGTCAAAACACTTTGTTTTCTTTGTTTTATTATTCTACCGGAACTGGATCCAAATCGGGTTTTGGAACTCTTTTCATTGATTCCAGTTCTATCCCGATCCTGATCCCAATAGTGTTTTTAATTTTTTTTTTATTTTGTCTATATCAGAGCCGAAGTCGGAGTGGAATTTAAGTCAGAATTTATTCAAAATGTTAGAATCAAATTCCATTCCACCTCCGCCTTCGGTTTTTGCTTTTTCATTTTAATTAGGTTTTTATGTTAAGTTTTCTTGTTTCGGTCTTTTGTTTATTTTTTGATGTTTTTTTCGCTTTCTTCTTTGTTGGCGGAAGTGGAGCCGGAATGGGAACCAAGTTGGGAAGATTGACAAGTTTCCATTTCCATTCCAATTTCAACTCCAGTCCCGCCATTTTTCGATCATTGACTTTACTGAAATCGCACGACAATAATGTGCCAGTTCCTTCTGCAGTTCCATCTCCGCTCTACAACACTTATGGCATTAATTACATGTGCCATGCACACATGAAACTCCAATTTTTTACCTTAATTAGGGATTAACTAGTTGTTATTATCACTATTGATTAAAAGATCAAAGAGTGAACCAGAGTTGTTGTCACGTATAGGTTTTATTGATTATATTAAATGCAAATTATAATCATGATATTGACTAATTATATTAAGTTAAATGATTAATTAAATGAAAGTTAAATTGAAATTCAAATTGAAGTGAAATTGAAATTGAAATTCAATTACAATGATTCAGAATGTATTTTTATTTAATTTGGGGTTTGTCATTGCTGATGAAAACTCGAGTGCAAGTGAACACAAGAACAGGTGAACGTGATTGAAGGCAAGAACAACAATTAGGTAGAGCCATTTTAGCCATTAGAAATTTATGAGTATGATGGAATCACACACACTCACTTAGTTGATATTTTAATGTATTCTTGTGATTTATGTGTTTCCAAATTTTAAATTTAGTTTTATTGATTTCTCCAAAAAGTGGAAAAATATATGTTGTTTAAATAACGATTTTATTAATTTATGACAAAATAGATTTTATTTAAATAATCAAATTATTTAAGTCAATATTTTATCATTATGTGAAAATAAAGATGCTTGAATTTTGAAATTTAAGGAAATAGATTTTTATTGCGAAATTTAATAAATATAATAAAAGTTGTGTTTTAAAATTATATGTTTTTATTTGAAAATTATGAAAGAGGAAAATATTAAAATGTAGAAATTAAACAAATAGCTATAAATGGAGTTATTGAAAACAATTCACGTCAAATTGAAATTTGCATTCAAAAGAAACTTCAGTTGAACAAATTGAAGAAATATCTTCAATTAATTGGAAAAACAATCAGATTTTCAAAACTTGGAGTTAGAGAATTGATCTGGAGATCAACCTCAAATTGGGGATCTCATTTCTTGTTAATATCTATGCATGAGAAAGAGAGGGGGGGTGAGAAGAAAATTTTGAATTTCAATTGGAGATAAAAAAATAGAACAGAGCAAAAATCCGTTTTTGGATTTTGATAGGGATTTATTTGTTTGGGAAGTAGAGGGAAGGACTGTGTTTACACTCCCCGCACACTGCAGATTGCCACACTTCTGGAAGAGGAGAATAGGCGCTGCAAGGAAGAGGGGTATGCAACCACAATAGGAAGATTCTCCATTCTTCCACTCAACCAGGGAAGGTTCCCTTACCCACGCACAGGGAGAAGGTGGAGATAGGCGCCAACCACAATAGGGAAGGGCGCGGACAAGGAAATATTTGTTCCCACCTCCCTACACACCCCACACAACCAGCTAAGGAAATCTTGAGGACATGCGCAGGGTGTAACCACTCACCATACGTAGCCACAAGGTCCCCCAACTCCCACACAAGAACAAGGAATGCGTAGCCTTAGAGAGAATAAGGTGTGCAGGTATGAGGAAGGACTGGTAGAAGGCAGCAAGGCGTGCCAGGAAGACTTTAGGTGTAACATAAGATAGGAAGTAAAGCAGCAGGTAAAGAAATCAACTCTCATCATATTAAATCTATTAGCATGCAGCAATAAAACAAGACATGGAAAGATAGGAAGGGGGTGCCAAAACCAATAGGTGGACAAGGAAGAAAGAAGATAAGACAACAAGGAGTACAAAATTCATCTCACTCAACAACATGAAGAGTAATTTACAGAGAACACAAGCAATTGTTTCCAGAATTTACCAGGTAGGATCTTGAAATAATTAAACAAATTAAGAATAGATTAAAATTGAATGAAATGTTGGGGTTGGGGCCCTAGCTCGGTTGGCTAAATCTTTCCTGTTGTAGGAGGTTGGTCACGAGGTCTAGTCTCCCCCACCCCCATGGTACCGAAGGGCGTGTCGTGCCAGCACCACCGGTCACGTTAAAAAGTTTACTAGGCGCACTGCAGTTTATAGGGGGTCGTGCTACCAGATTCCTGTAGTCTAATAGAAATAAAAAATAAAAAGTTGAATGAAATGTTATTTTATTGTGTGGATTTTGAAAACTATTTAAAAGAATTCTCTGTTATTTCGAACTCTGTTTGAACTCTTAAATATCAAACTGTGATTATTCTTCAATTTCCAGAATACTATTGAATTTGGATACAAAAGATTATTAGGAAGAATTTGATTGAAAACATGAAATAAAAACAGCTAATTGAATTTAGGAAGAGATTTGAAAACAAAAAACATCATTTAAATTTAGATTTAAAAAGATCTTAAACAAGAAACATTAGTTTAAATCTGATTTACAAATTTAGGAGAAACTCATAATTTGATTGAAAAGAATCTTATTTTTAATCAGAAAATGTTATTTACAGATTTGAAAGAATTAGAAACATAAAGATTTTCTCTAAATATCTTATAAATTTTTAACGTAATTTTGAAACAAAGGTTAAAATCAGTGAAATTAGCCATTGAAACTCAAAAATATTCAGAAGTAGAAACTGAAGCGATTTATCTTAAAACTGTTTTTGAAAAGTATTAATTTATTTATGTATTTTTTGAAAGTATGAAAACAGAGAATAAATCATTTAAAATTGAAGTATGATTTTTATTGAAAACAAAACAAATTAATTGAGTGAATAGAACGAAAGAATGTGTGCTCTTTTATGACTGTTTTTAAATATGTACTTAATTACATATTGGAAATACACCTTCTTATTTTTATTTTTGATATTTAATTTACTCAATTTAAATATTAATTTAATGTCATTTATGGATTAAAACAATGAAAATAACAACTTTTAAACTGTTTTCGCTTCAAACAAGATTTTTGTTTTATTGTTTTGGAAGATTGTATTTGACTATTTGGAACCATACATGCTTGATAAATGAATGTGCATGTCATGTTTTGGGAAAGTTACCTTCCGGGACAGGTGCCAAATATGGGTTATTAAAGAGTGTAGTTTTCCTTTTCCAAAACTGCTTTATTTGTCGTGCATGACATTTTACTTGGCCAAGTAACTTAAGGACCATTGAAATAGATGGAATTATTGAACTCTCTACCATATCCTAGTATCGAACTTGCTTGTTTCTTAAATGAATTAGAAAAATGAAAATGCTTATGGTTTTACGAGTTATACTAGGCACGCACTAGATTCCATCTTGCTCGTAGACTACTTTTTGCTAACCAATTCATGCAGGGTCGGGTATTTCTTGAATGACTAAGGAATTCTGGGGAAGCGTAAGCTTCGAGGTTGGGCGAAAAAAGTGCCCGATCCTTGTTCTCATCTTCATTATTGAAGATTTTTTGTTGGATTGAAGATCAAATGATTTTATCTTCTTTTATGCTTTATATATTCTTAATTATGTATTGAAGAGCTTATGGTGATTGAATGCCTAAGTCTCGAATTGTAATTGATATAATCACTTCTTATGTAAGATTATCATTGAAGTGTACATTGATAAATGTATCTATTTTAACTGGAATGATATATATTGAATCTATCGTATCGACTTTATGTTGTTGTTTTGAAATCGACTAGTATCTTTGATGTCTAAATGAATGAACTGTCAACTTTATTTTGAATATGAGTGATATTATTTAAAGTTTCGTTGGAGTTTTGAAGTTAAGATTTTCACACTTTACATTTGGTATCAAAGCAACCAGGTTTTGCACTGCAACCTATGAGCTCATTACGCAATAATGCGTGAACCTTATCAAAAGATAAAGGTTGAAAAGTTCTTGTGCCAGAATAGCAAGAGAAAGAACTTAAGGAAGTGAAAAGGAAGATGTAATTCTTAGTAACTTGGGTCAATTGGGGCTAGTTAAAGAGTCATCCCTGGAATCAGATTTCCTAAACCAACAACTTATGATAAAACCTAGAATTGTAGAAGATTATGCAATCAATTTATGTAGGAAGGTTAGGAAGAAAAACCTATACATACATGGCTCTAAGAAAAAGAGAATGAGTAGGAATGAGATAAATTGAATTGTAGCAACCTACAATTGTAAAAGAGTCAAGAATTCTTGGATTAGTGTAAACATTATGAATCTACATATGCAAAGTCAATATAATTTTAGATTGTTCAAAAGTAGGATACGAACGAAGGAAGTATCCTCAAGGGTTGGGGAACTCATGACTTAAACTTTTGTGTTAAGATAAAGACCTTGTTAGAAAAGAGTTAGTACCGAGGAATTGAGAAAATACCAGAACAGTCAGAAGAAACAATTAATGATATGAGGAAGGTTCCTCCAACCGAAATCATTTAGGTTATTGAATTTTTTGGAATCAAGCAACTTATGAATAATGGATCCAAAAGGGAATAGGAATACCACATGGATTTATGTGTCAAGACCCTAGAAGTTACAAGGAAAGGAACACTATGAGTTAAGAAGTACATCAACAAAAGAGGTTAGTAAGTATGGATATTCCTTCATTAAAAAAAAAAGGATATTACAAAGAAGATGGCAATGAAAGGTCAAAAATAAGGAATGAAAAACCTTTTTCCAAGGAAGCAAGTAAATTACTAAAAATTTCAACGTAAGAAGAATGAAAGTTGTGGAAACACTAAGGGGGGGGGAAAGGAAGAGAGTGATTGACTCAAGCTAAGTACCACACCTAATGAAACGTGGTTATGACTTTTTTGCAAGTCATAAGGACAATTAATTCATACAAATGGAATGGTTAAGAACTATGATCGGTATACCTTATGATTATTTGATCTAAATATCAAGGATATTATTATCAATGCCTTAGAAAAGAATAGGCAGATAACTGGATCATGATAAGGAAGATCATTGTCTGTGGATTGACAAGGAAAGATCTTAGAGAATCATGATTGGAATAAAGTGTCTCTATACTCCTATATACCTTATATAGAGAATTTAATAACAATGTTATTTTGATATGAAATATATCCATGTCATGAAACAACTTAAAATTGAAGCTCACTACGCTAAGAAACCTATGAATGAGAAAAAGGTTGGCTATTTAAGCCATTGAGATGAAGTGAAAAATAAAGTATGTGACGTTATGTGAACCTCACCAAAATATCTTAATGAGAATTATTTAATCATTTAATCACTACCTTAATTTTTAATGGAACCTTCGGTTAAAGATAACCTATGTGGGACAAGAAGTTTATTCAATAAAGAGAAATATCTAGTGATGAGACTAAAACCTATTAAGTTGGATTACCTATTGGATTATTCTTTAAATACCTATAAGTAGGAATTAAACTTGAATGAGCTATACATTGGGTCTTGACTATAGCCATATAAAGTGGAGAAATCTATAAACAATCGGACTAGTCAACAATTAAGGATTCCATCCTAAGAATTGGAATGGAATATTGGGTTAAGATTTTCCATGCGATTGAAAATCATTGGAGTTAATGAAACCTTACAAGGATAGAAGCATAGGGGGGATGCCTAGTAAGTTAAAGGAAGTTGTATTATTGACAAGACTTTACTTTAAGTAGCGATTATGTTAAAAGAGAAACATTTTCAAAAGAAGCATCTATTGTCATGATAGAACATAATAGAATTTTCACTTAGCATGAAATGTTGAAAATCTTATAGAGAAGAACATCAGAATTGTTACTTGTGCTCAAAATGAAATATGGAAGTTAAGACTCTCTTATGATTAAGAAATTCATGGAGTTGAATGCTTATGCTTGATGATCAGGTATGCAAATAAATTGGTTATTATCTAAAGATCAACGCGATTGAACAAGGATTAAAATTCAAAAATTTGTATTAGATTAAATCAAGGAAATTAGATTGAGTTAGAAGATGAATTGAATCTTTGAAAATAATTTAGGGACAAAAGAAAATCCAAGGTATGGATGTCTTGAGATAAATGGGAATTACCTCTATAAAACCTATAACCATCTACAAGAAGAATAATAATGGTGAAAGATCAAAATAGGTTATCACTCAATCAAAGGATAGACTATTGTTGGATATAAAAGAACCTATGTGTCCAAATTTGGGAGATTCAAGAATGGAACGAGGAAAATAATGTCAAAGTTAGAACATCGAATTGACAAAGGGAATTTTCGGATAAGGATCCACTATTCTTTGGAAGAAGATAGACTAAGAAGCTGCATGGAATGTAGCAAGGAATATCTCGTATGCCAGGAAAAGAAGACCAAAAGACATCATTGGTAGGACATGTAACTCTCTTGAGATTTTAGAAGGAAAATGGTAGAACACAAGACAAATTGATCTGTCGATGTTAGTAGAATTAATATAATGTTCTAGTGGATAGATTCATCAGGAAACATACAGTTTTTGGAAACTCAACTTATAGGATTTTGATCCTAAATAATATATTGTGGGAAGTAGTTGCTTAGTAAACCTGAAAGGTTATTTCAGTTTAGAAAATGATGATAGGGTTGTGAAAACCAAAATCATACCATGAGACATTCATTTCAATAAATGTGCTTTATATTATTTTAGTCAAATAAGTAAATGATGGACTAAATCTTGAATGAATTGTAAACTCAAAAATTGATGTTTGGACTATTATATGGAAAGAAAGGAAACTCTAATAAATCTGAAAAGGCTTGGATATAATCATAGACTTGATAAAATGTTAAAAAGGAAATAATAGATAGAAGTGATCGATTAAACTTAATTGATAACGAAGCTTAAGTGTGGAGCAGTATCAAAATTGACAAGTGTCTAGGAGCAAGGTTATGCTCGAGATAGACAAGTAATCTAGGGAAGTATTTTATGGTAAGGATAATGAATGTGTAAGTGGCGGATGGACTCAGTTTATGAGTTGTCTAAAAGTGTAAGTACAAAGGAAAGGATTGGACCCACAATGTAGTGTACAATACATTGACATTCCTCTTCCATTTGGGTTATACTAAGGATAAATTCATGGACCAATGAATTCCAATCACTAACTATAGTTATTATTATATATAGGATGTAATTATGGAATAAAGCTCTTGGGAGAGTATGTGTGAAGCATACGAAATTTCCCTATGTGATAGTAAGGACACTTGAAGCAAAGTCTAGAAAGGACAAGATTACTATATAGGATGATTGTTTTGTAAATCTTACGTAATTTGGGAAATCATCAAAGTTGGCTCTGAGATTGGTGGGACCCTTTGATGTACTAGAAGTCATTAATCCAGTTGTTGATAGACTAGTGTTTACAGAGATAGTACTCAGTACAAGGTCCAGTGGGACCAATATACTGAGGATAGTGCTACATGGGAGGATTCTGAGATGATAGACCATCATTTTCCTCATTTGCTTTCATAGATTAGTACTTGCTTTGTGCAGAGATACTTGATACTCTATTTTTTGATTCACATGTTGTGAACTTTGATAGCGTGGATGCTACTATTATTGTTTATGCTTATGTTTGAGAACTATGTTGTTAGATACTATTTCATTATGATTGAGATACTATGCTTTACCTATCGAGATACTATGTTTTTACTGATTGAGATAGAATTTTCTATTGATTGTGATGTTATGCTTATTGAATGATTAATAAGACATCGAGATGATGTCTCTTCCAAGAGGGGAAGGATGCCATGTATAGGTTTTATTGATTATATTAAATTAAGTTAAATGATTATTTAAATGAAAGTTAAATTAAAATTCAAATTGAAGTGAAATTGAAATTAAAATTCAATTACAATGATTTAGAATGTATTTTTATTTAATTTGGGGTTTGTCATTGCTGATGAAAACCCGAGTGCAAGTGAACACAGGAACAGGTGAATGTGATTGAAGGCAAGAACAACGATCAGGTAGAGTCATTTTAGCCATTAGACATTTATGACTATGATGGAATCAAACACACGCACTTAGTTGATATTTTAATGTATTCTTGTGATTTTTGTGTTTGCAAATTTTAAATTTAGTTTTATTGATTTCTCCAAAAAGTGGAAAAATATATGTTGTTTAAATGATGATTTTATTAATTTATGACAAAATAGATTTTATTTAAATAATCAAATTATTTAAGTCAATATTTTATCATTATGTGAAAATAAAGATGCTTGAATTTTGAAATTTAAGGAAATAGATTTTTATTGCGAAATTTAATAAATATAATAAAAGTTGTGTTTTAAAATTATATGTTTTTATTTGAAAATTATGAAAGAGGAAAAGATTAAAATGTAGAAATTAAACAAATAGCTAAAAATGGAGTTATTGAAAACAATTCACATCAAATTGAAATTTGCATTCAAAAGAAACTTCAGTTGAACAGATTGAAGAAATATCTTCAATTAATTGGAAAAGCAATCAGATTTTCAAAACTTGGAGTTAGAGAATTGATCTGGAGATCAACCTCAAATTGGGGATCTCATTTCTTGTTAATATCTATGCATGAGAAAGAGAAGGGGGGGTGAGAAGAAAATTTTGAAGTTCAATTGGAGATAAAAAAAAATAGAACAGAGCAAAAAAACATATTTGGATTTTGACAGGGATTTATTTGTTTGGAAAGCAGAGGGAAGGACTGTGTTTACACTCCCCACACACTACAGATTGCTAGACTTCTGGAAGAGGAGAATAGGTGCTGCCAGGAAGAGGGGTATGCAACCACAACAGGAGAAGGACTCTCCATTCTTCCACTCGGCCAGGCAAGGTTCCCTTACCCACACACAGGGAGAAGGTGGAGATAGGCACCAACCACAACAAGGAAGGGCACGACCAAGGAACTCTCTGTTCCCACCTC
This sequence comes from Sequoiadendron giganteum, assembly GCA_007115665.2. Lineage (NCBI taxonomy): Eukaryota > Viridiplantae > Streptophyta > Pinopsida > Cupressales > Cupressaceae > Sequoiadendron > Sequoiadendron giganteum. The sequence goes on from CM021102.1 coordinate 725,250,069, forward strand.
CCTACACACCCCATGCAACCAGCTAAAGAAATCTTGAGGGCATGCGTAGGGTGTAACCACTCACCATATGCAGCCACAGGGTGCCCCAACTCCCACGCAAGAACAAGGAATGCGCAGCCTCAGAGAGAATAAGGTGTACAGGTATCAGGAAGGACTGGTAGAAGGCAATAAGGCATGCCAAGAAGAATTTAGGTGCAACATAAGATAGGAAGTAAAGCAGAAGGTAAAGAAATCAACTCTCATCATATTAAATCTATTATCATGCAGCAATAAAACAAGACAGGGAAAGATAGGAAGGGGGTGCCAAAACCAATAGGTGGACAGGGAAGAAAGAAGACTTGAGGCAACAAGGAGAACAAACTTCATCTCACTCAACAACAGGAAGAGGAATTTATAGAGAATACAAGAAATTGTTTCCAGAATTTACCAGGTAGGATCTTGAAATAATTAAACAAATTAAGAATAGATTAAAATTGAATGAATTTTTTTTTTATTGTGTGGATTTTGAAAACTATTTAAAAGAATTCTCTATTATTTTGAACTTTGTTTGAACTCTTAAATATCAAACTGTGATTATTCTTCAATTTCCAGAATACTATTGAATTTGGATACAAAAGATTATTAGGAAGAATTTGATTGAAAACATGAAATAAAAACAACTGATTGAATTTAGTAAGAGATTTGAAAACAAAAAACAGCATTTAAATTTAGATTTAAAAATATCTTAAATAGGAAACGTTAGTTTAAATCTGATTTACAAATTTAGGAGAAACTCATAATTTGATTGAAAAGAATCTTATTTTTAATAAGAAAATGTTATTTACAAATTTGAAAGAATTAGAAACAGAAATATTTTCTCTAAATATCTTATAAATTTTTAATGTAATTTTGAAACAAAGGTTAAAATCAGTGAAATTAGCCATTGAAACTCAAAAATATTCACAAGCAGAAACTGAAGCGATTTATCTTAAAACTGTTTTTGAAAAGTATTAATTTATTTATGTATTTTCTAAAAGTATGAAAACAGAGAATAAATCATTTAAAATTAAAGTATGATTTTAATTGAAAACAAAACAAATTAATTGAGTGAATAGAATGAAAGAATGTGTGCTCTTTTATGACTATTTTTAAATATGTACTTAATTACATACTGAAAATACACCTTCTTATTTTTATTTTTGATATTTAATTTACTCAATTTAAATATTAATTTAATGGCATTTATGGATTAAAACGATGAAAATAACAACTTTTAAACTGTTTTCGCTTCAAACAAGATTTTTGTTTTATTGTTTTGGAAGATTGTATTTGACTGTTTGGAACCATGCATGCTTGATAAATGAATGTGGATGTCATGTTTTGGGAAAGTTACCTTCCAGGATGGGTGCCAAATATGGGTTAGTAGAGAGTGTAGTTTTTATTTTCCAAAACTGATTTATTTGTCGTGCATGACATTTTACTTGGCCAAGTAACTTAAGGACCATTGAAATAGATGGAATTATTGAACTCTCTACCATATCCTAGTATCGAACTTGCTTGTTTCTTAAATGAATTAGAAAAATGAAAATGCTTGTGGTTTTATAGTTATACTAGGCACGCACTAGATTCCATCTTGCTCGTAGATTGCTTTTTGCTAAGCGATTCGTCCAAGGTCGGGTATTTCTTGAATGACTAAGGAATTCCAGGGAAGTGTAAGCTTTGAGGTTGGGCGGAAAAAGCACCTGATCCTTGTTCTCATCTTCATTATTGAAGATTTTTTGGTGGATTGAAGATCAAAGGATTTTATCTTCTTTTATGCTTTATATATTCTTAATTATGTATTGAAGAGCTTATGGTGACTGACTGCCTAAGTCTCGAATTGTAATTGATATAATCACTTCTTATGTAAGATTATTATTGTAGTGTATATTGACACATGTATCTATTTTAACTGGAATGATATATTGAATCTATCTTATCGACTTTATGTCGTTGTTTCAAAATCGACTAGTATCTTTGATGTCTAAATGAATGAACTGTCGACTTTATTTTGAATATGAGTGATATTATTTAAAGTTTCATCGGAGTTTTGAAGTTAATATTTTCACACTTTACAGTTGCACTGGAGCATTTGTGCGAGTGGATCGATTGAAAGAGAGACAATTGTGCACAGATTGCTTCAGGGAGTTATCTATTTATTTGCATTCAGGTAGGGTTTTCTATTCTCCTCTTTTTATTTCATGTTTTATGTGTCATTGTTCACATCGAGTTCATGTTTCTATGGTTATTTTGTATGTTTTTCTTTTCTTTCTCTTTTGGTTTTCTTTTCTTGTCTTCATTTTACTTTTCTAGGTTATGTTTATAGTTTGTTTTCGACATGGTTGTTTTCACATTTTTTATCGTGATGCTCGAGTTTTTAAATGCATAGATTAAGTTACTATTTTACAATGAGTGAGGTTGAGTAAACTATCATGGGTACTTAGGAATCTTATTGCGCATCGATTGGTTTAGTTTAATAGAGTTAAATTCCTGCCCTAGTTCTTTTGAAATTAGGGGTTTCTAGTTTAGGGTTTTAATATGCATTCTAGTTTTAAATATGATGCCCTAAATAGTATGGTCGCCTCTCAATCATATCGGGATAGGCTTATTAGGTTATTTTTAAGCCCCATTTCATTTTGGTATAATCTAGTCCTTAAAATCATGAAGTCATTTATCAAACAGTTAAAATCACTTGTGATTTCATGGTCATTTTAGGCGGAAGCGGGATCAGAATCGATTTAGGTTTTGGACCATGTTTTGTAATAAGTATCGATTCCATTTCCATCCCATTTCTGACTCCGCTTAGAGTTAGAAGCAGATCTTCAAAATAACGATAACCAAGCCGGAAGCGGAACCGGAACAGAAAAAGAAATTAGAAAATCTTCATGGAACAAAGTCCATTTTCGTTCTGATTCTGATTCCGGTTGTTGTTCCAATTCTGACTCTTTTCCCGCTTATTATTACTATAATCTCAAAAACGGTTTTGGCTCCGAGCCTGACAATGTTTTAAAAAGAACTATTTTGAATGTTTTCTGCCTGGTTCTGCCTCTGGTATAGATATGGAGGGTGAGATTTTAAAGCATATTTTGTGATATTTATTCAAGGATCTAATTAGAGGTTTTGTTGTAGGAAACTAAAGAATGTCAGGAGTATCAGGAGAAGCTTCCCAAAGGAATAGGCCTGCAGAAACTTCAAAATCAGCAACTAAGCCTAATAAGATTAAGATGGAGTAGTTACCTTATACCTTGAGGTATAACCATAGGGGTCTTGTTGCCACTGCAAGAAAGGTGGAATTTGATTGGTCTGATATAACTGACACCAATCTAGGCCCATTCAATTTTGAGGAGTTATGTGCAGAAACATTCACTATGAATGTAATAGGAAGAACTAGAAGAATAGTTGAGTCTAGTTTGGCTCACATCAATGTATTCCCTTTATCTATCCAGTTCCCGGAATTAATTATGACAGTAGCAGGAGCTTACAATCTGGCCACTAGGCAATGTATAGATTCACAAGATAATGTGATCATTGATCTAGCTCCTCAAATGTTTCAACACATGTTTAGTGTCCCTGATCCGAAGAACCCGGTACAGTTAAAAGAGGCAGATGCTTTAGGTATGTATAGAAAATACAAGGAGGCCAACAAGGCTCATTTGAGCAAGAGGTGGTTGAGGACAATGAAGAAGTCTTTGACCAAGCTTCATGATCAACCAAAGAGGAATTTTTTTTACAAATAAGTATCAGACTTGATAATGATGTTGTCTAGAGCCTTTGGGAAGAGGGATGCATTTCATTTTAAGGAATTGATGTTTCCTTTCCTACAAAAAATCTTTGAGGGCAAGGAATAGTTTGATTGGCCGATGATTGTCTTAGATGCCATTCATGACTAGCTAACTAGAATAAGGGAAACCGAGAACTTTTTCATGACTTCTTATGTTGTCTATGCGGCAGCTAGAGGAGGTATCTTTCCAGGTTTGAACAGAGTGAGAATATTAGGAGAAGCTAAGGGACAAAAGAAAGTATGGGATCATTATGATCAGTTATCTCTACAGGTCTCTAAAACACAATTTAGAAGGGTTAATGATGCATTCCTATATGTAATCATTAACCAACTTAATGGAGATGCAGGATATAGGTTGAGCCAAGAAGGTATGACATTTATCACAAAATGGGGATGTTGGTATATCCAATACCCCAAGTTTACTTATTTTAGGTTGGTAGGATTTGAGGGTCATCCTCACTTACTTCCAAGGTGTTGCAATAACATAATGGTTCTAATGGAATTTTTCTATCAAGCTCTAGGGGTTAATACCTGATTTGGATTAAAGCACAAGATAGGTTGTCACAAGTTCCCGATGCAATTGGGTGAATATAGCTGCCCACACCTTGTGGGAGCTAAGGTCATTTACAATGAGTTGATACATTTGAAGTTAGGTTTGTATACTACTCGTAAGTACTTTGATCCCAAAAATAAAATGAATACTTTGTTGCCTTCGGTCTTTGACAAGCATTTCAATTTGCTAGAAGACTTTTGGAGTGCTCTTTAGGATGATTATGACCTGAGGAAGAAGAACTATGAGAGGTTTCCCGTTTTACTCATGGTGGAATTTGGGATCAAAGATGACATTCTTGATGCATTAGTAGATGATGGAGTTGTGTTGGGCCCATTGTATGAAGCATTGAATATTGGCACTAAAATTCTGGATCTAGTAGATTGGGATGGTGAGGAAACTATTGATATCAAGCAAATAGGGAGACCAATCTTGGATAGGAGTATCAATTGGGTTGTTCTAAGAACCAAAACTCCTAGGGGTCCAACCCCTAAGAAAGGGAAGGGATAGAAGAGAATCAAGAGGAAATTTCCTTCTAAGGAGCCTTTGGAGTTCTTCCCTCCTAACATTTAAGAGATCGAGCTTGAAGCCTTTACTCAAGATTTTCCTAGAGTGCGAGAGGAGGATGCCGAAGTAGGATCTGTGGTTTCAACACCAGCAATAGGTGAGTCATCTGCTCAAGTCCCTCCTATAGAACAACCAGGTAGAGAGATTCCTGAAGGAACTCTTCATGGTATAGCTGAAACATGGAATGGAAAAGGGCTCGAAATCCATAATATTGATATAGACTCTGATGCAACTTTATTAGAAAAAGATGTGCAAGAAAAGATGCCTCTAGAGGAGGAAAGCGAACATGTTTTAACAAAGGAAGATCAATGGGAATTGTTTGAGGAAGCAAAGAAAGATTTAGATGCTCAAGCACATGCAGAGGCAATAGAAAAATAGAAGGCCATAGATGCTAAGACTCAAACTGATACCTTGTTGCAACAACAAAAAATAGAAGCTAAACGAAGAGCTCAAGATAAAAGAAGAGAATGATGAGCTGGAGCTGGTACAAAAAATTCATGATCTAGAGGAGGAGAAGGCAAGACAAAGAAGAGAGAAAGAAGTCCTGGAAGCCAAATTTAAGATAATTGAAGAAGCTTACAAGAAAAAGGAGGAAGAAGAACGAGTGCAGAAGGAAAAAGATGCTGAAGAGTTAGCTAAGCAACTATAGGAGGAAAAGGAGGTTTCAGATAAACTCAAAGCATTAAAAGAAGAAAGAGATAGGTTGTTGGAAGAGAAAAGGCTAGAAGAAGAATAGTTGAAGAAAGAGCAAGAGAATAAAAGGATTTAAAAGGAGAAAGATGCCGAGGAGTTGATTAAGTAGTTGCAAAAAGAAAAGGAAGATGCAAAGAAACTTAAGGCATTCAAAGAAGAAAGAAACCGAGAACTTGAGAAGAAAATATTAGAAGAAGAGAGATTGAAGAAGGAAGAAGAAGACAAGAGGATACAGGAACAAAAAGACGAGGAGGAAGCTGAAAAGCTTGCACAGGAAAATATAGAGAAAGAACAACAAAAATTACAAGGGGTTGATTCTCAATGTAAGGTTCATATGCGACAACCCTCTACTATTGTTATTCCTTCTTCAAGTATAATGACCACTACTCCAAGTGCTTCCACTTGGTTGAAATTGGATCTGCAAAAGAGATCAGTAACACCTTCACAACCTCTTAATTGGGATAATATGATGAAGGAGATTGAAAAAGAAAGCCCCAAAAAGAAGGCTAAGATCTTGCATTCCACTAGACTTACTAAAGTAGGGGAGATTCTTGTTGAATGAGCAATATCGATGGTGGACAAGGATGTAGGGGACATGCAATTAAGCGATTATCAGTTGAGCACGGTTAACTTGGGGATACCTACAAGAGATCAGCAGATGAACTTGATAGATGTGGTAGCATCATCCACTAAGTCAAGGATGATGAAGGATAAGCAAAGAAAAGATGAGCTTAAGGCTCAATTAGATTAATTGCATACTTTCTTGAAGAGTGTTTCTTCTCCGAGGTCACAACAAATTGCCACCATTTAGACACCAATTTTGTTAAGCAAGAAAGAGGTAGATGATTTAGTGCAGATAAGGAGTAAGGCATAGATGTTGGATAGATGGACTAATAAGCTAAATCAGGAGGTAGGTGAGGTTTTGGTTAATAGTTTTGAGGTTCATAAGATGACAGAGGATTTACTAGAAGAAATGGATCAGTATGTCAAAGAATTGGGAGAACAAGAGGAGGAGTACAAATAGCCACGAATTGAAAGAAGTTAGTAAATTTCCGAAGTATACTCTTCTAGAATAGTCAATACTGGAAGAGGACAACAAAGATTTCTTGGAAAATACCTCTAACATAGTTCAGTTTAGATCTAACCTTCTATACAAGCAAAAAAATGAAGTTCAAGATTTTACCAAGGATCTGAATGAACAGTTTGAAGAGTTAGAAGTAGTCATTGCTATTATGGTAAACCTTGATAGACCGGTAAAGGAGGGTTTACCTTTGAATCAAATAAAAGAGAAATGGGATGATAGGTTTAAAGGGATCATGCAAAAGGGAGATGATGGAGAGGATCTACTGTTAGATCGCTTGATGGATATTAAAGAAGAAATAAGGGCTGCTAGAAGAGAGCTAACAAAACTAAAAGATATGAGAGGATTTTTTGCTGCAGAATTAGAAAGGATCAAGTTTGAAGATAGTTGGGTTGATGGGCCTAATTTGGATATGCTTCAACAAGTTTTCTCCAGTTATGACGAGTACATTACAAAGAAAACTTCTCATGCATTACTGATAATCTCCTGCATGCATGACTGGAAGTTTTGTAGGCACATGGTTTTCTTCTCTCCTCTATCTTTTTCTCTCAAGTTGAACTAGAAGATCCAGATGGTAACTAGAGATCAAATTGATCTGAGTTTCCAAGAAGACTTAAATTCTTGAAAGGGTGGATCAACTTAAAATAGAGAGGACTTCAGATTTTTGTACATTTATAAATACTTTTGGGGTATCATTGTAAAAGCGTCGGCTAATAAGAGATTAGAATTGGCTGCCTGATAGTCATAGATAGGATTTTTACAGCTTTATAGAGATACATTGTTACTTTTCATTACAGTTGAATACAAATACAAGTTTTTACGTAATATGGTTTCGGAATTGAGTTTGTATGGATAGGTTGATGAATGATAGTCTATCTGTATGCTAGCAGTTTGCTGAAGTGTAAATGTTTCTTATGTGATGAAAATCATTAGAAGGAACCAGATTTAAGGATTATTTCATTAGATTATTTGTGAATTGAATTTATTAAAAGTCTATTGATCTATGATCTTGGCAACAAATGAGAGTGTGTTATTTTCATCTTTGAAATATTTATGATGTGTGATTGTGATGTTAAATTAAGCACCTTAGATGCATGCAATAGTATGGATTATTTCTGTAAGTTGTATCATATTATGGTTTTTCTGATCTATTGAAAGAACATTTGTTGTTGAAGATATATGTCTAGATATTAGATAATTTGTATTCATGTTTCATTGATAAATGCCCTAATCTACCTTTTTCTTTTATTTAAAAAAAACCCTTTTCATTAAGAACAATTTGATGAATCAACCATTTCTTTCATTCTTTATTACCAACAAATTCCCCTTGAATATTATAGTTGCATGAACCAATTGAGTGACACCAGACAGTTGAGAACCAGCTACCAGGACCTTGGGAGTTAGGCTACTATATGTTGTCTTTCTTTTTCAAGAGAAATAGAATAGAGATATTATGTTTAAACGTTGTTTGTGTCATTTTCACCATCAACAAAATTTGGGCTAGAAGGAGGGCGAAGGAACAAGATGGCTCAGATTAAATCATTCTCTCCAAAAAATTATGAAAGGATCCTTAGATCCTCTACCAATCCTGAACCATTGTTAGAACTTAAAACCCTAGATAGATATAGACCCCAAGCTCATAGAATTTTGGTCCCACCATTGCCACCATCACTTACTCCACCTGGATTTCCATCAAGTCCACAAACACCACCACCAGTGTAATCACCACCACCAGCTTGACCTATCTCACCACCACCTGCTCAACCAAACCCACCCATGGCTTACTTTGTGAATAACCCCTCTTCGTTAGGGACTATTCTAGGGGGAATCCATGATTTACCTAAGAATCTTGAAATTTTTTTCCCCAAGTACATGCATGGGGAATCAAGAAGTGTTGCTTGGAGCATATACAAGAATTTAAAGATGCTTGTACCCATGCTCAAGTAGCTCATCAAGACGTGGTATGTAGATTATTCCCATATTTTTTAGGGGACATGGCATATAACTGGTACTTAAATTTTCCCCAGGGATCTATTCTGGGTTGGACAGATTTAGAAAATGCCTTCATTAATCAATTTCAGGTCTATGAAGACCCTGCTATCCTCTATCATCAGTTTGCCACCATAAGAAAGAAACACCATGAGCCATTGCCTCTGTTTAACACTAGATTCCAAAGGATGTATCACATGTTACAAGATCCTTACTTAGTAGCTGAGGATATTGCTATTCAGGCATACTTAAGAGCTATTGATCCTTTGATTGGCCTATTCCTACAAAGAACTTATAATGCCAATGAAATAGACTCTTTGTCTAAGGTGTATCATCTAGCTATCAAATTGCAACAACAAATAAGTCTACAATCAGGAGGTTTAGGAATAGGTCTTCGTCCCATAAATTACCAAATGCCTAGTCCACCATTATATAACACTGTCCCAGGGATGTCTTATTCTCAATATGGACCTATGCCTGAGTTACAAGCCCCACCTACTATGCCCTTTTGTGGTAATGGTGTGCAAGATCCTTCCCAACAAGTTCAAAACCACCAACAACAGGTAGGAGGATCAACCCATGTTCAACACCCACCTATAGTACAAAATGTGCAAAATGAACAAACTGCTCAATTGACCAATGAGGTAGAGACCCTAAAAAAGACACTGTCTCAGATGTCCAATGACATGACACAGCTTGGGCAGAATCCTTCCCATCACAACCAAAATTATCAAAACTAGGGAAGTTACAACAATCAAGGGAATTACTCCAATTAGAATTCCAATCAGAATATGAATCAGAACTCCAATCGGACCTTTCAGAATAAGAATTCTAATCAAAACTATCAAAATCAGAACAAAGGATATAATCGAAGGTCCAAAAACAACAATAGGCAATGGAATACTGGGCCTAACAATGGGGGATTGTCTCAAAATTATCAGCCAGGTGAGGATAAGTCACATACTGCTAATGTAGTTGACCTGAATTTCATGACTAATTGGTTCAGGCTACATGACACTTCAACACATTCTGAGGTTAATTGCCCTGAGATGGAGAAAATAGTAAAGATTGCACAAGCTGATTCCCATCCCCCACCAACAAATTCTAATTAGGACAATGGACCTATAAGTACTGCCATGAATTTTAAGGCTATTGAAGAGAAATATGAATTTCGTATGTAGGAAGATAATGAACCAGAGGAGGATGTGTATGATGCTCAAGATTTTCAGTCTAAAGGTGGTCACTTTTTGAGAAATCAGAATAAGGGCCCTTTTACTACGTCTGCACCTCCAAACAATATTGTCCCACCAAATCAAAATGCAGATAACAATCCATCACCACCAAAGGGACCTTCTGACTCTTAGAATAGAGGTAATCCACCTCCATTTCCTAAATATCAAGTTAAGGCTAATTCAAAATTTGATTTTATTGCAGAATTGCAGAGGCAGAAGACATCATTGTCATTCTTTGACATAATGATGTGGTGTCCAACCCAACAAGAAGTGGTATTGAAGGCCCTGGAGGAGGTAGATCGCTCAAAGGGAAAAGGTAATGCGACTTCAGCAAAGGAGACATTTGTTGTGATTTACAAAGGTAAGACCAATACCCCACCTTTTCTTTTAAGTTTAAGGATTTTGGGGAGGAATTTACATAATTGTTTATTGGAATCTGGTGCATCAGGTAATGTTATGCCCTTTTCAATCTATAAGAAGATATGATTAAACCCTACCCAGACCAATAAGAAGGTGATCTAATTAGACAAAACTGAGGTCAATGTTGTAGGAGAGTTGAAAAACATTCATGTACAGGTTGGATAAGATCCTAGGATCCAAACCTATATAGATATCCAAGTGGCTGGCATCCTAGAGACATATGGTATGCTCCTAAGCTAGAAGCTAATGAAAAGTATAGGGGGGTATTTGTCCTTAGATTTCTCCCACATGTGGTTACCCTGGAAGGGAATAGCAACCTAGATAAGGATTGAGAGTGAACCCAGGCTCAAGCATATGATCACAGAATATGATGCTCCAAATGAGGTAGCATATTTTGAGACTGAGATAGGAGTTTACAAGTGAGAATAAGTTCTCACCTTCTCTGTGCATAATCTTGAGGATACATTGCCTCTAGAATGCAGTGACCCAATGAACACCATCAATCAGCAAGTTCTCACAAGGAAATTGAAACAAGATAGGTTGGTATTAGGGCAATAGACTGATTTAAGGAGTTTGTTGCTTCTTAATTGGTGTAGGATTCATTATCATAACCATTACGAGTTAACTTGCCTACCGTGTTTAGAAATCCTATATCATATAGGCCAGCATCAACAAATCTATCAAGAAAAACCCCAAATCAATGAATTTCCTTTTAAGGTTAAGGATGCCACTATTCTTACTAGGACTGGTCCTTTTCCAAAACAAGATTTTTCACAGTTTTGTCAGACTCAGGTTCTATGTTCCAACATTCATGAAGAGATGGAGGTTTCCCAGTTCTTATTTAATACACCCGCCCCAGACAATATACTAATACCAAGGGCATTAATGAAAAAATAATTAGATTGCAATCAGATCCAAGGAGTTGCCCAGGAAGTAATTCTTGAGCCAATTGTAGATACAAAAAAGCTTTCGAGTGAGCCTTGTCCCAAGTTAATCTTTGATGACCAACAGAAGTCTGAGCCGCCACATATTCCAAGTAAGTTACTCCCTAGCATCCCTAAAATAAAAGAGCTCCCAATAAAAGACCAATTGTGGAGTCTCAAATTTGATGGTTCCAAATCCAAGGAAGGAAGTGGAGCAGGTATTGAATTAACTAACCCAAAACGGAAAAATTGCTTTGCCTCTTATAGATTGCAGTTTAGTTGCACAAATAATGTGGCTGAGTATGAAGCACTTGGTCGCGGGCTTATGTTCCCTCATTAGAAGAAGGTTACTACTCTCATGGTAATGGGAGATTAAGAAGTGATTATAAAACAAGTACATATCCAGTACACATACCATAATAAAAGAATAACTACAAACAGAAATAGAGTATGGAACTTAATTGAAGATTTTGATGCTTTTGGGATTACTCTGATCCCTAGGGAAGCCAATCAAATTTCAGATGCCCTTGCTATTATAGCTAGCACTTTAGAGCCTATGCAGGACTATAAGCTTAAAAGGTTCTCAGCTGAATTGATCTCAGTCCCAGCAGTCCCAGATAATGTCCAAAATTTTCAAGTTTTTGATGATGATCAACATATCTTGGTCTTTTCGCAAGTGCTGATGTTTTCGAATGGAAAATTATAGATGACTTAGAAAGAGATTAGGGAGATTGGGATCTCGAGGATATTGTTCTAGAAGAAGAGATACTAGAATTAAAAAGAAATAGCATTCCAAAAGGGATGGTAGCCTTGGAGAGGATATTTGATTCTGAACCACGGGCTCATCAGAGGGTGCCCACAGAAAGTGAAGGAGGCAAGTATGAATTGGTTAATTTAGCTCACTCAGGCCCTGAAAGGAATGTTCTGGTAGGAAAAACTTGTTCTGCAGAGATTAAGTAGAAAATAGTTAAATTTTGGAACAAAACATTGCAGCTATTGCTTGGGGGTATGATGATCTAAAGACTTTTGACACTTCGGTGATCACTCATACAATACTGCTTAAGCTAGAAGCTAAACCCTTTCATTAGAAGCAATGCCCGATGAATGCTTTGATTGAGCCCCTAATTTAGAAAGAGGTACAAAAGCTCCTATCAGCAAGGATAATCTTTCTGGTTAGACATTCCACCTGGGTGGAAAATTTAGTTCTTGTATGCAAAAAGAATGGTGAAATCAGATTATGTGTTGATTTCAGGAACCTGAATAAAGTTTTTAAGAAAGATAACTATCCATTACCTTCTCTTGATGAAGTGCTACAAAAGGTTAATGGGTCTCAGATGATGTCATTCTTGGATGGCTATTCTGGATACAATCAGGTTCTTATCAATCATGAGGATAGGATGAAAACTACTTTCACTACTAAATGGGGCACATTTGCCTACAAAAGGATGCTAGTTGGTCGCATCAATGTTGGAGCTAATTTTCAACGAGCAATGGATGTAGCCTTCAAGGATTTAATAGGGAAATGCATTATTATTTATGTGGATGATTTAACTATCTTCTCTAAGAATCGAGAAGATCGTGCTGCTGATCTGGAAAAAGTTCTCAAGAAATGTATAGGCTATGGTGTATCTCTTAACCCAAAGAAGTGTGTGTTTGAAGTATCTGAAGGGAAGCTCTTGGGACACATTATATCAAAAGAGGGGATATCCATAGACCCTGATTGGGTAGAAGCTATCTTGAAACTAATGAGACCAGGGAGCAAGAAAGAAATGAGATCCTTCTTTGGGAGGATCAATTTTGTTAGAAAGTTTATAACCAGGTTTGCAGAAATTGTCAAACCTCTAAATGAAGTGATGAAGAAAGAGGAAAAGATTGAGTGGAGTAATGAGGCTAAATCTTCCTTCTCGTAGATTAAACAGTCAATTTCTGAGGCACCTATTTTAACAAGCCCAGATTATTTAAAGCCTTTTTATATTTATTCTTTTGCATCTAGTCATTCATGTGCAGTTGTGTTAACACAATGAAGAGGAGAGGGAGAGGAAAGACCTATTGCCTTCATGAGCTCTCCATTTAAGAATGAAAAAGTTAGATACCCACCCTTGGAGAAACAAGCCTTTGCATTAGTACGAGCAATAAAGAAGATCAAGCATTACATTCTTCAAATTCAAGTAATGGCTATAGTTCCTGATCTAGCTGTGAAGTCTCTATTGATGCAAAGTGAATTGGGAGAGCGAAGAGGAAAGTGGATGGAAAGTCTACAAGAGTTTGATTTAGAGATTCACCCAATGAAACTTGTCTATGGGTAGGGTCTATCAAAAGCAATGGCAGATGTGGACAAGAAGTTGTTCTATCAAGAATTCATGTTTTGCGACATTGCGAGGGATATCCAGTAAGGATCCAATTGTTGCCATGGCGTCAACTACTCTGTTGTTATCCCTTGGTATCTACTCAAAGGTGATATCAATGAATGATTCTTTGAGGCTTTCTACTAATTTCTTGCATGGTGTGAGCTTTCCATCCTTAGTTTGGTACTCAGCATTGACTTGGTTGATAATAATTTGTGAATCCCCATAAACCTTTAGTGCCATGATCTGCCACTGTGTTGCAATCTTGAGACCTATGCTTAAAGCCTTGTATTTTGCAATGTTGTTAGTACAGGGGAATGCCAATTTGTAGGATCTAGGTATAGAATCCCCTTGTGGGGTGATGAAGAAAATCGGCTCCTGATCCATGATGTGTGTATGAGCCGTTGAAATAGAGTTTCCATTGATCGGCTATGCTGAGATTAAAGATGGATTTGTCTAGAAATTTTGATATGAGTGGATTTTCTGAATAGATTGGAGCCTCTGCCAATTGGTCTGCAATGACTTTCCCTTTGATTTATTTTCTCTCTACATATTCAATGTCATGTCCTGATGGTATCATGACCCACTTAGCCATCCTTCTTGTGAGAATTTCCTTTGATAGTAGATACTTTAAGGGATCGATCTTGGCGATCAGCTTGATCTGATGAGCCAACATGTAGTGTCGAAACTTTTGGGTTGTAAACACGACTACTAGGCAAGATTTTTCTATTGGTGTGTAGTTGATCTCATGCCCTACCATTGTTCTCCTGAGGTAATAAATGGCCGTCTCTGTACCATTTTCATCATGCTAAGCTAAAAGAGAACCAAGGGCTGCTGTTGTTGCCAAGATGTATAAAATAAGTGGTTTTCCTGTAATGGGTGGCATTAATACTAGTGGCATGAGTAGATATTCTTTGATTTTGCTAAATGTTTTTTCACACTTTTCATCCCATTTGTATGCTACTCCCTTGTGGAGTAGATGTGAATATGTAATCTTTTTGTCTGCCAATTGCGCTATGAACCTTCAGATGGATTGGAGTCTGCCCTACAAGCCTCTGAGCTATTTTAGTGTCCTTGGTGCCTCCATGTCGAGGATTTATTTAACCTTGGTGCGATCCACATCTATTCCCATCATCGATACTATGTATCCCAAAAGTTTACTTGATTGCACCCCAAAAGACACATTTCTTGGGGTTGAGCCTGACCTTGTACTTCTCCAGTCTGTCGAAAATGGCACTTAGGACTGCTATGTGATTTTGTCTCTTTGATTTAGCTAGTATATCATCCACATAATCTTCAACAGTTTTGTGTATCATGTCATGGAAGATTAGTGTCATGGCCCTTTGATATGTAGCCCCTACATTTTTTTAGCCCAAATGGCATCATATTCCAGTAGTAGGTGCCCCATGGACATGTAAATGTCATTTTATGTTGGTCCTCTTTTGTAATCATTATCTGGTTATACCCCAAGAAGCCATCCATCAGTGATAGCATCTCATGTCCGACTGTCATGTCCACTATCATATCAATGTTAGGTAAGGGAAAATCATCCTTGGGACATGCTTTGTTGAGGTCTCTGAAGTTAGTGCAGATATAGATGCCCCCATTTGGTTTTGAAACTAGCACAAGATTGGACACCCATTCTGGATAATCAACTGGGCGTATAAAACCGGCATCCAAAAGCTTTTGTAATTCTACCTTGACTATCAAGGCTATCTGAGGGTGCATTTTTCTTAATTTTTGTCTAATTGGCTTTGCTCTTGGGTAAACAACCAAGTGATGAACTATGACATTCAGATCGAGACTCGACATATCGACATAGGTCCATGCAAATTTTACCTTTTCTTTCCTTTAGAAATGTAGCCAATAGTTCTTGTTCTTCTATCAGAAGTGACTTTGCATAAAAGGTGATCTGTGGTGTTGCCTCCGTTCCCAAGTTGACAGGATTACATTGTTCCGCCAAAACTGTCGATTTCTCCTGATGTAGTGTAGTAGGGGGGAGATTGTATCCTTCATCTTCCAGTACCTCAGAGAGGTTTTCACCATTAGATGCATCCTTTATTTTTACTATTATGTGGTTAGAGAGTGCCTCAGTGTGGTTTTCACTCAATGACCTTGAGCTTATTCTCATTTTTCTTTTGCGATTGAAGGACTCAATTGTCTCCCAATTATATGCTTGTCTATCTAGTGTGATGTCGAATCCAGATTTGTCATCTTCACATGGTATTGTATCCCTTAGTCCCATGAATTCTAAGAGAGCCTCATCATTTTCGAATGAGTCTAGAATTGGCGGTCCTCGTTGGTCATAGTCGATGAGTTGCTCGGGTACACTAAGTTGATTTTGTGGGTTTTTTGGTTTGACTCAACAAGTGAAGCTCTAATCATAAGTAAATAGGAATTCTCAAAAATAATGGGAAGGCCCATTACAATATCCTTGTCATCACTATTGGTGCATACATCAGTTACGTCAAAGCTGAAATTGTCTAGGGGAAGACCTATAGATACGGGTAATTGAAGAGAGACTGTTGATAACTGAGGGGGAGACCTGACTGCTCTACTAGGGGTACCTCTACCACGTATGGTTATACTTAGAGGGGTACATCCGAGACCAAGGTTTCTCATTCATCTCTCCACAATGATGGGATCTAGCCACCCATCGCTATTCCTTCCAAGGCTTTCATTTCTGTTGTAACCCATACCAAGCATCGTTTGCAACCCTCTATTAACTTCATCTATGGGTAGGGTGGGTGTGATCCTTTCATCTTGGTATAATATGTTTGATATGTCTCCCTCATCCACATTTTCCCAATTGAGATCCCCCAATGGTGGAATGCAAAAGGATCTTCCCTAATAGTGCGGATAGGTGTTTCAGCAAGCTAAGGTTGCCCATGCGACCTAGGAGATTGTGGTAACTTTCCTATAACAAACGAATTATTCTTCATTTTGTAGTCTCCATACCCATTGTCTTGGATCATGATCTTGATTTCAGATATGTTGGGGATGGAGGGTGTCTTTGTCGTAGAAGTGGAGGCAAGGTTAGATGGGTCTATGTATGAAGTGGATGGAACTTCATCATTTTTTGGTACTTGGGGGATTTTATAAAACTTGGCTTCCAAGTTTTTGCAATAGGAAAATGGTTTTGGATCACCATGTATTGTGACCTCCTCATTTTGGTATAGCAATTTGATGCATTGATGAAATTTTGAGGCGATCGCCTTCATTCCATGGATCCATGGGCATCCTAGGAGGATGTTGTATGGTAGGTCTAGATCAAGAACTTGACAAGTAGTTTCCACAGTTGTTGGCCCCACTTGGATTGGGATTCTGATAGTTCCTTGAGACACTCTTTCTTGATCATCGTATGCTCTTATGGTCATGCCTTTGTTCTTGTTAATGGAATCCTCAGAGAGTCCCAAGTTCTTTATGAGTGTGAGAGAACAAATGTTGAGGCCTGTGCCTCCATCCACCAAGACCCTTTTGACTTTCTTTTTGTGAATCAACACTTGAAGGTGAAGTGCACGATTGTGAGATGGTTGGGTGGGGAAATCTTGATCGGAGAATGTGAGGAGATTTGGGGTAACGATGTTACCAACCATAGCCTAAAATTGCTCTATATCAAGGGTGGCAGAGATGGTGGACACAACTAATGCTTCATCAAGTATTTTCTTATGGGCAGCAGAAATTTTCAATAATTCCATGATGGAGATTTGGGTGGGGGTTCTCTTTAGCTGGTTGATGACACTATAATCATAGGGAATGACCTTTGCATTTGAAATGGGGGTCTTAGATGGTTGTGATTCCCCTGCAATTGTAACCTTTCTGCTATGTGTGGTGACTCCACAATTAGTGTTGGCTCCTCTGACGTTGATGACAGTGACCATTCCATCTATGCATGCGACAATCTCTTCATATACAAGGTTAGCACTGACATACTTTTGCTTCTCTTTGGTGCTCCCTTGGTTATTTCCTGATTATGATTTGGCATCGGATTCATGTATATCTTCAGATCTTGATTACTGACTGGTTGCTCAACATTTATGATCTTGTCCTAAATGAGGTCTTGGATAATAAATTTCAACTTCATACAGTTGGCGATCGTGTGTCCCTTGAGTTTATGATAATCACACATGAGATTTTTGTTTTACCAAGGTGGCTTCACTTGGGGCTCACTATAATTATCATGGGTGGGGACCTTGATGATGTTCTCATTGACCAAATTTTTCATGATGGACTCAATTGACTCCCCAAGGGTTGTGAATTTTTGTTTGGGGGGGAACTTGTTTCGTGGAGCTGGTCCTCCTTGATTATTGAGATTGTTGATTTGGTTTTGGGGTGGTTGTTGGTTTACCACATTTGTTTGTGTGTTGTTTCGGTTGTTTTTCTATGGTTGGTGATGATTCATTTGATTGTTTTTCTTGGGGGCATTGATGACAACCTTCGCATCCACCACACCATCATTTGTGACATTTCGATTCTTTTCCCATGTGCGAGATTTGTCATTGAAACTGGTGGATGGGCGACTGTCCTGATGTTCATGATAAGTGGGTTTGCCTATTTGTGCAACAAGAGCTCATTCAATATTGAGCACCTTGGGGATCAGTTGATTATACATAGTGATGCATTGCATCTTCAAATAGAATGCCAAGGTTTTGTCTATATTGGCGATGATGGTACAGACTCGTTGTTCTTCTGGCATGGCCCACTTTCTTTGATTGGCCTTGGCTCGCCATCATTGGAGAAAGGCAATGAAATATTCCCCCTTACTTTATTTGAGCACTGAGAGTTCTTCCAAACTAACATCCACAAAAATGTTGAATGCGTAATTTTGGAGGAAAGCATCTTTTATTTCCTGAAATGTTTTGATCCCTGTAGGCAGACGAGAAAACCATTCCATGGCGTCACCAACCAAGCTTCGAGGGAATAGCCGCATTAGATACGTGTCATTGTAGGCGACTTCCATGCAATGTACCTGAAATGCCCTGATGTGATCTTTAGGGTTTCCCATCCCACGATATTTATCAAATTTAGGGATTTCAAATCCCTTCAAGAATGGTACCATTGCCAAGCTTATGTCAAACGGATAAGGGCACAAGTTGCTCGGTGTCCTAACTATCTTTCCTGATTGAAGATCTAGCACTTGTTGTAAGAGCAATTTGATCTATGTCATCACATCACCTTGCGGATCAAGAGGTGGGGTGAATACGTTCTAGGGTGTGGATTGATGGGTGGGATGTTGTTGTAATTTTGTTGCAAGCTTTGCTGAGAAAGTGATGCATGTGCTGGTTGTTGAGCCAACAATGCTTGTTGTTGGTCCTATTACTACTGCGCCAACAACACTTGTTTTTGGTATGTTGTTGTTGTGCCAACAATGCTTGTTGTTGGTTGTATTGTTGTTTTAATTGATAGTATTGCAAGGCTTTTTGATACACTTCTTGTTGTGCTTGAAATTTTCCTTGGTATTGTGCTTGCGCTTGTGCTTGTTGAGCTTGGAATTGGGCTTGAGCATGTGCTTTTTGGATTGCCTGCATAATCTGAGCGACATATGCGACTTGCATAGCTTGTGCAAATTGAGCAGCTTGAGCTGCCTGCGCAACTTGGGCAACTTGTTCGACTTGTTGTTGTTGTAATAAGGTTTGGGTTTGTGCAACCTGTTGTGCCTGTTGCGCTGCTAATTGCACTTGCGCTTGCTGAGCGGCTAATTATGCAACTTGTTGATTTTGGAGTGCTTTTTTTTGGGAAGCTTGTCGAGCATCTTGCAACATCATGGTGAATGAATTGGTCGCATTGTGCCTCATTGTGCCTCAGTGGTAATGGTGGTGGATTGGGAAGAAAAATGATCGTTGTGATGAGTGGAACAATCATGTTAAGATCGAGGTTCGAGTTATGAATGGTGCAATTGAGGTGTTTAGTCCCTGAGAAACCATGCTTTGAGGAATAGCAGATGTGTTGATCACTACATTTGTTTGGATGGTTTCCATTTTTTGTTGTGATACAGATGACACAACTAGTGGATTTGATTGGTCGATGGTGGGAAAAGGAGGAAGACTCAATCCGAGTGATGATGTAGATGTGACCGGTAGGGGTGGAATTGGTGGAAAGACGAGTGGTGCAATCCCTGAAAGTGATAATGATGGATCCAAGATTCCCCCTACTCCAAACAATTCACCTTCTCCTTGTGAGATTGGAAGATAAGTTTGTATGTCGAGAGGATAATCTGGCGTTGCATGAAATAAGGATGAATTGGTATGATCATGAAACGTGAGCGAGACATAAGGGTGTAACGGATTTACTGGGATAGATTGATCTGATGAGGTGCTTGTATTTGACCCTCATTTGTTGACAAGGTGATGTTTTTGGAGTTTGTGAAACATGGCACTTCCCTTGTTAACAACTGGTGGGGTTGAAGTGATAGATGATATGATTTGGGGGATGTCCTGAGTGACATTTTGAAGTGGAAGTATGTATGCGGGTGAAGGCATGATATTGAGAGACCTCTACACAATAGTGCTTACGTCAGAAGGGAGTTTAGCCCCTTCTTTTGCTAACTCTAACATGTATTGGGATGTGTACAATTTCAGCATGGCACTGACAATTCGGTGACTTTCAAGATTTTGAACCATTTCTAGAATTTCTGATTGTGTCATCCCATTGTCAGTGATGTCCTCTATATGACCTTCCTCTTGAGAAATTTGAGGCATTTGAGGAGGATTGATTGGGAGTTCAATTATTATTGCCGGATTGAACTTTTTTTCGGTTTGACTTAGATCACTTGAAATGGATGTTTCTTTGTTTTTCTCCATATTCTTCTTGTGTTGAGATCAAGTTTGAACCATAAAATAAAGATCAATTTTCAAGAATGTAAGAGATGAACCTCTAATTCTTTAGATTGTTCTAAACCTTAGGTTCAAAGAAGCAAAGAACTAGGATAATTGAAGAACCAAAGTGATGATGGGGATGAGATAAATGAAAGACGGATGATTCAAATGAATGAAACTCTTAAAGAACCTTTGAAGGAAAATGCTAAAATTTTAGGGCTTGATTGATCAATTGTGATGGATTGATAGTTTGACTAAGTGTGTTAAGTCAAAAAAAAGTGATAATGCACTCGTAAACTCTAGGAAGTTGTGTTATCTTAGAGTAAACTTGTACATAAGAGAATGGTTTGACTAAGTGTGTTAAGTCAAATGAGGTGATTATGGATTTGATAATTTGGCTAAGTGTGTTAAGCCAAACAAAGTGATAATGAAATTGTAAACCCTTAGGAAGTTGTGCTATCCTAGAGTAAACTCGTGCACAAGAGGATGGTTTGACTAAGTGTGTTAAGTCAAACAAAGTGATTTGATTTTGCCTAGAAGTTCAGCATAAAATATGTTTACAAAGTTTCCAAGAGTTGTTGGTGAAGTGATTTTTGACTGATTTTGATGGTTGAGAGGTGGATGAAAGTGATTTATTTTGATCCTAGACTTGACCTATATAACACTTCTTCTTACAAGACCTCGGTTTTGAAGAACACGCTTGACTTCCTATGTGAGAAAAGCAAACCTTTCAAAAAGCTCAAGATTTTGTTGATAATAGAACTCCTACAAGTTAGGGTTGTTTCTTGAAGCTTTCTTGTAAAATTTGTAAACCAATATTTCTCTAACTTCAAAAGTCATTTCAAGATGCTCCTCACGAGCTTTCAGACTAAGCTTCTTGAACTTTGGTTTTAGATTTTGATCTTGCGGGAAATCATTTCAGAGAACATATGTGTGGAGTCAATTATCTTTATCTTTGCTTAATGAATTATTTTTACCACAAACAATTGTTTTATTAAATTTTCAAACTAAATGTCTATGTCTCAATTTCTTTTCATTCCACAAGGTCCATTATGTGAAAATCAAGGTTTCAAGAACATAGTTCCCTAAGTTGACTTTAGTGAAAACAAATGACGATTAAACCCAAGCACATAGGAACCTCTAAGGATATAATCCCTAGTGCAAGCAAGAGCACTTAGATTCATCAAAGGATATTTTTTTTTTCTCCAAAGGGTTTGAAATTTGAAGCTTTTTGTGAATGTTCATTTTCAAAGGTTTTGAGGACCAAGCAATGTGTTTTTATTCCAAGCACATGTACAACCCTAGGCTAAAAAGACAATATTTGTTGGGTTCCCACTTGGATAAATCTAGCTGCACATATTCAATGTGGATGATTAGATGCTTGAACACATAGGCTCCCCCTTACAGTGCACTCGCTTCTCGGGTCAGCCAAGCATCAGTACCCATAAATCTCCCATGGCATAATTTTCATCTCTACAATAGAACTACATGTATACGTGGGGTGGCTTTAGAGGACATGACCTCTTGTACCAACAAAGATAAAGGATTTTTTGGCTTCTAAACAAAATTTTATAGTAAGGGCATCTAGTTTAGGGGGTGCAATGATAAAATCCTTGTGAGATATCTCCCGCCCCTTAGAACAAGGGCTTTATGCATAATAAAGATACTGGGGGAGAGTTATCATGCATCGCTTCCCATTGTCCATGGCTTTCACCGTGAACACAAATTTATATAGCGGTTTGGAAGAGCTTGGCTTTAGCCCATTACCGCTTGAGTCGTTCCCTTGGGGTGAGTACTTTTTCCCACCAAGGCAGGCTCTCTAAAGGTGCACAATAGCAAGTAAGTGCATTCATAGTTTGATCATCCTTGTTTGCGTGAACAAAGAGAGAACACTCGCAATGCCTTTTTCTCACACTAGACAAGTTTTGTTCAATTTTAGAATCCAAATGAAATGTGGAGGCAATCATTTAGACAACCTAATATCACCAAAATGATTTTGATTCTCAAGATCACCATGAAGTGTGAGAGAAGCGCATACGCATTTCAATGGTATTAGTTTGTTAAAAAGATTACAAAACAAGAAAGACACATGTTCAGTTTAATCCTCAAGCAATGATGAATTCATTTTATAGCACCAAAAGAAGATGTGAAAGTTGTCTTGTTCAATTGTTAAAATCCAAACAAAATCTAGTGAGTTTCTAAGTTCAATTTTAACCAAGTTGAAAAGATCAAGTCAGATGGTTAATTTTAAACCCAAAAAGAAAGGTGAGTTGGTTTAAAACAAAAAATAAAAGCAGGAATTAGAAGCTCTAGATTATTATAACAAGCATTAAAAAACACTTTTTTCAAGTCTAGATTTCAAAAGAATTTCCAGCTCCACTTCGTTCACCTTCATTTTCTCTTGATCCCAATGTCAACCTTTAACCTTTATATGTGTACCTATAAGAATTATAGAGTAAAGTTTCTATAAATAAGAATGGGGAGTCTTAAAAGATCTTAATTAACTTGTAACTAAGATAAAGTTAGAGTGTGAGACCACCATGTTTTACTCCTATAATCACAAAATCGGTTCTCCTTTCCTAAATGAAAATAATAAGGAAGCATTAATTATCTACAACCAATAAATCTAGTTGAACACGCCTTCCCCCCAATATTTGACTGTAAGATCTATAATATAACATATCAATTTCTCCAGAATTGATAGAGCTAGGAGTTGCTAACTGCGCCCTATGCATTCACATACCTATTTTTTCCTAATATCACTTTCTATCATTTCTTACAAACTTATGTGTATTTTTCCTTGATAGAAGCTCTTCCTATGTTTTTTGTCAAGCTCATCAAGACTTAAATTTTAAGTTTTAACCTGTCTAGTCATTATGCAAACATAGATTCTTGGACTAGTTAGTAACTAGATGGCATGTAGTCTGATTTTGTGGAGTCTTTCCTTTTCACTCCTTGCCAATATGCTAATGCTATGCACATGGTTTACAATTCTTTTGGAATGATCAGATTCATATATTGATATTTCATGATTGATGTTTGCTCTTAGACTTTTTTTTTCTAATCAATCCCAAAATCATTCCATTTTTCTTTAGGTGTGAATCATCTGAATTTGGAGCAGCAAAGCAGCTTGCAGAATATGAACAACCCAAATGTCAAATCCATTGTAATCTTTGTCAAGTGTCGACAATTCTATAGCTTATCAAGTTAGCAGTCAATTTTATCTATATAGTACAACATATTGCAGGTCAAATTCTAATTGTAAGGTTAGAAAAAGTTAGATTGCACAATGGACTTACATAAGACTGTTGTAGATTAATCAAATGATACCAAGATATATTTAAAATATTTGAAAATCTTGACAAAGGTAAAGAACATTTAATAAGCCCCCAAAAAGTGAAAAATGACGACGTAACTAAGAAGGCCTGACATAAGTAAAATTTATAGCAAAATCATCCTTCCTTGAGAAACCAACCTACAACCAAATTATATCGTAAACAAATAGTCGGCATTTTTTTTATTCTTGTTACAGATCAGCAACTATTAAAGAAATATGTGTTTGTTGGCCACTGAGATGGAAAAACTTGAACTATTTAATCACTGATGAGGCCTGACAAGTAGTAGATATAGGTGCAGTAGCTAGTAAATGCAAACATCAGTGCATTCACACAAATGTCAAATATAGAAAATCAAATTTGAGTTCAAAAAAAAGATCTCGCTGACATACAAGGTTACCAAATTAAGTCGAACAAAATAAATACAACCGGCCAAGACACAAATAGGGATAGGTAGTGACATAACTAAACACGTAGATTGCTTGGCTATAGATGGCAGGAGGAGCATAGAAGCAAACCAAATATTACCTTATCCTTCAAGGGAGACCTAATAATAGCTATTATTAGTGACTATTCTCCATTATCAATATTTACGTTATTTTCACAGGGCTATGCATTGAACACAGAGCAAACTATTCTTTCGTCTTTTACTAAAAATACCCACTCACAGTGGCATACGCCTATCAATATTCATGTTATTTTCACGGGGCAAATCCTTTGATAATTCTATGTCCACCACTACAAAATATAAGACACCAAATGTGTATGCACGGACTGTGTCCACACACTTTATTTGATCATCATGTAGGGCATAGGGAAGTGGCACATGAATCATCATTATCGTTGTCACAATTAGCCCCAAATATGAAAGATACAGTAAACTTAGTTCAAAACTGTGAGTCATTTTCAACCTCTTTTGTATTTCCCTTTATCTTACGACTGCTCTTCTTCTTTTTACTTTATAATGTACCAAATAGGTTTATAAAGAAGTGGCCATGATTGATAAAGAGGAAATGGAGGGAGTCTTTCAAGGCATTCCTATGGAAACAACATAATTTACCCGGTGTCATGAAAATGGTGTTGCCAAGATTATTTATAAGAAACAAAAGTCAACTCTGGAAGGAACTATGTTAGTTACGAGAAGGCATATTGATTAGGTACTCGATAAGGTTGGAAATATCATAAGTAGAACAAGTAGATTGCAACATCAACATCCTTCTTCAATACTCAAAGAAATCTAGTATGCTTTGATAATATTTTGGAATTGATAAATATCTAGTGTTAAAAAAAAGCCTGAATTGAACAATATCTAAACAACTCCCATTCACCGTAGACGGGTGGACTTGTTAATGAATTATCCCGCCTAGGAAAACAATTAAGACCATAAATCAATGTATATGTAAATCAAATCAATATTATGCAGCCTAGGAAATCAATAAATGTAAGAACCAAGTATGTCAATTTCTGTAGCATTTCAGGAGGTGCAGTCTATCCAACCAAGGATGCTGCATTTTCAAAAATAGTATCAGACCAATTTAATATAGTATAAACTGCAAGAACGGTTGGCTGGAGGGTAACTTGCTCAAGACTGAATGTTGTGGCTTATGATCACACTCAAAGTCAAGATGAAAAAATGCGCGCAAAATGTAGGAGGTACCAAATACAAGTTGTCACTATTTAGTGGACCTAACACATCTCCTATCATAATGCAAAATAAAATAAACTATATATTATCATCATCCTCTCTCGATAATGTATTAAGACAAGGGACAATAAAATAAAGGGATGGCATTGGTACACTCAACTTTTTAGAAGGATATCTGAACTTTCAACATCTGGAATTTTGAGCTCTATTAGAAGAGGAAAATCAGACGATGGAAATTTATGACAGCATGGTGTACTAGCAAATGGGGAGTGAAATGCAAGGCAAATAATGAAAAAGCTAAGTCAGAGACCATGCACACACTACCTGAAGAATTGTAGAGTGAACTAGGCAACTTCATACGACATGGGTGATGAAACGCTTCCCTCACCTACTCACCCAAGCAATACTACATCTCTGCTTACTATCTAATAAAGGATCAATGCATACATAATTTATTGTAGTCTCTTCTGGAGTGTTGGGTTTTATTGAAAGAAGATACACACTATCAAACCTTTTTAGTAAAATCTAGTCAACACTCCTTTTTTTTTGTTTAGGAATGAGGTTGATTTGATGATTATTAGGCATCACACTTAGTCAGAAAATAAACTTCAAATAGTTTAAATAAAATTCAGAGCATGTATATACTTATAGTCACACATTAATGAAATTACATCGACCATGAAACTCCTCTCTTACCTGTTTTATGGTTGGCAAGACTTGAGCATAAAAGTGGAAGAACAGTATTTTCATTAACAAAGTGAGGAGTTAATCAAGTTAATTAGATTATCTCCTTCATACCATTTGTTACTAAAAATGATCTACTACAAAATAGGGGTCCTCCTACTAGCACCAAATGTGGTTGCTAAATTCTGCATTATGTTAGTAAACTGATAAATTTATTCATATAAATCAAACTAGCATGACAAAATCAAGCAGCTCTATGAAATATTACTTCATTAAAACATGCTAAATTATGACATTGAAACAACTATAAATGCCAAATGAACTAATTGAAAGCACAAACAACATGGAGCATGCCTATTCCATGTTGGATTGGTGCTCCTTGAGTATGTGAAGGATCCCTTTCCCAATCCTTAACAAGCCAAATGAGATGATAGACAATGAGATGCAAAGTGAACTCAAGTTGCCTATAGTGAGAGTGCTCAAATTGTAGATGAAAAATGAGATAAAATGCCTTGAATTTATAGTTGAGTTTGAAGAGAGGAGAGGCCAAATTGAAGAATGTGAGACTAATCCCCAACAAATAGGAGAGAACCACTTGTCACAATGTGATTGAAACATGATTGTGCAAGTTTTGGCCAATGTGCCCATTTGAAATTTGAAAATGGCATTAAATGCATGTAGTTGAAGGATCTGGGGGCGAATTTGTTTGGACAAAAAAGTCAAACAAGGGGAGTTAATGAGGGCATATTCCTTGGGAATATGCCTTGTGAGGAAAATAAGACTTTTAATAAATCAAAACAAATGATTTATTGTGCAAGTGGGGAAAGCTAGAGGATGGGACATGGGTTAGTCTTAGCATTAATTGAAACGATTTAACTAATTAAGCTAGTGATTAGGTCGTGTGACATTTGACTTGTATTTTTGTATTTGTTTTAAATCAAATGAGAGGAAAATGAATATTAGTTTTTTAATTAAATAAATCAAGAGCCTTTAGGAGATTAATTAATTAATTTGATTTAATTAATTAAGAAGATAATCTTAGTGAATTAATTAAATTGGTTTATTTAATTAATAGATGAAATAATGTTGAATGAAGCATGATTAGATGCATGAGTAAATTTTGCATGTCTACAATATCATTTGTATCATGTAATGTGATTTGGATGTATTCTTCTCATTGTACTTAGGGAAGTATTGATGTAAGCTTGTAACAATGTAATAATGTACCCTCATGAAAGAGAATTTGTGCATGTACTTGTAGATTTATACATACGATCTTTGATGGATATTTATCTAATGTCAAATTATGGAAATTTTTGTTGTTAAATCATTTAATGTGATGAATTAAAAATGAACTCTTGATTGCTAGTTAAATCATGATTAATGTTTAGTTCTTGTGATTAGTTATGTTAGTAATGCAATCATGGAACCTTAGAGGAATTAGGATGGGTTTGTGTGTTATGTTATAGTATGTAGTTCATTTTTATTCTATTTAAAAAAAAAATCATTTCGTTATTTTGTCATTTTTGTGCATTATCCTCCGAGGTTCCTTGGCGGGCCATTAATGAAATCTAGCTTCACATGGAACATGAGTGAAACTAATTCATTGCACATAAATACATTAAAATTGACACATTCATGGATGAAAGATCTAATAGAATATTATCCAACCATGCTGACTAAATAATAATTACGTAGTGGAATTCAAAGAAATATCAATTTATTTTTTATTGACTCATAGTCATAAATGCATTGTATTTTGCCACATGGGCTTATAATATGAAGCCACAACCTTCAAAATGATTTGGGCACAACTATGAATTATAGAATTCAAATGATATTACAAAAAAACACTTTTTAAAGAATCAAATTTGGCTCCAAGTGGGTAACTTAAAAATTGATTACCTTCAAATGTTCATTAACTGTGTTTATATAGCGAGTCTTAGCCTAAAGAATATTATTTTCTAGTTATAAGGAAGTGCAGAGTTTTATCACAAGTGTAACATGTATTCCACCAAAAGTGTTAAAGGAATCTTCTAGAGTGATTGTAGTAATGATGGATCAATGAATATTGATGCACTTCATGTTGATGGGTTCAATTTATGGCTAGTTTTCTTTATTAAGTTTATGTATTTTATCATTTCAATTTGCCAAAGTTCACAAAAAATCCTAAGACACATCTTTTATACCTTTTATGCACTTTAAACTAGACTTTAGTATGTGGTAATGCAAATATGATATGATAAAATTTATATGAGTGAATGTATGAATGTTCATGAAATTCAGTATGATTATATGCTTAATTTATGACTGTTAATGATGTGTGTGCTTTAGAATGAAACTAACCTTTTGCAGCTAGAAGAATTGTAACAGGCAACAACTAGGATTTCTAACCTGCAACATAAGGACCACAAGCGGTTGCATGGGAGAAGCTAGAATGACTAAAGCGTGATAGCTCCAGAGAAGAACAAAGGTGACTATTGAATGGTCAACCATGAGCCACTACAATCACACCAAATAAGATGATTGAAAGAAGAATTATTTTGTTCTGATTAGGAGTAACATGTGACATGACATTTCCTATGAAACATATTTCTATCATTATGGTTAATTGTTAGGGAAAAGTTCTAAGTTAGTTTTTCTTCTTCTACTTTTCAATTATGGTTTTTCAGTTACAAGATTATATCCTCTCCATATTCTTGAGGGAGTGTGGACAAAAACATTATGGTTTTATTTTTAGTCTTGGCATGAATAAGAATCCTTGTGGACCCTATACAATGGGATTTGTTGTGAGGAGGGAATCTAGTTACTAGTTATCTGGTATGTTTTTTATCATTATTATTTTCTTGTTATTAGTTGAATAATGGATATATATTTTTGAATGAGAGATCTTTATTATATTCTTATCAAATTTTAGAGTTATCATGTAGTAAAGGAGTTAGTTTGGCGTCATGAATTGTTGATTAAGTAGTAAGTGTTGATATTTATTGTGGAAGAAACAAATCAAGAAAGGGCCACTTGAGGTACTGCTATCCACTCTACTTTCCTATTATTAGATTAGTTCATGTATTGTTGAATTAAAATAGTTTATAGTTACATGCATGCGGATTTATAAACGTGATTATGTAATTGAATTAGATTCGATAGCTTTGTTTCATATTTTTGGAATGATTAGTTATAATTAATTCTTAGCATACATAGTAGTCACAATCTTAAGTGATAGGCACATGTAGCACAAGTTGTTGAAAATGAAGGTAAAACCATAGTAAAATGTAGCTTAAAATTTATAAATCTTGTGTAACTGTAGATTCGATTTTAGTATTCTTTGTCACAATCTCTTGTGTATGATTAATCTTGAATTGGATCAATTTTAATGTTGTATAAATTAGACAGAAGATTGATAGAAGAAATATAAGATAAAATAGAAAGGACACTGCATGTATGTGGAGAAAACCCTTTCGGGTAAAAAACTCCACCAGAATTGTTCTTGCTTGTATTATTTAACCTTTGAATGAGTTATAATAATATTGATTCAATTCTCCTTGTTGTGATTCTTTGTTCTTCAAAAAATCTTCTTCACAACTTGCAATATTTTCTCACAAAACTCTCTCATACAATTGCTGCAATAATAGACAATATTCTTTCTTACAAACTCATAAGAGTTAACAAATATATAATCACAAAGCCTCTTGAGAAAATACATGTCTAGGGTTTCCAAGTCGATTTCTCATATGCATGCACAAGTCAAACAAGATTCTCCCTCAAAGTCGGCACCCAACACTGAAGTGTTAACCTCATAGTTGTCAAAATATCTTCTGCAAGCTCATCCTCAAAGAAGGCATCCAAACTGGGTTCCACTTAACTGAGCATTATAAATATCTTTTCCATGTAGTAGTTGTAACTCAGAGATGCCAACTTGGGTGCCCAAGGTGGGCCCAAGTTAATCTTTGTTAACTGAAACACATCTATTACCGATTCATGCAAAACAATGTGCATGCATGATCCTCCATTTGTTAACTGAATGTATCAACCTGTTATCTGTCAATGCAACTCAAGTCAACTGAGATTAACTAACATGCAATTGAAAATAACTAAAACATAACTAAACTAAACTAAACTGAACTGAACCTCTTAAACATCAATCCCTATTTTATAGGTACTCAACATGCATAAATCAAAATCCCTATTTTGTAGGAACTTGAGATGTATTTATGAAGTGTACTCAATTCACCAACTAGTTAACTGAACCAAGGTGCATCCCACCTCCCATGTGGGTTCCCATGTGCTCCTATTTTGTAGGAGTTCACTCCAAGGCATCCCCACATGCTCCTAACACTTATAAATAATTACAAATGCCAAATTAAATGTTTATTTCATTCCAAATTAATCTCTTCTTAATCCTAGAGTTGTGAAACCCATTCCAAGGAATTAAGAGATACATGAAATAAGTTAAGAATGCAATTAAATGACATCCTATTCCCAACATTCTCCCACTTGAAATTATCATTGCAATTATTCTAAACTAAGAATTATTTAATATAAAACAAGTACAAGACTCAAGGCCAATGGCCTTCCTGCACCACGAGAAATTTTCTACGACATTGATTCATTGATTAAAGTGTCAACTTTCTCAATCAATATATTTCCCAAGTCTCTGTAGTATCCATGAGCGCCCACCAATCAATGCATGCCAACTTCAAATGCAACCTGCATAATCATGAAGCTCCAATCAAATGATTAATACTCAAAACCCAAAAGAACTATATCCTCTTCAAATTTCATGAAGATAACCATATCCTACAAAAGCTCCCACAAAATTATAATACCGAGCTATACATGGCAGCAAGATAAACATCAAACCATCACTTTCTAAAACTCCCACTTAAACATGTAACCAAGCTATCCAAGACATCGTGATAACCATCTCCTAAATGAAGTTTATCCATGGCCTCAACACAATCAAAGAATATGTTGTTAACTATATAGCTCCCAAAAGGTCAAGTAAAACCATAATATTTAAACAAAGAAGAACAAACTCACGGTAACTATCCCCATAACTATAAATCAGCCCATAAACCATGTCATAACATCCCTCAAAATGAATCCTCCAAAAGGGTATGTGCAGGATCATGATGGGCCAAAAAGTGGTGATATGTAAGTGATATGATGACCCATGTGGCTAATGACTTTTGTTTTACCCAAAATTGATGAAACGAAAAGGGTTTTTAAAGGAGATTGTCATCATTCCACCCATATAAATTATTCTTTACTTTGAATTTATTAAATAATTATTATTTATTTTCTATTTGAATTATGAAAAAATTCCTCATTGATAGGTTGATTGAAAAAAATCTATAACTTTCAAATGGTATCACATTATTTGAATCCAAAAAATGCATCACATTCTATGCTTCACATACTATAGGATTTAAAAAAAAAAAATGAATTTCATGAAGTTTTGACCAAGTTAAGGTGGTTAGACAGACGAGTTTTTATATTTTTTAAAAGTTGTAATAAAAAAATCATAATTAATTATTTACTTGGAAAAAAATTATAAAAAAATATGCATCATATCAAGACATGAGTCCTCTACTTATATCTACAATATTACAAAAAATTATTATCATTTTATTGTGGTTAGGGTGGTTAGACAGACACCTACTTCTTATTTTTACCCTGAAATTTAAGTACTACTGCATTGAAATTTCAAATTTTGATCAAATAGATTTTTTTTTTTAAATAAAGGTCTAGTAGTTTAGAAACTAAATTCAATTTTATACAGATTCTTTTTTTACATATTTTTGAAATAATATAGATAACTTATTCAAATTTTTACGTCAAGTTGCCCAACTCCGATTTTCTGAGTTTGATTGCCACTTAAGGGCCTATTTTTTCCATGATGATCCTGCACATACCCAAAACTAACTATCCATAGCTCAAGATCCATATCTATGAAAGATAAAACATATAAATCATGTTAAACCATCCTTAAATGAGTCTCCATGATCAAGCATGAATCGACTCAATCCCAAATTAGAAATAAAAGCGTGAAACATAACACATCTTGAAAGATATAATGGGAAAATACCTCTCAAATAAAGAATTGCTGAGTGTGTTAAACTCACATCCAACCAAGGTGTAGGCTTCTGGGTCTTTACTGTTGAAAAAATATTTTCTTACAAGTAACCATTCAAACATATATCTCTTACCACAAGATAAATCAAGCCTCACCTATTTCTCCAAGTATCCATGAGGACCTATAACCAACCAATCCATGCCAAACTCCAAATGAAACACAACACCATCATGAAGTAATCAAACAAATGATTAATGTACCCAATACAAAGAGAACTACTACGACAAATGTCAAAGCTTTAATCATGAATTAGAAACATAAACACGACATCCATGATCTAACCATCTCCTCCAAGGAGATAACATGCATCATAACTTACATAAACATCCTAGTCTCAAGAGAACAATTACCATGCCAAACTCTAAATGCAACAAGAGTAAACCATGACATAACCACCCTAAACCAAGAAAACATGTCCCCAATCACATGAAGATAACCATACCAATGATGCATCCACATCACTGCCAACAACTCCCACTGAACCGTGGTACTGAGTCACACAAGGAATCATGACTACCATCCTCTCTGTGAAGATCACTCTGAAAAATCAAGCAAAGAGTTATCACAAAAATATTAGCTGAAATAACCAATGTATAATTACTATCATCTGAGGATTCCTTTGTAGAAGAATCATAACTCTTTTTCTTGTTCTTACAATCCTTCTTCACATGTCCTAGTTTCCCACAATTCCAACACTTCACCTTACTCTTACCAGGGGTTTTAGACCATCCTTTGGACTTACCCTTTCCTTCCTTGTCTCCCTTAGGTTCCTTTTTCTTAGGACTTCCTCTTACAAACAAGGAATCTTGGGATTCCTCTTTATACTTCCTCCTCATCTCCTTTGATAGGAGAGTAGGAATTATATTTTCCATCTTCGGATCTACACCACTACCACTAATAGCAACAATTAGATTTTCCCAAGACTCTGGTAAGGAACAAAGTAACAAAATGCATTTATCTTCATCTTCTAGCTTTACATTTACATATGTGAATTGAATCAGAATCAAATTAAAAGAATTTAAATGATGTGCAACAGAATCACCATATTTCATCTTTAAAGAATATAACTGTCTTTTCAGATACAGTTTATTAGTAAGGCTTTTGGTTTGATAAATATCACCTATTCTCTTCCATAGATCAAATGTGGTATTTTCATCTGAAACATTCAAGAGAATAGCATCAACAAGACATAATATTATGGTTCCTCTTGCCTTCTTATCAAATGTATCCCAATCATCATCCGATGTCGATGTAGGTATCTTTGTCTTATTACCTATAGCTGACCACTGATCTCTCTCTTCAAAGAGATCTTCCATTTTTAATTTCCACATCTCATACCCAGATCCATTGAACCTTTCAATATCTAAATGAGAAGTAGAACCCATTGTAACACACTAATTTTTCAAATCAGCAATTGACACAATATTAAAAGCTCCCACTATAGCCAAAAAACCTTCAAACTTTTAAGAGAAAGGCATCCCAAACTCTACCCAACCTCTAGCTCTAATACCAAATCTTAAAAATGAAAGTAAAATTGTATAATAATATAGCTTAAAATTATGTAAATCCTATGTAACTGTACATTCAATTTCAGTATTCTTTGTCACAATCTCTTGTGTATGATTAATCTTGAATTAGATCAATTTTAATGTTGTATAAAGTAGACATAATATTGATAGAATAAATGTAAGATAAAATAGAAAGGACACTACATGTACGTGGAGAAAACCCTTTCGAGTAAAAAATTCCACCAGAGTTGTTCTTGCTTGTATTATTTAACCATTGAATGAGTTATAATAATACTGATTCAATTTTGCTTGATGTGCTTCTTTGTTCTTCAAAAATTCTTCTTCACAACCTGTAATATTTTCTCACAAAACTCTCTCATACAATTGCTGCAATAATAGACAATATTCTTGCTTACAAACTCATAAGAGTTAACAAATATATAATCACAAATCCTCTTGAGAAAATCCATGTCTAGGGTTTCCAAGTCGATTTCTCATATGCATGCACAAGTCAAACAAGAGTCTCCCTCAAAGTTGGCACCCAACACTTAAATGTTAACCTCATAGTTGTCAAAATAATCTTTTGCAAGCTCATTCTCAAAGAAGGCATCCAAACTGGGTCCCACTTAACTAAGCATTATAAATATCTTTTCCATGTAGTAGTTGTAACTCAAAGATGCCATCTTGGGCACCTAAGGTGGGCCCAAGTTAATATTTGTTAACTGAAACACATATGTTACCGATTCATGCAAAATAATGCGAATGCATGATCCTCCATCTATTAATTGAATGTATCAACCTGTTATTTGTCGATGCAACTCAAGTCAACTAAGATTAACTAACATGCAACTTAAGATAACTGAAACATAATTGAACTTAACTTAATTGAACCTCTTAAACATCAATCCCTATTTTATAGGTACTCAACATGCATAAATCAAAATCCCTATTTTGTAGGAACTTGAGATGCATTTATGAAGTGTACTCAATTCACCAACCAGTTAACTGAACCAAGGTGGATTCCACCTCCCATGTGGGCACCCATGTGCTCCTATTTTGTAGGAGCTCACTCCAAGGCATCCCCACATGCTCCTAATACTTAGAAATAATTAAAAATGACAAATTAAATGTTTATTTGATTCTAAATTAATCTCTTCTTAATCCGAGAGTTGTGAAACCCACTCCAAGGACTTAGGAGATACATGAAATAAGTTAAGAATGCAATTAAATTGCATCCTATTCCCAACACAAGTAACAATTTATGTTATTTCCCTTGTTTTTCTAGTTAATGTTTCATTTCCTTTTCCAGCTTTTACCATTTTTGTACAAATGTAAATCACCTATACTCTTTGATATATGTCATGATAGAATCCATGAATGCACATATAGTGTATGCACTGTCAAAATCTTACAAATCCCTAGTTGATAATTAAATGCAACCTCTTGTAAAAGGTTTAGTGAACTCTTCAATTAGGAACCCATCCTTTGAATTGTGTGTCTACCTGTATCACCAAGTTAATCAAACATTATAGAAGCCCTACACATTCCATACATTCTCATAGGTCCAATACATGTAGAAACATGTCCCTTTATTTTTGCATGCTTTGGGAAGATGTCATAAGCTTCAAATAGTGAAACTAGATACACTATCTTGTTATACCTAGTAGTTAGTCCAAAATAATAATATTATTTTATGGTGATAGGAATATATTCACAATTGGATAAGATGTTGTTATCTCTTAGTATATGATGTGTTCCCAACTACATGATGAATTTTACAATTGTGGTAAGCTACAATAAGATTTGTGGTGCTTGAACAATGTTTGGAATGTTGTTGAACATCTAAAAAAACAAAGTAAAAGAAAGTAATTTTTGGTGATGTAAGATTGCTCTTATACTCTAGGATTCTCTTGCATAAAAAAATATAGTGCTATTAGAATGAAATTGTATGTCTTTTTCATTATATTGAATAGGTTGAGTTTGTACATTTTATGCAACTCTTTTGTCTAGTTGAATGCATAAATTAATTTATAACTTTTCTAGTTGAATGCATAATATAATTGTATGAACAAAGTAGAGCACTAGAAAACCTAAAACCATATAATACATTGAACACTGTCTTAAATCAATTAGTTCATCTCTGAATAATGGTTATCTTTATAAACATCAATGAATTGGGCAACACTATAAATAAAATTTGTTACAACCTTATCCTTCTCTATGTAGAATAAAAACATTTTCTAATAACTGAGTTCTTAATTATAATTGGTAACCTCCCTTAATCCTTGAAAAACATTTTATCTTTCCCCACATTACTCAAACAACATAATTTTAGCCTCAATTGACTTCAATAAATTATGTAAAAATAACCCCCCTTTTTCTATACCAAAACTTTCTTTTGTAGGGTCAAGACCCATGTTCCTATCATCCATTATTTTAGAAAAATACCATGTACCTTCCAAATTATTTAAAAAATATGATATTGATCTAAAGGAAAACATCATTGCAGTAAGACTTGTTATTGATGAGCTAGATATTTCATAGGGAATGGTATTTTACACAAGTGATATAAATTATGTGGAAAAATATAAGATTACAAAATATGATGTAGTTATTGGGTTTCTCTTTTTTAAATTAAAAATGGAGAAAAAAGGGATAAATTAAATTCATTAGAAGGAATATGTAACATAATGATGCATTATTTTAGAGGAGTGCCAATGGTGCAAAATTATTTTAGTAACTTGTTACGGAAGAAAGAGATATTTTCAACAATAAATTTGAAATCCTCTCTATCATCCATCCTACCAATAAATTTATTAACTCAATCATCTTGGCCCTTAAATCTACCACATAATCTAGTCATTTGGTTATTTTTATATTAGTTATATCTATAATTAAAATTATGATGATACAAATTTAAGTTACAATTTGGATTTCTTGAGAGGTGATCCATTCATTTTGGTCAATTTTTATCGATAACATGGGAATTTTCAGCTCAACTCAAGCCAAGTGAGGCCAAAAATGGGGGACCTAATACTTGGCATGAACACACTACATTAATGTGAATAGTCCAAACCTATGAGCATAGTATCCCAGTAGGAGAACCAATCCCACGAGCACACTAGCCCAACAAGGGTTTTAAACACAAATTCACCAACATGGACACCAACAACTTCAACATGAAGGTCCAAACCTATGATCATAATAGATCAAGAAGGGAACAATTTATCAATGGGGGTTTGAACCTTGATGAATACAACAATTCCATGACTGAAAATTTTCACTATACCATGAACATGCCATTAATTATGGTCATTACTTCAATAAAGATAAATATTTTTTCATTACATTGGTTGTAAGCTATACAATAACTAAGTAAAATGAGGACCATATGTGTTCTCATTCTTTAGCAATAGAGAAATATGTAACATAGTGTTTCCATGTTATTTAGCATGTTAGGGAAAAATATAAAATGTAGGACCACATATGCTCTCATACTTTACCAACCAATAAAAAATGTGACCCAATGTTTCAATGTGATGCAACATGCTAGTGCAAATCCTAACAAAAGACTTTGCTAATCTTAAAATTTTAATTATTGAACCAAAGAGTAATGAACACAATGTTTAAAAATATGAAAGTACTTAAAGAAATTATTATTTATCATAGTGTGGGAGCTAATTTTTCTTCCAAAAAGGGAAGATATTCTTTACAAAATATAACAAATGAAAATCAAAAATTAAAATTTTCTCTACAAACATACAAGATATTCGATTATTTTTTCTTTGGATACATCCTAGTCATTCACCAAGAACTCTTTAGGTAAGAAAGAAGTATATCCTAGATGAAAAATATGATAATGACTATAATTCTATTTTCATCATTGTTTAGTGAAATATTTGAGGGTGGGTGCAAGAAGTTGGTTCTGCATTTTGGCCACAAAGTGGAAGCTCATTCTTTGAAAATCAAAGTTTGTCATAGTTGGAGTAAAAATTTAAAATATTTACACATAGAATATTAACACATGGTATAAAATAAGAAATGCAATGTTTTTTTTCTAGTTTTCAAAAATGTAGTTTATTCTAATACCCAAATGATAAAATTTGATTTTGTATAAGATTTTAAAAAGTGGAATTTTTAAAATCATATGTTTTGGACCAAAATATGCATGTGTAATGTTGGGACTCAAAGATCTATAGTTTTATTTCTGCTTGAGTTCCTTTCTTTTTTTATGCGTTAGACATTTTCCCCAAGCTTATAAAAAATCTAAGAAACCAATCATGGGTGGTCTTTTGCCAAAATTTCTTAGCATAGCTGGGTAGAGCATGAAAAAATATCCTCTTATATTTTGAAGTTTTGCAAAATTCCTTAAGGTTAACCAATTATGTCCATACGATTTTTTCCCTTCCATTTGGTTTAGTCCATTTGACTTGAAATGTCCCATAAAGTATTGGATTGCTCTACAAATATACAGTTCCACTGAAATTTATTTTAAAAATCTTAAGCACTAAAGATTGACTAAGTGTTAGCATTGTAGAAACCTATCATCCATCCAAAATTCACATCTTCACTCTTTCTTATCTGGTTCACTTATAATTTTTTCTTTGTGGGGATTTCCACCCCATCTTGTCTTATAGGCTATCTAATGTGAACCAACTCATTCCACATCCCAATGAATTTCTCCCATTTTCCATATCTTGACCTTTTTTCCATATTATCCACTTGTCCAAAATTTTATCGCAAGTGAATTCCCTAATTGACTAAGATTTTGTGGACCGATGGACCGTATCTTCCCACACTTGCCCTGACAATTTATTCTTCTCTTATATGGTAATATTAATTGAAATTATCTAAATTCATGTGCAATTGTCTAGTTCACTCCATTTTCTCTACACCATTCCTTTTGCATACTTTCCTCTTCCATTTGAACTTCACCTTTCGAGATTCTTTCATCCAATTCAAATGAATTTTTCCATCGCATTCCTCTTTTCTTATGTCATGTTGATGTCACATGTGGGAATTCCTATTCAAATTGGATTTATTGAACTTCGCAGATGCATTTTGTTTTTCCACATGTTCCACTTGGAGTTTGATTGTTTGTTGTTGTGTTACCATAGACTTTGACACTTGGTTGTTGGAATTTTCCATGTTATTTCCTCAAACCCATAGACATTGGGTATAAGTTTATCCTTGTGAATTTTATTGATATTAACATACTATGTGAATTATCTATGTTGATTTTATATGTGGATTAATGAATGTTACTTTAAGGTAGTTACAAATATGCAATTGTTGTGTGTGCTAATGTTGTTATGCAAATGTAATTAAAGCTTACAAAGTTGAGAAAGTTTTTGCCAGCTAGTCGGTTGCCATGAAAGTCAAGAAGGTGGTCATTAAGAGGTCAATGGAGGAAAACTCTTGATAGAGGGAAAGTCCTAGTTCGAATTAAAGAATGTAACTGCCTTGTAAATGATCATAATTGTTAGTTGAGTGAATATAGGAGGTGCTATTATGCTAAATCTACGTTCAGGCAAGATGGTCATTAAGAGGTCAATGGAGGAAAACTCTTGATAGAGGGAAAGTCCTAGTTCGAATTAAAGAATGTAACTGCCTTGTAAATGATCATAATTGTTAGTTGAGTGAATATAGGAGGTGCTATTATGCTAAATCTACGTTCAGGCAAGACTGGCTTGACCAAATCCTGTGCATGCATAACTTCCTTTCCTTTTTCTATGCTTTCAATAAAGTGGCATCCTCCTAATTTTTTGGAGTTGACTGCCTAGGTTGTTAGTTAGTTAGTATTTTTTCCTTCTATAAGTAATACTCAAATACTCCTTCTCAGAGGGTTGATTGATCTGATGTTGTACTCGCATGTCTAGTTTTTCAAGTAATACAATTATGTTGTTGCTCTACTATAATCATGCCTTCAATGAATAAAATGAAGTTATAATTTTTTTGCATCTGATTTATTTTCAATGGAAACTCACCCAAGGGGCCCCACTTGGTAAGAATTCCATCTTTTACCTCAATTGTTACTTTTTTGTTTAGCAATAGTTACAATTCTGGAAACTGTTTGTTCCTAAAGCCACTAGAATTCCATTTTGTGACTGTTCCTGTAGGCAAAGCTGATAGAGTAGTTTCCTTTCTATTTGCTAAGATTTCTATTTCTATCATGCATTTCAGTTCAGTATAGTTGTTGGCCGATGTTTAGTGCTTATGTTACTTCCTTTCAAGCAATTTACTTTTAGTATCATGTATTTTCTAGTTGTAAAATGAATATGGCTACTATGGATTCCTAGTGCACATATCGTGCTGACCCATTTCAAGTTTACATCCCTGGGTTGACAATTAAATGAACCTTCATGATGAGAAAGATAGCTATTCAATACAAATTTCCAATCTCTGAGTTACAAATTTAAGGGCTTAGTTGTTGAATCATTAGAGGCTAACATTTTTGGCATCGTTTCCAGGGATGGTGTCAAACTAGGAAGTTCTTTGGAGTTATTTGTAGTTACTTTCATGCTTTTGGTATTTCAGAAGTTTGTTTTTAGCATACCCTTCATTAGAATAAGTAATGACCCACTATTCTTTCACCAATTCTTTGTGTGAGTTGGTTGATACTAAGTAATACTGCATGCATGGGGGTAGGAGAAGAGATGATTTAGGGATATTCCTTCCTAATCACCCTAACTCTGATAACTAGCTAGTTGAGTTTCAAAATTTTCTAGAAGAAGAAGAATTAAACGATTTTTCTGATATTTCCAGATTTGGCCAGTTCTGAAACTTCTTCTGAGGAGCAAGCTACCCAAAATCTGATAGAGAACCCATTTTCTTTGATTGTCTATCAGGAAAATATGGCAACCTTTCCTTTTCCTATCCCTCCACAAAATGGTGTTGACAACTTCAAGAACATTCATGCTTCCTAAATTTTATGGGCTTGTAACAGAGGACCCAAACACTTTCTTGTTTGAATTTGATATCCTCTGCAGAAGCTATGATTACACTACTGATGCTCATAGGCTTAAGCTGTTTCCTACTACTTTGAAAGAAGTTGCATTAAGATGGTTTATGAGCTTAGGAAGGAATACTATAAATAGTTGGGATGAAATGAAGGACAAGTTTCTTGAGAAGTATAAAGAGTATTATAGAGGTAGTGATATGAGAGGAGGTGATATCTTCAAGATGTAGCAGAAGGAGGATGAAATTTTGGAGGATTGTCTGTCAAGGTATCAGTTTATCCTGAAGAAGTCTCCACACCATGCACTCAATGAAGAGTCTCAAAAATTGATTTTCCTTAGAGGAATTAGTGAGGTTTGTGCTGATGCTCTGGATTTGATAGGAGAATGAGATATCACCCAAGTGCCCTAGGAAGATATTAAGAAATTATGTCAAAATTACTCCAAAGTAGCTAGGAAGAAAGGAAGAGGTTACCAGTCTTTTGTGGGTAAATCTTCTCTTAATGGAGTCTCAAGGATAGAAATCACTCACATACTATTAGACTTCAAGTAGGACATCATAAATAATATGGAAAATCAACTAGACACACTTCAACCAAAGAAGAAACATGAGGGGGAAAATGCAATGTTCACAAAATATTGCCATCATTGCAGGCAAAAGAAGAAGGACTGCAGATGTAAAATGGTGGCCAATATTGACAAAAAGCACATTCCACCTGAATTCAAACCAATTGAGGGATATGAAGATCAAGTTTTATATGTTTCACAAAGAAGACTATGGGCCCCAAGACAAGGTATCCCACCATACCCATTATCTTTTAATGGACCTTACATGAATTCTTATGCATCCGGTAATCAATGGCAGCCCTAATATCCATCAAAATTTGGAGGTTATCCACCTCAACCTTGGAAAAACCCTCAAAATACCTAGCATAATCACTAAAGCACTCCACCCCAGTGGTAGCAAAACTAGGGGAATTGGCAATAACCTCCAGGAAACAATAGACATCCCAATGAAGGGGAGGCAAACAATGGCCAAACCAGGCAACTGGTTACATGCAACCACCTCCACAACCTCCACAACCTTCCCTAATGCCTCCTCCTAACTCAAATACTAGCACACCTAGACCTACTTTGTTACCAGCTCAGCCCACACCCAACCCAAATAACAAACCACAGTAACAACCAGTCTATTATGCAGATCCAAACTAGTATCCTGCCTATGTTGTGAGTTTGAGTAATATCCACCTATATTTAGGAACCACTTTTTATCACATTCCACTCCAATTATTACAGATCTTCCTATGGAAGAGGAGAAACACCAAAATTTACCTCATGCATCTGCTCAACCAAGTGTGCATACCAATCTTGAACCACCATTTCCCCAAAGGTTAGAAGTTGTTAAGAAAAAGGAGGAAACAACCTTTGATATTTTGGATCAACTGAAACACATATGTGTCAAGATACCTCTATTCTAGGCCATAAAATATGTTCACACAAATGGTAAGGCAATAAAGGAAGCATGCCTTAAACAACCTGGGAGGAAAAAGAAGGACCCAACCACTATCCATGTAGTAGGGTAGTTGGCTGATATCATGCTTGGGAAATTAATTGTTCCTAAGTATACTAACCCAAGTAGTCCTGTAGTTGAAGTCATCATAAATGGGATCCAATTAAAGAATGCTCTAATAGATTTGGGGGAAACTAATAATGTGATGACTCTGGATATCCTGCAGCAATTGAATGTTACAAATTTGTGGCCTACTCCTACTGTCCTGTAGCTTGCTGAAAATTCTACTGTCAAACCTGATGGTGTAGTAGAAGGCATTGTTGTTGTTTTAAACTCTTGGGAATATCTAGCTGATTTCATGATCCTTTCCCCTAAATGTATATTAGGAGGGTATCCCATTATTTTGGGATGGCCATGATTGGCTACATTTGATGCCTACATTATATGTCGAGCATGGGACATGACTATTTTTGATGGAAGAAGTACTAAAAATCTTGCCCTTTATCCTCCTGCTCAGCCAACTCATGATATGGATAACCCTATTTGGCCACATGTTGGAGAAGAAGCCTAAGAGATCAATTCAATAGTGCAACCCATGATGATAGGAAAAATTCCTTTCATGTAGCTACAAGAAGAAGATGAAATATTGTCAAATATAATTTAGAACAGTTATGAATGCATGTGGAATCACCTTCTCTTGAGTCTAGTTCTGATGGTCTACTACAAACACTTTTGCTCACTCTTCTTGCACCTGAACTTCCTGCAAAAATAGGTATGTCT
This sequence comes from Sequoiadendron giganteum, assembly GCA_007115665.2. Classification (NCBI taxonomy): domain Eukaryota; kingdom Viridiplantae; phylum Streptophyta; class Pinopsida; order Cupressales; family Cupressaceae; genus Sequoiadendron; species Sequoiadendron giganteum. Next base: position 725,293,037 of record CM021102.1, read on the forward strand.
AATATATTGCTGCCACATGAACTAAAAATTCCAAGCATCAGTGAAACAACTATGATAGAGTTGATAATACAAGTGCAAGTTTCAAAAGGTAAACATTTGAACATTAATAACAATCTTACTCAGGAACAAAAGTTGTCCTTGACAAACTTGTTAGAAAAGCATTAGCCTACATTTGCATGGGATTACCATGACATACAAGGATTAGATACTAACCTCTATACTCATAGGATCTACATCAGAGATGACTGCACACCTATAAGACAACCACAAAAGAGAATCAATCTTGCATTAAGGGAGATTGTGAAAGGAGAATTGCAAAAATTGTTGGATGCAAGATTCATCTACCCTATCTCAGACAACCATTGGATGTATCCTTTGGTGATTGTTCCTAAAAAGGGAGGTAAATGGAGATTTTATACTGACTATAGAGAATTAAATTCTGCCACCAAGAAGGATCACTTTCCTCTTCCTTTCATAGACCAAGTATTGGATTCACTTGTAGGCAAGAAGTATTTTTCTTTCCTGGATGGGTTCAGTGGCTATAATCAAATACAGATTGCACCTAACGATCAAGAGAAGACAAAATTTACCTGTCCTTGGGGCACTTATGCCTATTCAGTGCTTCCATTTGGTCTTTGTAATGCACTTGCAACTTTCCAGAGAGAAGTCATTAGTATCTTCTCAGATATTTCACATGAGTGCATGGAAATCTACATGGATGATTTCACAACTTATGATGTTGATTTTGATGAAAGGAAGGTTTTGCAAAGATGTAAAGACCACAATCTATCCTTAAATAGTAAAAAAAAGTTCATAAAGATGTAAGAAGGAGTAGTCCTCGGTCCTTACATCTCTCAAAAGGGAATTCAAGTGGATCCAACAAAGATTGAGGTAATTACCAATCTCTCTATTCCTGCAAAGAAAAAATATATTAGGGGTTTTCTGGGTCATGCAAGCTATTACAGGCATTTCATAAAGGATTTTATTAAAATGGCAGCACCACTCTATGGTGTTTTGACTAAATATGTTGAGTTCCAGTGCACAAAGTATTGTGAAAAAACATTCTCTGCTTTGAATGAAGCCTTAACCCATGCTCTTGTGCTCAAAGGCCCAAATTGGGAACTCCCTTTTCATATTCATACAGATGGATATGATTATGCTAATGGTGTTGTGTTGGGACAAAAAGAGGGAACCATTGAGAATGCAATCTACTTTTTCAGCAAAAACCTACAAGGAGAAAAGTTTAACTACATTGTGATAGAAAAGGAGATGCCAATAGTCATTTATGCCCTGAATAAGTTCAAACATTTTATCATTGGATATCAGATCTTTGTCCATACAGACCATGCAGCAATAAAATATCTGATGAATAAGCCCTTAATTACTGGAAGATTATCAAGATGGTTGTTTTTCATGTAGGAGTTTGATATCACTATCATAGACAAGCTAGGGAAATCAAATGTTGTAGCAGACTTTCTCTCAAGTTTGACAACATTTGAGGACCCTCAAATCATTGATGACTCCTTCCCTGATGAACATCTATTTGCCATCAGTATCCACACACCTTGGTATGTAGACATAGAAAATTATCTGGTCATAGGCAGAGTTCCCCCTCATTTCTCTCCAAAAGAGAGAAGGGTTCTCATTAAGAAAAATTTTCGTTTCTCATGGATTGCAGGATGTCTATTCTATACTGGACCAGATCATGTGATGAGGAGATACGTAAGAGAAGATGATCCATATGATATATTGCATGCATATCATAATGAACCTTTTGGAGACACTTTGCAGCCAAGAGGACAACAATGAAGATTCTAAACACAGGATATTACTAGCCCACACTTCATAAAATGCAGGCAAGTATACTAGGAAGTGTGATAGATTTCAGAGAATGGGCTGACCAACTAAATCTGATGAGATTCCTCTATACGTTCAGGTTTTCATCACACCATTTGATAAATCGGGACTTGATTTTGTAGGTCCCATTGAACCACCATCAAATGGTAAATCCTACATCCTAGTTTACACTGACTATGTGAGCAAGTGGGTTGAATTTAAAGCTATGACGCATGTCAGAGATAATAAGGTTGTAAAATTCCTTTGAGGAAATCTTCACACGTTATGGGGTTCCAAGAGAGATATCGACAGATCAAGGAGCTCAATTTACATCAAACCTTGTTACAGAATTGGTCAATGAATATAACATCAGGCATAGGAAGTCTTCTCCCTATCACCCTCAAGCCAATGGGTAGGCTGAGGTGACTAACAGGGATATAGAGGCTATCTTGACCAAAAAAATGACTATTCATAGGAAATATTGGGTGAATAAGCTTCCAAAATTTGTCTTGGCCTATAAAACTAGCTGGAAGACAACCACTGGTTTCACTCCTTTTAAATTATTGTATGGAAATAAAACTATGATGCCCATTGAATTTGAGAACAAAACTCTTTGAACTGCACTTGATCTTGGGATAGACATCTCTAAGGCACTAAAGGAAAAAATCATGTAGTTGAATGCCTTGGATGAAATAAGAAAGTCAACACTTCATCATATTGAGATAGTGAAAAATCAGTGAATCAAATGGTATGACAAATTCATAAAGGATAAGAAGTTTCAACCAGGTGATTGGGCACTCCTTTATGATTCCAGGTATCAAGATAATGTAGGCAAGTTGTAGAATAGGTGGCTAGGAGCATATGAAGTTGCTGGCATCTTACCCAATGGTGTTGTTCAACTCACAACCATTGACCCTGTTTAAGCTGCTTGTCAACGGTCATCACCTCAAGTTGTATCATAAGCCGACTTCCAAGTGAGAATTCCTGCAATAGTTTGTTCAACAACAAGATCCCAAACTTCTTTCAACTGAAGGAAGTAGACCTAGCATCCCACCTTCTGCCTAATCGAGGTATACACTCTATCATAATAAAGACTTCCACTTTTGTGGGAGTCAACTTCTTGATCAATTCATCCACCCATCCATCTCCACCTTTCTCTCCCTTCCATAACTCCACCATCACTTCACTTCACTTCACTTCACTTCACCACCACTTCAATTAATTGCTCAACTATACTTTTAAAAAGGTAATAGGTACTTCCTCCACATTCTTTGCAACTAATACTCAAGGTTTTCAGGTATGTGTGCACCAACCTATTATATCTTAATTATCTTTCGTACATTTATTTAATTACTATAAATTAATGTTGATATTCTACATAGCATATAATTATACCCTGCCCTGTCAAAAGATCATTACCACCTAGCTTGTGTGGAAACATGCTCAAATTTAGGTTGGGGGGGGGGGAGTGTGAATAACATGTCCACGTGTCAATCCATGTTAGTGCAATTTGAATTGAGCCAATTTGAATGATGGGGTGAAATGACAACTTGCATGTGGGAAATTACACCAAACCACCTCCATATTTCTCTGTAGTACCCTTCATTTATGATTCCTTATTGTCTTTATTGCCTTAAGTCGTAATCTTAAGTCACCAAAAAGGTAAAATTCATATGACATTGGTGTTAGAACTTCAAAAGAGTTGCAGGATGAATAAATTGGGTCTCCAAAGAAATATTGTAGGCAATATAAATAATGGGTGGCTAGCTGATAAGAAATGAACTTTCAGTCCATGACACGTTATTGCAAGACGCACCTTCTCTGGTGAGTTCAGGAATTACGGGTGGCTAGATTATTTCCTAAAGCTTGACATCTAGAATGATAACATTGCGCTAGAATTTGCACATACATTATCTAAAGGGAAGGAAATAGTAAAAGGGTTGGAGGTGATAGCTACTGAAGAGAGAATTGTAGAGGTAATGGGTTTTCCTACCATGATGGAGAGCTATACCCTGCTACCAGAGATACAAGGATAGCTAGGGCTGAATTTACTGAACATAGTGACTCTCCATTGGAAGTGAATAAGCAAGGTAAAAAGAGAACCTCTCTATTAGAGTCATGGAAACAAGTAATTATTCACATTGTGAAGTATATTAGTTGTGAGGGTCATCAGTCAAACCTCCATTTTGTACACTTCAAGCTTTTGAATCATATGAGGCATGGGAGAAGAATGAACGTGCCTAATGTTGTCTACAAAAAAAAGGTAGGGATAAATCTATCTCTCACCATTGTTTGATCAAATTGTTAGTTAAAAAATATTTGCAATAGGTGTTTGATATGACATAGGAGGAATTTGTAAACATTGATCAATTTGTACCAGAAAATGTGTGACCTAGAGCTTTGCCTCAACCTCGTAGGGTTAATAGGAGGAGTGTTGTTGAAAATACTCTTGGAGCCTCAACTTCTGATGCAAACCCTAGTGTAAACCTTCCTACAACAAAACAAGCTATAGAAATTAGTTCTTCCAAGTCAGAACATTCAAACAAAGATAGTTCCTCTTTAGACTCTAATGATGATGTTCTTCCTGAAACCCCAATTCGAACTAGAGTTGTCACTAGGAAGGAGGAGGCACAAAAGAGAGAGATTGAAATGAGGAAAGGGAAAGCCAAAGAGAAAATAGAAAAAAAAGTAACACCAAACTATAAGAAACGAAAGGTTGACACTGTTCCTCCTGCAACCAAAGAAAAACATGAAATCCCTCCTCAAAAATAAAATCCAGTCGGGTTAGTCGTTGGTATGCCTCCAAAGAGAATCCCTAGGCTTTGAAGAACATCTAGGGAGGACATAGAAGCCCCTATGGGGCAAGTGAATGTTGAAGAAAAATACATTTTTGAAGAACAAACAAACATAAGGTTAGTAGAACTTGTTGCTATTGCAAAACAAGTTGAGAGTCAATAGAATGATGTGAATAAAAAACTCTTGCAACAAGAGCAAGAGTTCCTGTAGCAAGAGCAAGAACCCCTACAGGAAGAACAAGGTGAACAATATGAGTCACTGCAGTTGGTGCTATATGAATAACAAGAATCAGTGCCAGGGAAGATTTGGTAGGAACACATAGACCCACTGATTTTTCATGGAATCTTGTAGCCATGAACCTATGGAGTGAAATTCAAAGGGGAGAAGAGGAATGGAAAGAGGATAAACACAAGCTAAAGGAAGAAATCAAAAAGAAAGATGTATAAATTGAAGAAAAGAACATAGAGATTGCTGCCTTGAAAGAAAAGGTGGATAATGTGGCAGATTTAGTGCCTTAGATTCTCGCATGTAGAAATCCTCCCAGATTCTATGCCCTGCATTTGAAGGTTTCTTTTAAACTATCAAGGATTATTTCAGGTTTGAATCCTTCTATTGAGACTCCTCATGAATTTTTACAGGCTTATCAATTTTCCTCTCCTAAAGTTAAAAATTTGTTGTATGAACTATACCTATATAATTATGTTGTGTCTCATGGTCATGATTGGAACCCATTGTTGTACATCTGGGATCTCCATTTAAAGGCATTTATGTCCTAGATTCATAATGAAATTAGTTGGGGACAACAATTCAGGACTTATAGGGAAAGAGAATTCAATACTCCCTTGCCTATTAGAGCTAAATCTAGTAAGCCTGCAGATATTTTCAAAAAATGGCACATATTTCTTTACCGACCAAGCTACAATAGGAGGATCATACCTGTTAGAGAGGCAACCTACAAGGAATATGAGAAGGTGACAGAAACTACAAGGAAATTGGTAATGGAGTATTTATCACAAATATGGAACAATTTAAATGATGGGTTAAAGCAAGCCGAACCTCACTCTTTGCAAAACTATGTTGCAACATGCAAAATATTTGACAGATACATACAACTTGGAAGGTTGAAACAATAGTTTTGGCTTCCATTAACCTTCCAACCACCTACACTATTATGGCCTGTGCTAGATTTCAGGTATTTTTGGCATGATATAGCTACAGACAAGCAAAGATGGAGAAAATTGGAGAGCAAGCAAGGGTTCTACTAGGAACCCAATTCAAACACTGCAAAAATGGATGTGGGGGAGCTGGCAATTGCAGACTTCAGAGTATTGACTAGGAAAAAGGAGTGGTACTTCCTCTCTTGGAGGAGCAAGAAAACCTTAGGTTGGGGGGAGTGATGAGTCCAATTAATGGGTCAATTTTGATAGGGTTTATTATCTATTTGATTTTGTGTTACCATAGACTTTGACACTCGGTTGTTTGCATTTTCCATGTTATTTTCTTAAAACCATAGACATTGGGCATAAGTTTATCCTTGTGAATTTTAATGATATTAACATGCTATGCAAATTATCTATGTTGATTTTATATGTGGATTAATGAATGTTACTTAAAGGTAGTTATAGATATACAATTAGTTGTGTGTGCTAATGTTGTTATGCAAATGCAATTAAAGCCTACAAAGTTGAGGAATTTTTTGCCAGTTGGTCGGTTTTCGTGAAAGTCAAGAAGGTGATCATTAAGAGTTAATGGAGGAAAACTCTCGATGGAGGGAAAATCCTAGTTTGAATTAAAGAATGTAACTTCCTTTTAAATGATCATACTTGTTAGTTGAGTGAATATAGGAGGTGTTGTTATGCTAAATCTACATTCAGGCAAGACTAGCTTGACCAAATCATGTACATGCATAACCTCCTTTCCTTTTTCTATACTTTCAATAAAGTAGCACCCTCCTAATTTGTTGGAGTTGAATGCCTAGGTTGTTAGATAGTTGGTAGTTTTTCCTTCTATAAATAAGACTCAGATACTCCTTCTTAGAGGGTTGATTGATCTGATGTTGTACTCGCATTTCTAGTTTTTCAAGTAATACAATTATGTTGCTACTCTACTATAATCATGCCTTCAATGAATAAAATGAAGCTATAAGTTTGTTGCATCCTAATTAGTTTCAAGGGAAACTCACCCAAGGGGGCCCACTTGGTGAGAATTCCATCTTTTAGCTCAGTTGTTACTTTTTTGTTTAGCAATAGTTACAATTCTAGCAACTGTCTATTCCTGCAGCCACTAAAATTCCCTTATGTGACTATTCCTGCAGAAAAAGTTGATAGAGTAGTTTCCTATCTATTTGCTAAGATTTATATTTTTGTCATGCATTTCAGTTCAGTATAACTTTGTTAGTTGATGTTCAGTGCTTATGTTACTTCCTTTCAAGCAATTTACTTTTAGCATCATGTCTTTTCTAGTTGTAGAATGAATATGGCTACTATGGATTCCTAGTGCACGTACCGTTTTGACCCATTTCAAGTTTACGCCCCTGGGTTGACAATTAAATGAACCTTCATGATGAGAAAGATAGCTATTCAGTACAAATTTCCAATCTTTGAGTTACAACTTTAAGGGCTTAGTTGTTGAATTATTAGAGGAGGCCAACATTTTTGGCTAAAGGAAGAAATTAAAAAGAAAGATGCAGAAATTGAAGAAAAGAACACAAAGATTGTTGCCTTGAAGGAAAAGCTGGATAATGTGGAAACTTTAGTGCATCAAATGCTCGCATGCAGAACTCCTCCTAGATTCTATGCCCTGCATTTGAAGGAACAAAATCTTTCTTTTAAACTGCCAAGGATCTTTTCAAGTTTGAATCCTTCTATTGAGACTCCTCACAAATTTTTCTAGGCTTATCAATTTTCCCCTCCTAAAGTTAAAAATTTGTTGTGTGAACTATACCTACATAATTATGTTGTGTCCCATGATCATGATTGGAACCCATTGTTTTACATTGGGGATCTCCATTTAAGGGCATTTATGTCTTGGATTTAAAATGAAATTAGTTGGGGACAATAGTTCAGGACTTATAGGGAAAGATAATTCAATACTCTCTCGCTTATTAGAGCCGAATCTAGTAAACCTATAGACATTTTTCAAGAATGGCACATATTTATTTACTGGCCAAGCTACAACAGGAGGATCATTCCTATTGGAGGGGCAACCTATAGGGAATATGAGAAGGTGGCAGAAACTCCAGGGAAATCGGTAATGGAGTATTTATCACAAAGGTGGAACAGTTTGACTAATGGGTTAAAGCCAGTTGAACCTCACTCTTTGCAATACTATGTTGCAACATGCAAAAGAGTTGATAGATACATACAGCTTGGAAGGTTGAAACAATATTTTTGGCTTCCATTAACCTTCCAACCACCTACTCTATTATGGATTGTGCTAGATTTCAGGTATTACCAGTATGATATAGCTGCAAAGAGGAAAAGATGGAGCAGGTTGGAGAGAAAGAAAGGGTTCTATTGGGACCTCAATTCATACACTAAAAAAATCGATGTGGGAAAATGACAGTTGGAGACTTCAGGGTATTGACTAGGCAAATGAGTAGTACTTCCTCTGTTGGAGGACCAACAAAACCTTAGGTTGGGGGGAGTGATGAGTCCAATTAATGACTCAATTTTGAGAGGGTTTATTATCTATTTGATTTTGTGTTACCATAGACTTTGACACTCGGTTGTTGAAATTTTTCATGTTATTGCCTCAAAACCATAAACATTGGGCATAATTTTATCCTTGTGACTTTTAATGATATTAACATGCTATACGAATTATCTATGTTGATTTTACATGTGGATTAATGAATTTTACTTTATGGTAGTTATATATATGCAATTGGTTGTGCATGCTAATGTTGTTATTCAAATGTAATTAAAGCCTACAAAGTTGAGGAAGTTTCAGCCAGCCGATCGGTTGCCATGAAAGTCAAGAAGGTGGTCATTAAGAGGTCAATGGAAGAAAAATATCGATAGAGGGAAAATCCTAGTTTGAATTAAAGAATGTAGCTTCCTTTTAAATGATCATACTTATTATTTGAGTGAATATAGGAGGTGTTGTTATGCTAAATCTACATTCAGGTAAGACTGGCTTGACCAAATCATGTGCATGCATAACCTCCTTTCCTTTTTATATGATTTCAATAAACTGACGTCCTCCTAATTTGTTGGAGTTGACTGCCTAGGTTGTTAGTTACTTAGTGGTTTTTCCTTCTATAAATAAGACTCAAATACTCCTTCTCAGACGGTTGATTGGTCTAATTGTGTACTCACAATTCTAGTTTTCCAAGTAATACAATTATGTTGTTGTTCTACCGTAATCATGCCTTCAATGAATAAAATGAAGTTATAAGTTTGTTGCGTCTAAGTTAGTTTCAAGGCAAGCTCACCCAAAGGGGCCCACTTGGTGATAATTTCATCTTTTAGCTCAGTCGTTACTTTTCTGTTCAACAATAGTTACAATTCTAGAAACTATCTATTCCTGCAACCACTAGAATTCCATTATGTGATCGTTCCTACATCCAAATCTCACAGAGTAGTTTCTTGTTTGTTTGCTAAGATTTTTATTTCTGTCATGCATTTCAGTTCAATATAGTTATTGGTTGATGTTCAGTGCTTATGTTACTTTCTTTCAAGCAATTTACCTTTAGCATCACATCTTTTCTAGTTGTAGAATGAATATGGCTACTATGGATTCCTAGTGCACATACCATGCTGACCCATTTCAAGTTTACGTCCCTGGGTTGACAATTAAATGACACTTCATGATGAGAAAGATAGCTATTTAGTACAAATGTCCAATCTCTGAGTTACAACTTTAAGGGCTTAGTTGTTGAATCATTAGAGGAGGCCAACAACATCCATTAATTCCATGGTCCAATTTTCTTAGAGATTACAAAGCTATGGAATAGAATAAAAATAATATTGTAATGAGATTTTATTGGAAAATGTCTTCATGGTACTTAATATATATTTAGAAATATCTCATAATTTTATCTAGGGATTTTCCATTGCCACATTTTTTGGTATGGATATAATATTGAGTTCGATGAATGTGATAGAGTTTTGAAAATATTACAAGGCTTGTAATGATCTTTCTCAAGTTTATGTGTGAATATATGTAGTTGTATCTTGATTACTAAGTATGCTCTATAGAAAGGTTTCATATTAATTTGTGTATGTTAATTTGTATTTACATGTTATTTTATTGATGTTTATTCTCTTCTTTGCAATGTGACTCTATTTACTAATAGATAGGCATGTTCTGGGACCACACTCCAGTCTCACACCATCAAATCAAAAAATTAATTAGTAGTTTAGTAAGTTGTCCTTCTTGTGCATCCATGACTATTGATATAACTATGAAATCATTCTTTAGTGAATATTTTGTAGATACATTTCATGTGGGTCAAGTTAGTATAGTTATATCAACTATATAGGGGTTATATTCAACCAATTGTTCTTGATCTAGTGAAAATATTTGGGACCAAAACACCAAGTTAGTTATGGCTACCCTTGTCTCATTATTAATCATTTTATATAATTTCAAAACCTATTAAGTTATTACCCCTAGGAATACCCCACCGAGTCCAATTTGAGCTCAACGTGTAGAATATCTAACCCACTCTTATATATTTGGCCATTTTCCCTTCACATTATCATGATGAGTTTATTTCACTTACACAATGACAACCTTGGCCTTGTGAGTAAGATTTTTCCCTAGGAAGAAGAGTAGTTATTTTGACACCCAATAAAATGATGTTTTTGGTGAAAGATAAGCCCAATGTAATTCTTGAAGCCCCTTTGCAATTCACCTGCCAGTTTCTACCAATGAAATAATGTTGGATAAATTTGGCACCTCATCAAATTATGCAAACAAAATGATGTCATTAGCCATTTTTTATTCTTAAGCGATTGGAAATATTTTCAACACCTTAGTGAAAAAAGCCCTGAGCTATGCATTTTTTTGGATGAGTTTGATATATCATCAAATCACACCTAATATAATGGCACCTGAAGAATGACAAGGGTTTTTGGGTTAAAAATATATTGAAAACTTCACTTATGGTTGAAACCTAAAATCAATTTTGTGCCTTAGAAGTCTATGTAGTTCAAGAATTTCTTCATTGTTGTGAGGTGGTGAATTTTCTATCAAAGAACATTTTTTGTTGTTGTTGTTCATGTTTCATAGACACATATCAAGAGATGACAACTTAGTATTTTTTGTCACATGAAATTGCGCCCTACTGAACATGGGGTTCAACATTCCAATGGCACAATGGAAACAACCTCAAGGTGTGGTACCTTGCGTGTATGAGGTCAAATATCTGGAGAAGGCTTACTTCCTCTTTTGATCCAAGTGCAATGTGTTAGTCCAACCCAACACAAGAAAAACTACCACTATCATACTCTAGCAGGTCACATGGGAAAAGGGTTAGAAGGAATGTGTGAAAGGGAAATGGGAAGTGGTACATGAAGATGAAAAGTTATTTCTTCTTTGTTGAGATTGTGCAATAACATGTTGAAGAGGGGCCAGGGGACTCACAAAAATATCTATTTGATTGATTCCCAAAGACAAGTATGGAGGTTAGGGTTTGACAGGGTGCTGGAAGGAAAAGGATATTTTGAAGTAGCAACTATAAACAATTTAACTCAAACATACATGCATGGAAAAAGAGAACACACACTTAGATATGAAGGTAATGAACTTACACAAATATAAAAAGCTGAGAAGAGATAATCTTGATCGATTTAATTAATATAGAGGCAAAAACACCAATCTTTACAATTGTAGAGTGCAAAATGAAAGTCTGCCAAAGAAAAACCTTGAAGGAGCTACAGGAAGAACCCCTAGAATGAATAAAATTCTTGCCTTTATAGATTAGACATAACTCAAAAAAATTTCCTAGGAAGATAGCTGACCCACTCAACACCCAAACCCTAGCAATGAATGCCTATCATGCTTGTGCATGAAAGGATGGAGGGGTCCTATGAAAATCATGATCTGAGCATGGATCCATCAAAAGGGATGATACATTTGCAATAAATGAGAATGGGTTCCCATAATCCACCTATAGAAGGGGAGGCAATAAATGTCATCCTTGAAGTCTAGAAATTGAGACAGGCCGCTTAGAAGTTGGATTAAGCATTAATGGTGTCGGCCAAATAACATGTCAAATATGTTGTATGGTCGAGGTGTCAAGCTCAAAGGAAAAAAATTGTTGTGCATTAAATGGTATAGGGGGCTGAAAAAGCAACCTTAATCAGAGATTGAGCATCGGGCCTGGTTCATACTTTATTCACATCGATGTTGGATTGTCAATAATTGGGCTTCAGGTGTACCGCTTATTGCATACCAAAAGAAAAGAAGAGAGAAGGTTGAAGGCGCAAATCGTGAAGTCTGGAAGGATCACGCTTTTTGGGCTTTGAAGGTTAGGAAGGAAGATTACACCTTATTGTAGAGACATAAAGGGTAAAAGGGAAGGCCAAAGAACAAAGTTTGAAAGGAACCATCAAGGCTCAGAGAGAAGAGTTACCTCTTACCAAAGAAAGTAAGAGGTAAAGGATAAGGTTGAAGCCTGAAGTTCGAAAACCTGACACTTAGTCAATTTTTTTAAGGAAGGAGTGAAAGTGAGAAGGGAGAAAGGCTGAAGATGAAAGTCTGATGTCCAAAAGGTGAAAGGACATTTTAGGGATCAAATATCGAGAGGAAGCTTTACTTCTTGAGCTAAAAATGTGGAAAGAGATAAGAGATAAGCTTGACCCCTGAATTTTGACAAATAAAGACTTAGATAAATGTTGAAAATCCTCTTCAGGACTTCGGTGATTGGGGGTAAGGCTTTAAGGATTACCAAAGGAAGCGGTAAGGGTTAAAGGGTAAGGCCGAAGGCTGAGACCTGAAACACTTAGGGAAGGAAAAGGAAGGAAAAAGAGTGAAATAGGGAAAGGGTAGGAGTGATGGAGAAGGCATAGCCGTAGAGAGGTAAGTGAAAGCTTGAAATCCAAAAAATTTAGGATTTAGCCAATTTTAGGAACCTTCAAGGAGAATTCATGCAAGATGGACCATGTAGGATCTCTTAGATTGGTTATGAATGGTGGTTCATCGAAGGGTGGTAGGAAATGACAATATTTATGGTGAGTTTTGCAAGATGATTGTCTGCTAATCATAAAATATTGAGGCCTTATCAATCCATTAGGAACAAAGTCATGAGGGTAAAAATATACAACAACTGGGCCTCCCATTGGCACAAACAAAACAAGTACAAGATTCACTTGGAGGAAAAAAAAAACTAGAGCATACATTCCCTTAAGGAGAATGCAGGGTTTGCAAGAGCACTTCATGGAAAACAAAGAAACTACAATATGTAAATGAAAGTAACAAAAATAAAAAAATGGAATTTGCCTCTATCAAAGATGAAATTTTTGAAGGAGCAGATCTCTCTCAAACCATAGTTGCAAACTTCACCCAACTACAACCACTGAAAACTACTGCCAGCATGCATGGAATTGCACAAGTTTCCTACAAGGTCAAGGATCACTTCACTGTAAACTGTGCCATTGTAGGCAACCATATGATGCAAGTGTCAAATTCTTTTGACACCATCCTCAAGTGAACATACATCAAAAGGGGTGAAATTTTCTGAAGATAATTCAACATCCAAAAGAAAACCTTCTATAGAGGGAAGATAACTCACCTCACAAAAGGATAGGACATTACTATTACCGTTGACCTCCTCATTGCATGAATTGAAATAAAAATATAAAATTTCCAGCTCACATGGTGATGCAAAATATGTCAAACCTTTTGATTATCTACACAAGGAATCTCTTCTTCATGCACCTCAAATAAAAATCTTTGAAGCTTAGGCATACAATCAAATTGAGAATTTGGAGCATCACTCTCTAGGCATATGTGTGGAAATGGTGATTTTTTCAACAGGTTGGTCCCATTTGAAGCATTCTAACTCAATCATGTTGCATTATCCCTAATTTCAAAGGTCACATCTTCATCTTGAATGAAGACCTCATATTCAACATTGCTACATTTAGGGATAGCAAAAAACCAATATACATCATAACTTATTGTATCTATGCATATTTCATCAACACATACCTCATATTTATGGGACATTTTAGGTGAATAAGTGAATTCTTTAGATTGTCTCTACATGGTCATTTCTTTTCAGAAACTAGCTGAAATAAAATCATACTGTTGGCATGTAATGGTTGACACATCCTCTGATGTGTCTTCACTCTTATGTTGTTTCCCACAAAGCTCCTCTTTTGGGGGTGATGATTTGATTTTTAAACCTGAACAAAAGGTTTCTATAACATCCCAAAAGAGGTTCTCTACCTCAAAATTGTAGACCTTGATAGATTGGGGATCTTCATACATAATAGTAGGGGATGAACATGTATGTTGTTGCTTCTCCAAAATAATGGGGTTATCTTTATCCTTCAAGCCAGGCTCAGGCTGCTCAAATGCTTCTACAAGGGTAGGTATAGTTGATGTCTCCTCTGTTTCTTCAATAAAACAAGGGAAGACATCAAATGAGAGGACTGATTCCTCTACTACATCAATTTTCTTTACCTATTTAATGTCTTTCTATTGTAAGTGGTCATCTTCAACTTTTTCTTGTAGTAGATCAAGGCACTCATTGTCTAGAGAACATGAAGGCTCTTCAATAATGACCTCTTCACTCCTAGCTTGGAATATCTCCTTGTTTTTTATTCTAACCAACTTAGATCCCATACCATAGGTCTACCTTTAAAGAGTGAAATAACAATAGGAGGATCAATAGGGGGAGAAAAACGGTCAAAAGGGCATTGAAACTCTTGTTGAAGCTCTGGAAGGGGTTGCTCAATAGGAGTAAAAAGTTGAGCCTCCTCAAGGATTGGTTCTTGTGAAGAATGGAGGCTCTCAAAACTTCGGATTTCCAACATAGGAGATCTTCTTGATGGAACAAGAGGCTTGATAGGGATTTCAAGAGGCTACTTAGGATTCTTGAAACTAAAATTTTTGTGCTTGCATACCTCTTGCACAATAGGTTGTTTTGGAAAAACTAGAGGTCTAATGGAAGTTTCAAGAGGTTTTTTAGGGTTCTTGAAACTTAAAAAATTATGCTTTTGTACCTCCTCCTTAGCAGGTTGTTCTAGAATAAATGGAAGTGTTTGTTTGAAATTAGGCACACAAGGGGTTACCTAAGTCTTGGGCATTTGTGCTAGAGAAAGGGAAAGTTTTAGTTGCTCTTTCCTGACAACATCTTGTCTTGTTGTACACCCTTCCTATTGTTTCCTTATTTATGCCTCCAACTGTTGCTCATACCCCTATTGAGCTTCTATTTTTTGTTATTGAGGATAGTGAGCTTGATGGGAAATCTCATCCTACTGTGGGAAATAAACTTATTGCCCCTAATAGGCTTGTTTAGCCCACTCCTGTTGGTGGTCAAAATCTCATTGTCTTTGAATATCATTCAACTGCCTATTAAAATCTAGCAATGTTCTTGTAATTTCACTTGCTCTCATATTACTAGAACTTTGAGGCTGACTATGAGAGAAACAAGGTGGATTTTTAAAATGGTGAGTGTCTTGTGGTTACTGATAGGAATATGTGGGTATCCAAGAAGACTAGGTAGGGGGTGGGTGGTAAGCATTTTGATAAGATTGAGAACCCACAACAGTAGGGTTCTATGAAATGAAAGGGGAGGTATAACTAGCCTGATATGGATGATTGGGAGGTGCAAAGATCGAATTTTCATGGTATGGGGGAGTATACATATGGTTTCCTCTATAGCTTGACATATTTATGCATGGAAAAGATAGGAAACCCTTTAAAAATCTAAAAGGAAAGTAGAGGACTACCTAACCAAATATTTTGGGTACATACTTGTAGAGTCACCCAAATGATATTGCAAAGTTGCTAGGTGCTTACATAGAACTGCCTCCAAAGGTTGAAATGTTGAAGAACACCAAATCCTTAATAGAATGAAGTAAAACTAGGCTGCTTGAACCAATAGATTTATGCCAAAGTCGCCATGGTGTTTGAGATATGCTTCAAATGAAATAATGCACTAGAGAAAACACTAAATTATTCAGTGGAGAGAAAGTAGTCCCACTAGATGTGCCAAAAAATATTGTCACATGAAATTGCACCCTACAGAACATGGGGTTCAACATTCCAATGACACAATAGAAATGACCTCAAGGTGTGGGACCTTGTGTGTATGAGGTTTAATCTCTAGAGGTTCCCTCCTTCCTCTTCCTTCTCTCTACCTTCCTTTGGTATCCAATAAGTGGTTTTCTCGAAGCCTGCTTCCCGAGGGTCTGATACCAATATGAATTATAAAGTATTAAGCAGGTTCGACACCCAATCCCCAATGCAAATTCTTTTTCATGGGTCCAGACTATTTAATGCTTTTGAAAGGTTTTCTTTTGGACTTGACACCTCGACCTTTCCACAAATTTGGCATGTTTTCTGGATGATGCCATTAATGCTTGAACCGCTTCCTCAGCTACCTATTTCAACTTTTGGGCTTCAAATACAACAATCAATACTTTCTTTGACTTCTGTAAGTGGATTTTATGACACCCATACTCATTTATTGTTGTTGTTTTGTCCCTTCTGACGGATTCATGGTCATATCCATGATTTTATGGGGGGATTTGGATGTACTTTCAAACAAAAATTCATTGCTTAATATGGCATTCAAGTCTTGGTTTCTCCAAGCTTTGCTTTTGGTGTTGATTTCATAACAGATCTTTCCTTGATCATATCTCCTTTTACTGCTAACCCTAGTTGGGTTAGGATTTGAGTTGCATTCATCCAATTTATGCTTGATCTATAAAATCAACACTTGTATTCTTTAAAGGGGTTCTTCTTTTTGGTTCCTCTCATAGTTTTCTTTTGCAGACATTGTATTCTACATTCTACCATTGTAAAATTTGGCTTTATGCCTTATATTTTTGAAATCTAGCTATCATAATAGCTATTTCTTGCATGTTTGAGTAAGCTTATTTACCTTCATGTCTGAATATGTGTCTTATTAGGTTTGTTAGTGTATTGAGCAATCTAAAGCAAAGAAGAAGAAAAATTTGATCTTGGTGTATCACCTTCATTTCATGTTATCTTTATATCCCCTTTTCCCCTGTGAGTTGTTACAGTAGGGTAGTGGTAGGATTTCATGTGTTGGATTGGACTAACACATTGCACTTGGATTGAAAGAGGACGTCGACCTTCTTCAAAAATTCTACATGTAGACACTTAAAAATATCCTAAATAATATCATGCACTCGAATCGGGTATACTAACATCATTTTGTCTCATAAAATTAAATAAATAAAACTATTTAATTAAAATCCCTAGGTCCTCTTATTTAATTCAATAACCCTAAGTTATTTAATAAAGTGTCATATCATATCTCCCCTTTTCATTAAATCACTTTATTTAATGAAAATCATCTAAATCCCCTAATTGCATAATTAACATTGTTTAATTATCAATTACCTAGTTAAATCTAATTCCCCCCCCCCCCACTTTCAAGGGAATATTCCTCCCTTTGCACATTCCTCCAAAAGGAATATTCCTTCCCCTTTTGCACAATTAAAGTTTGTTTTAATTTGATAAATATCTTTTTTCCCTCACCCATGAGAATATTCTCTTCTCCTCACTCATTTTTTTTTTTTTTTGGGTAAGTTTTCACCTTGTGGGGGTAACTCCCATAATAGTATATAAAGTAAAGGTATTATTCTCTGCTATTTTCATTTTCCTCCTCTCTATTCCACGAGTGGGTTTTGACTTGCGTTCCTCTATTCACTTTAATGCTTGCCTATTGCATCCACTCTTGTATTTGATTATCGCTTACACCTGGAATCTTATTCTTCATCCTCATGTGATCTCTTTGCCAAATGTCACGTCCTTTTTACCCAACCAGTTATTACTTTCACATCTGCTAGATCTTTAAGCTATCTAAATCCTCCATCTTGAGTAGCAGCCATCGAGAGGAGACATGTGGGTGGCTTTATAGGGTAGGCTTGGGGACCATCATCCGAGATGGACGTCGTCTCCTTACACTATGATTTGATAGAATTAGCTGGCACCAACAAATTTCCGCCATCAGAATTTTTCCTTCCTTTGTGTGAAAAAGTGTCTCAAGCCAAGTTCGATAAGACCCTGGAAATTTTTTATCATAGAGGTGCCTCATGATGACTAATGTGTATAAGATTTAGAGAACATCCTTGAGAAAGAAAACAAGAGATGGTTATTCCTGTGTATCTACCATTCACAAAGAGTCAGGTTGTTCTCCAAGGGTGCGATCATTTAACACTAACAATGGTCCAGCTGGATTTGAAGATTGTAGTCCAACAATTCAGGCATCTCAGCTATTATCGTGGCATTTCTACTAGCTCCTCATTTATCCAATTTGGCGACACCCATTTTTTCCAGTCCCCACATCTACAACGCCTAGAAGGTAGCGGTTAAAAGATAAGGATGATTAGTTTTGATTTGATCATAGTCTAACATTTCACTATATTAAGGAAAATAGGAATGAAAATGAGCTTAAAGTGTAAGCTTGTTAATATTAGGTCAGGATGTCCCAATGGAGAGAGGATGGGTGAGCAAGTTTTCATTTGAGAGCTTCATGTCTTAAGCTATAAATGGTGTCTACTTGTGTAACCATATTTTACGCATTGCCTCTTTTACCTTCACAAATTTATTTTGCATTTGTAACACAAGGGTTTGCCAAAGTTCAGACTGTTTATATTAAAGGCATGCTATTTACCTTAACTCTAGTCAAAAATTGAGTTTGATCTATGAATTTGGTCCTCTATTTTTTGTTAAATTCAAGGTCAATGCATGTTTAAATCTGGGTGACCCATTGCACAGTGCCAACTCTTCTCCTCACTCATTTGAAAAAAGGGAATATTCCTTTTTTGTAACAAACTTGACTTCTTGTGCAAGTTAACTTGTGACTGCTTATGCAAGTTAAAAGTGTGTTTGTTTAGACAAAGGTGAACACTTGATTAAATCTCATCATTGATCTCATTTGTTGATGAGAATCCATGATTCATGCCTCCAACTTCCTCCATACTTGACCATTGATTAACCTTTTTGATCATCTCAACCCTCCATTTCTCATTTTCTATCCTATAAATAGGTCACTATTTGGAGATAAATGGATCCATATTTTAACATTAAACTTATGTTGTTAAAATAATTTGTACTTGCACTCACATTTAACATCTTTTTTAGTTTAAATTACTTACATAATAGCTTAGCTTCCATTAATGGCTTCCATGGTAATATAATACATCCATTTAGCTAATTTGATAATTAGGGTTTGAATCTTTTTAGTTTAAAACTCATTTAGATTAGGCTTGCATACATCCATAATAGTTAAAATAGCTTGCATAATGTTCATTCAACTTTAAATCATGTTTCATCACACATTCTTATCAATTTCATCATTTTTCTTCCATAAAACTAATTGGAATAGGCTCATTTATCTATGGGATTGGTAAAGGGTCACCATTCCACATCAACACTACACCACTCCCCCCATAGGATAAGTTTCAATGGATTAGAGTAGGCATTTTAAAAGCTTTCATAGTTTAGCATGTTAGTTTTGATAGATGCTTAATTTAGTTTATTTTGAATGATCTCTATTGGATTGACATTTAGTGGCATGAATATGCTTTGATTCTTCATGGATCAAGTGTAGTTAACCCATACTAATCCGTCGATCACATTTTGGCACTACAAGGAGGGCATAACTGATAACATTTAATGAATTTTCCCCTCGAAGTCTATTTTCGAGTTTTTGTAGATACAACGACGCTCCAGGAGATTTCAGCGATGCCTTTTTAAGGCATCGCCATATAGCAATACTATTGCCATATGATATAGTTATTCCTAATTAATACCTTGGCGTTGATTAGTTTTCTTCCACAAACTATCTATGATGATTTCCTTCGTAACATTCAAGAAAATCAAAATAAAGAGAACTTTATGTTTCCTTATTCTTCCTTGTCTACTTTCTTCTAGTCTTAATCTATTACACCACCATGCTTCTCTTTATCTATCATAGCTCCCCATGATATCTTTCATCAAAGGGATCTTTAGATTCTAGCTTTCATAATTTGTAGTTAGATCCATTATAATTATCTTTGAATAGGATGTGATTTTCACAATATTAATTACACATGGATCAATAAAACCATGAAATCAAAGTGCACTTGTTACAACCAAAAAATACTACAACACTACAATAAAGGCATCTGACTTTCTAATCAAATAATATTTCTAATATCAAATGTTAAAAAGGGTAAATAATGCAATAGAAGCATTAACCAAATAGTGTTGAGATCTAATCAATGTACATGTTATTAAAACATTAAATTAAAATGAAACATGGAGAAGAATACAAAACTTAGCAATGCATATATCCTACAGTCGTATTGGCATCCCATTTTATACACTCCATGTTTTTTGGAAATTATATATTATTCATCATCTACATGAATAATTATAGTAATCAAGACATAGTATTTGCAAGGTGAATAAAACAACTAATTCTAACATGGTGATATGAAACATTTAAGCACCATCGAAGGAAATGCAAGATTTATTTTAGATAAAATTTGTGTTCCATCCCCAAACCTATATCAACCCTTCAATTCTCAAAATCTTTGAAACCCCAAGATGAATCAAAACACCAACACCAATCTCACATTGGTGTTTTTATCTTCCTTTTACTTGACCTAGATAAAGAAATTAGAAGCAATAGAGAAACAAACCAATTAATTTTTTGTGAAAATGATTCTCTACCATTTGACTATAGTTAAGGGTAATAGTTTTATAAAAAATTGAAGTCTATTTTGAAAATAAAGAAAAAACTACAAATGTTGGATTTTATTTGTTGGAAGAGATAAAATTAGGATCTGTCACATTACAAATATTTTGGCTATTGGGAACACTAGAAAAAATATGTTAGGAGTCCCTATGGATTACTCATTCTAAGGAGAGGAACAAAAGAAGAATCCAATAATGGTCAATTAATTTACATGGACTAAATATCATGTAATAAATGTTTGGATATTTAATTTTCATGTCTAGACTAAGAATTTCCATGTACTTTGAAATATATGTTCATATTAAATTCACATTCACCTCAAAGTGGGGGTTAAATATAATGGTGAAATTTGTGCACCCTACCAATTCCCATATAGTTTTGGGGTATTTTGATGGAATATATTAATTCAATGATAAGTTTGGCCTATGATTCAAAGCTTATCCCAATCTATTTTACATTTATTTATAACAATTTCAGTGCATTCAACCTTATCCCATCCTTATTTATTTATATTCTCATATATTCACTATTTACACATAATTTATTAGCCTACATTCAAAACCATGTCCACAAATTCATTTATTGCCTCAAAACTTATTTTTATGTTCTAGGTCAATCTTGAGGGGCTTAAGGTTGATCCCAAACTTCTAAAATTTAAATGCAAATTTATAGACTATGACTCTTTCCTGCTAGCCATTACAGGTTGAATTAGCACATGTTTAATGTGAACTATTATTGTGTTTTGGTATTTAAAGACATTGAATATGCACTTATTATCATTTTGGATTTTGGGACAACTATATTTAGGCCATTTATATGGTTGTGCATGTTGTATACAATATAACTTGATTGTAACAATCTAGAAATCTCCTTAAAGGTGTTTTTAAATGCCACCTTGATAATTTTAGATACAAGGAAGATGAGATCTCAACAACAAATTTTAGTCAAATTATTACTATAGGCCATATTCATTCCTACCCATCAAGGCATTAATAATTGGATTCTAAAGGATTCCAACATTTATTCTTCATCATTGTTCACTAATTACATGTAAATTAATTTTATATTCATTCTCTACATTTATTGGTTAGCCTAGATTATCTATGTAAATTTGTAGTGATGAAATTTGTATACTGATGGCATTTTATGTTTAGTTTTCTTGTCCATTTTAAGAGAATGTTTTGATACATCTACACATTGACCAATATGTCATAATCTTGTGTGAAGTCAAGATTTTCCCTCCATGTTGCTACTCCACTTTTACGCATTTCCACATCCTTTATCCACGCCTTATCTAAATTGGTCCACATCCCCATGTATTCTTCATTTATTATGCCTACCTATGTACTAATCCATAAACATTTTGTTTAATTTTTCACCTTTTTGTCTTGATGACCAGAATATAATTGTCTATTATTTTGATAATAACTTTTGAATCGTTTCAAAATTATAACTCATTTTTTCTTCAAAGCTCCTACACTTTACTTTTTTGCCTAGAGCCAACCAACTAACCAAATAAGTATTTGTGTAATTCTTTGCTATATAGAACTAATTATTTAAAGGTATTTAGTTGCATTCAATTGATCACCTAAGTGCTTATTATTCACATGTAGGGAAGAAGACACTTGAATTGGTGTAATCAAAGGAATCTAGATCTACAAAATCATCCTAGATGAATGATTGAAGAGTGATGTCTTCTATTGTTTACCCATTTTAAGGGAGGGAGTGACCTAGGAGAACATGTCCACTTTTGTTAATAAGAGAAATCCTGCAAACATATTCTTAAATGTTATCGATTTTTAGATATCGAAAAATAAAAGTAGAGACAAATCAAGTTAAGTAGATCTATAATTGTACATATTATTATTTTTATCATAGAACTAAAAACCCTCAATTTTTACATTTTTTAATAACTATTACAATTAATCCAAGTTTGAAATATCATCAATTAATTAAACTATCATACTTAATTAACTAACCTAAATCAATGCCTAATGAAAGTTTATTTCCCTTTAAAACCCAGACATATATCACGGTTGGGACCATTCATTAATACATAGAAATGCACAACATATTTGATGTTCCAGCTACCACACAACCCGGAGATGGTAACTTTCTGTATTTCCATGGCATTGTTCTATATTTTTAATTGCTTGAACATAATATGCGCTTATTGTTTAAACGAAATGTGTAAATTCAGTGGTCACTATTAGCAAAATAACAGAGGCAATAAGTGTTCCAGATGGCTAGAAAGAGGAGATCCATGTTTATTAGTTATTTATTCATCAACAAGCATTACTTGCAGTGAAGAATTATAAAAAGCTTAGATATTAGTCAAAGAAGAAATTGGAGAAATCACCAGATAGATCAGGCCTAGATGCAAGCATTTCTTTCTATTGCACAATAATCTTCCTTGTGCTGAAGAGCTTATTTTGAATTCTAGACAAACTCAATAAACTGTGAAGCATTTGGTTAGTAGACAACCACTTTGATGAAGCGGAAGCAAAACTTGATCCATGCAGCACCGAAGCATTTGTGAGGCCTAGCAAATATGAAAAGTGACATCTTTCTGTAACTGTATGCCAAGTTTTGATCTATTAGCCCTCACTCCATATGCATTACAAAACGCCAGGACAAGAGCAAATGTTAGATTGAAGTGGAAATGCACGGGTAGAAGTACTAGTCCCTTGGGCAAAGGCTATCCAACCCCCAAAATGGTATGGGGGCATGGATGCCTATGCCTGCCTTTACATACCCTAAAAATAAATATAAAATAAACACCTAAAACAAAAAAAAACACAAATCCTACAACACACAATTGCACAACGTCAGTTGCACGATAGGGTATGCAAGGGCAGGCATAGGCATCCATGCCCCCATACCGTTTTGGGGGCTGGATAGCCTTTTCTAGTCCCTTGGGCAGGAGAGATTCAAAATAGAATTCAAACTTAACCGTAACAAAAGTGGTTGTCACTTTGGAGAGTTGGGATCACAATGTAAACAAAAACGGGAAACAAAAGGTATTGAGGACCCCACATTAGCCACTTAAGCGGTCAATACTTAGAGTGTGCTGGTTAAGCCAACCCGCCTTGATCACATCATTGGCCTTCTCATTCAAAAAAAATTCAAATAACATATCTTAAAAAGACACAAAGCTAGTCATAAACACACAGAAAATAAATGGTATAGCAACATCTGAAATGGTTAAAATCCAGAATGTAGCACATAATGAGTTGTTTGACACAATTTCTTCCAATGATGAAAGCATAGACAAGGCACGTAAACTATTTGACACAATTTTTTTCAAAAGATGAAAGCCTATGGTTGTGCTTTTCTTCGTATGTCGTCGCCAAAACTAGCCTCTCTTTTGCACACCTCTGAACCTACACCCATAACCCATTATATAATTAACTTATTACTAAACAACAATAAACTATATTAAAAAAAATCTATGGGAGTTTCAATCTTATGATATATTGCATTTTTGGAGTCTTTATCATGATATAATAAATAAAACAGTTTTTGGTAAATAATTGTGTGTTTTATTTTTATGTATATGATGAATTATAGAATATAGTGGGAAACAAGATATAATTTATTACCTAATGCACATGATATTACATTGTAAATAATAGAATTCCCATTTGGCCATGGTGGAAAAGAACAACCATAGGCTTTCATCTTTCAAAAAACATTGTGTCAAATAATAGTAGAATAGTAGTCGGTGGCCATGGTGCATAGGTAAACATTAATGAACATATATAATTCATACCTTTATTAGATCCTTCTTGTAATAGCCATTGGAATTTTCTTGAAACTTTAAATGGAGGATAATTAGAAGTTTTATCATCCCTTTGCAACTAAACCAAAGACACCATCAAGGTTAGTTCTCAAAATGGAATATACATTTATAGTTCACTTAAACATAGTTCTTGATTATCGTGTAATCTGAGAAATATATCAATACGATCCTTTACCAACTAATTGAGTCATTATTGATTCACATAATTGAATTATCAAGCTATCCACCATTACATGGTTGAGAAGAATCGGGTATTTCTTTTAGTTGATTTGAGGTAAAGTTATATGTAATGAAGTATTAACCATTTGGTGTAATCTTTACTTAAGAATCAATCTCATTTTCATCCTTCAAAATCGATATTATAGCCATCCAAAGGAACTATGGTACATCTAACATCTTTTATTTCCAAACAAGAAATTGTCACTCTTAATTATTGATATAGTCTAATTACACATTTTAGATCTAAAGAAGACTTACAAGACATATATATTTATACCCAATACCATCTCAAGTATTAGCACTATTGATTTCTAGCTTTTATCGATACAAGGATAAGCATATCACTTGTGGGTAAAATATTCTCTTATTATAAAACATAATTTAATCTTCAATCATTTAATGGTTAAGCCCCATTCTATTCCCAGCTATGAAATTGCTCCTTTTTAGAAAATCAAAGAAAATCTATACATGATATTAAGAGATGATAAGCATGTGCCCCCCTTATTGAAATATCTTATTCTTAACCCGGGGATGAAACTAAAACATTCCTTTTTTCAACAAACCATCACTAATATCATTATTACTGAATATAATTTCAATTACTGTTTTATCAAACATGGAGCACTATCAATAGCAACTATAATTAATTATAGTCCTCACAAACTTAATGCTTTATCAACACCTACTTTAATGCATAGGACATAACACAATCCCATCAAAATTAATTTTTTTACAATACACAACAAACAGGCAATAGATTCCACCATTAATTGTATTTGACTGTATTTATTAATTAATTGAAAATAAAAAGTGAATGCATTTTTTATTTTCAATTAATTAATAAATACAGTCAATGGTGGAATTTTTTGCCTACATAGACATTTCCCTCTATCAAACTCAATAAATTACCCTCCAAAAAATCCTTTAAGGTATCGAGGAGATTATACTTAAAGCTATTTCAATCACTTGAACATAATCTGGAACCATTAGGAAGTTCAGACTTAGAGTATGCCTTTAAGACTCTTAACTTGGTAAGGACATGCTGAAGGTAGTTGATAAATGTTATAGAATTTGGTATTACAACAGTCACACAATTTTTTCATAATGATTTTGATGTCCTTAAACAATTCATTATGTATTCACAAACCCATACCTCGTTAACATAAGAATCAATATATTACATATAGTGATATTGTATTAATCTCTCTCAACAAATACATGGTGTACTGCACAGTGTTATAAGGCTAGCCATATTCTAGTTTATAGAGAAATCATATTCTCATACCACATATCAAAATCATATACATATGAGTCTTAATGCAGAAGTGCAGACATAATAGTCATACCATAGTCATAAGTATCCACATCTAGACATATTGATCCTACATATACGCCAATTTTGATACATCATTTACATGGATTTCAATAGCTAGTATAATAGTATTATTCCACTCATCGTAACAATGTTAACCACGATACCATATAACAGACTAAGGGAAAATAATAATAAACCCATTGAATTATGTCAGTATCCCACACTATGTTTTAAAACTGCTCTATAAATTTCTAAAATCGCAGTAAAAGGTTCATAAGAATTCAATCGACATCTTGCATCCAACACAAAGATATATCCTTTAGGGCTAAGAGTTATTTCATCAACTCATATCACAAACACAAACAACTTAAACCTCTAACTCATAACAGTAACAAAGATTCAATGTGCCTGATGTAAAATAAATAACAATCACTTCCTAATTGGTGTGGTTAATCGAATGAATATTGAACAAAAAGACCAAGATATTAAGCTAATTGCTTGATTGAAAAAAGTAATTGATCACCCAATATTATTATGACAAGAGTGAAGATGTTACGAATCCACTATTAAATTCCATCAACACTTAATTTCCAAAACCTCCATATATGAAATTTTTTTAGGAATAATTAATACACATTTAACAACAAGGAATATTTTCATCGGCGATATTATCTTTTATTTTCAAGATAAACTATCGTTGATCTTCCTAATAATATTAGCATTATGAATAGCACCTAATAAATGGAGAGTATTATGCATAACTCCTAGTATAAACATACAACTCTATGAATAGAGCCCAATATAAATGGACAACATTATAAGAGCGCTTGACATAAATGGACAACATTATGAATAACACCCAACATAAATGGACAAAACTATAGAAAATAAAATAGGGAGTATTAAGACAAGTGTAAGGTAAGATTAAGATCTTCAAAGGCTAAACATAAGCCTCAAAGGAATGAACATGCATGCAATTGAGATGACTCCTGCAAAGATTTTGAACTTAAATCGGAATATGAGGCGCACCATAATTTAACTTTTGTTTAAATCAGTTGTTGGGTTAAGGAAATCACAAATACATCTAAATAATTAAAAAGATGAAACTCTTTTCCCATGTAGCTTTACCAATAATGATTCTAGACTTCATTATGAACACCTAAAGGTTAAATGATATAGAGCATGTAGCGCAAACTGAGCAATAATAATAATAAAAATAAAAATTGGTGGGGGGCATGTGGCCCACCCCCACCTCTCCTCATGAAGGCACAGGTACTCTGCAAAGGCCTGTGCAGGTACGGACCTAAGCAGTACCTTGCACAAGTATGGACCTGCGTAGTACCTACACAGGTACTACCTTTTTCTTATTTGTTTTTAAAAAACAATTTTTTAAAAAAATCAAAATTTTGTAAAGCTTTAAAAAACAATTTTTTTTAATAAAAAAACTGCAGTTTTTTTTGTAGAAAAAATAATAAATTTTTTACCTCAAGATGCATGCAGGAGGTTGTACGGCCCCTACGAGGTAAATGTTTTTTTCCTCGGAAGCCAACTGCTCATATTTCAATGATTTCACAATTGATCTTAAGATTTTTGGCTGCTGCAAACGCAATGGTGAGGTTTGTTTGGGCTCAAAACACCCTAAAGAATCAAGCACCTCCTAGATTTGAAAAAAAAACCCTTTTTTCAAACCCTCATAGATCTAACAAACATAAGCCAATTTTGATAAAACAAAGGTCAATATTGACTATTTCGGTAGCTCTAGATTCAATGGAGAGGTCTGATTTGACCATGGATGCACTGTAAAACTACTTCAAGGTAAGATCTCACAAAAAAAGAACAAGAAGCTTGTAAATCTGGAGCTCTAATACCATGTGGCAGTTGATAATCCAACCTCACAGATCCCAATGAACACTTGCAAGCAAATGACCTATCACCAAAGGAGATCAAGAGACACAAGAATGGTGCTCTACAAACATGAAGCAAAAATGCATTACCCGAGAAGTAAATAATTACAAAGAGATCAATCCTTAAGAAAGGAGATAAAAACCCTAAAGTGAACCCTAGGATGAGGATTAAATTAGCATGTGACAAGTGTCAATATCATAATGAACGAGACAACATGACTATTGGATGTTGTGGTTGTGTTGCCGATATGTGGTTTTCATTGATGTCAACACTATTAGCATTGATGATTTTGAAGGTTGTATATGTCGAGGATATTGAGAAAATTATAATAAATATGTTTTCAGGCAGTCTATGAAGCTGTGAAGATCAGAGTGGTGGAAAGTTTTTTAAGTTGGTATTCATAAGTCACATAGTAAAGGTTTTGTTTTTGAGCCTATCTAGTATGTTCTCTGAAAGTTTTAGAGGTGTGCATCAAGATTGGGGCGAGTTATGAGTTTTTGAGTTCCTACAGTTATTTTGTTACTGTAGCAGGTGTTTATGGAAGAAGAGAATGCAATTTTGGTAAATTAAGTTGTTGTGTATCCTCCTATGATGTTCAATGATGGTTCTAGATCATTATCTATCATTTTTGTTCATCCACATTGATCGGCGTGCTTGTGATCAAATATTTTTCTATTGTGTGTTCAAGTTTTCTTGTTCTTGGCCAACATGGTGGTTGTTACAATGTGTTGTGGATCCTTGTGGATTAATTTTTGAATGCTTGGCACATTCAAGGATGTTGATTTAGGTCTTCATTATGTTGTGACTGACTTAGGTTGGTATGCATTGAGATTTGTTCATGAATTGGGAAGACAATTTGTAATTCATTTATCCTTTATTTGTGGCCGACAGAGTTGATAGTGTAATTTTATGAAGTGAATATATAAGAGAAATTGTTTCCTCATTTTGAAGTGTGCTTGATGAATGTATGTGAAGTGTGTGTGAGATATGTGAAAATAAAGATCAAATCATTCGATTACAGAGAAAAGTGTGAAGGAGTATGAGCGAAGTGAAAAGAAGTGTTTTTGTGCCTAACCAGAACTGTCATCAGGCTTTTGAAGAAGCTAATTTCTCAGTTCAACCTCATCAGATGGATTTAATCTGATTTTTTTATGTAAGACAGTGAGCCTTCGATTTTGAGCAGTGAGCTCTAGGGAGTGTGCTTGAATGCATGCACATTCCTTATTCATTTCTTTTATACTTTTAACAAGGTATACATTATGGATTAACCTCCACCGTGGTTTTTCCCCTAATAGGGTTTCCATGCAAAAATCTTGGTGTTGTGTGTTTCTGATGTGTTGTTGATTCATGCTTTCACTGTTAATTATCAGATCTAAGATTAAAGGTTGATAAAGGTTAAACAAGTTTAAATTCTGTAACAACTGATTCACCCCCCCTCTCAATTGTCTATCCTTGTTTTGCCAACAATTTGTATCAGAGTAGGTTCCTTTGAAGAATTTTAATAGCTTGAGGTGATTTGAGATGTCATCATACAAGAAGGATAGTCCTAGATTCGATGGTACACATTACTCACTATGGAAGGTTAGAATGGAGTGTCATTTGAAGTGCATTGGTGAACCCTTCTAGAAGATTACAAACAACACATATACTATTCCTCAGAATGATCCCTCTACTCCTGATTAGATAAAACAAGTTGAAACTAATATTAGGGCTATAGAAGCATAGTTGAGTGCTTTGACAGATTCAAAGATGACAAATGTGATAGGTCTGAAAACAACACATGAGATTTGGAAGAATTTAGAAACATTGTATGAAGGAGATGCACAAGTGAAATTTTCCAAGCTACAAAGTTTGAAAGGAAAATGGGAAAACATGAATATGAGTGAAGATGAAAAAATTGTTGCTTTCATGCAAAAGGTAAATGAACTAGTGATGGGTATTAGATGTGTCAGTGGAATTTTGGAAGAAGATGAGATTGTGGCTAAAGTACTCAGATCAATGCCTACTTCTTAAAAAATGAAATCTCATGCTATTGAAGAGCTCAGGACAGTAAAAAATGTGACAAGAGACATGTTGATTGGTAAACTAGCTACTTTTGAGTTGAGTGAATTTGGTGATTCTACTCCTAAAACATAATATGCATTTAAAGCTACTATATCCGGAAAAAGCCAATAGTGATATGATCCGAGAGAAAGTTCCAAAAAGACATTCAAATATGAAGATGCGATGAAACAGATTGAAGATGAAGAAAGAGAGATAGAAGAACTAGAAGCATTGATTGTGAAAAGAGAAGCCAGAGGACAAGGTAAGTAAAAAGGAAAGCTACCTATTAAATGTTTCTCTTGCAGTAAGATAGGTCATTTTGCATCAAGGTGTCCTAAAAGAGTTTCTAAGTACAAACTTGACAAGTCTAAATTTCAAAAGAAATGTTATTATGCTGAAGAAGGTGTTACTGATGATGAATCTGATAAAGAAACTAGAAATGAAGATGGATGGGTATTCATTGCTATCAAGGAAAATGGTCTAGTGTCCATTGAATCTGCTAACAATCAGAATATTGAGAAAGCTCTTGCAACTAGAATTGATGAAAAGGATGAGTGGGTGATTGACAACATATGCTCACATCATATGATTGGTGAAAATAGAAATTTTATAAGCTTGGAGAAATATGAAGGTGGTGTTGTAATATTTGGAGATAACAATGCTAGTGTGATTTATGGTGGAGGCACTATTTCTCTTGGGGGTAAATATAATATTGATGATGTCCTTTATGTTGAAGGATTGAAGCATAAATTGTTGAGTGTTGGAAAAATGGTAGACAAGGGATACAATATTTAGTTCAAAGATGGAAAGTGCAAGATATTGGGAAGCTCTGGAAATATAATTTCTTTAGGTACAAAGACAAGAGCTAGCATCTTTCACCTAAGTGTTGCTAGTGAAAGTTGTTTAATTGCTCGAGTTGATGTAAGTTGGTTATGACATAGGAGGTTGTGTCATTTGAATTTTGATAACATTGTCAAAGTAAGGTCCACACAAGCAATCAAAGATCTACCTAAGTTAGTAAATCCTACTAACACTATATGCAAGGAATGTCAGATTGGAAAGCAAACAATAATTTATTTTAAGGGCAAACAACATCATTCTAATTGAGTACTAGAGTAGGTTCATACTAATCTATGTGGTCCATCCAGAATCAAAAGTATACAAGGAGAAAGGTACTTTATGTTTCTTATTGATGATTACTCTAGGATGATATGGGTTGCTTTCTTGAGAGAAAAAAATGAAGCACTAGAAAAGTTCAAATATTTCAAAGCTATGGAAAAGAATGAGACAGTTTTGAAGGTTAAATTCTTAAGATCAGACAAAGGTGGTGAGTTCACTTCCTGGGAGTTCAATTCATTTTGTGAAGAGCATGGAATCAAAAGACAGTTATCTACTCCCTGGAATCCTCAATAGAACGAAGTTGTTGAGAGAAAGAATAGAACAATTCTAGATGCTACCAGAACTATGATGTTGGAAGGTAATGTTCCTCATATCTACTAGAGAGAAGTTGTAAGAACTGTTGTATTTATTATCAACTGGGTAAATGCCAATGGTAATTTTGGTAAGACTCCTTTTGAGCTGTGGTTTGGTTATAAGTCTACTATTAAATATTTCAAAATCTTTGGAAGTAGATGTTATATCAAGAGAGATGATATTGGCAAGTTTGATGCTAGAAGTGATGAAGGAATCTTTCTGGGTTACTCTACTAAGAGAAAAGCCTACCAGTGCTACAATAGAAGATTGAAGAAAATGGTTGAAAGTGAAAATGTCAGAGTTGATGAGGATACTGACATATCATCCAGATACTATGGATATGATTCAGATGACCAACATAATAGTATTGATAATGGAAAGACTACTGAGACACATAATCAAGTTCAAATTATTCCAGTGAATCAAGAGAATCATGAAGGAGAAGCTAGTGGAAGTACAAAAGAGAGAACAAAAGAAACAAAATTTAAAGAGAATCCCAAAGTCCCAAGGTATATAAAACTTAATCATTCTAAAAATTAGATTATAGGAGACAAGAAAAAAAGGTGTGTAGACTAGAAGAAGAATTACAAAAGAGTATTGTCTGATTTCCCAAATTGAGCTTAGCAATTTCAATGAAGCATGTTAAGATGAATATTGGATGGAAGCAATAAAGGAAGAACTAATGCAGATAGAGAAAAATGATACATGGATTCTTGTTCCCAGACCTCAAGATAAAAATGTAGTTGGAACCAAATGGGTCTTTCAGAATAAGCTGAATGAACAAGGTGAACTGGTTAGAAATAAAGCAAGATCGGTATGTAAAGAGTATTCACAGGATGGAAGGTATTGATTTTGAAGAAACCTTTGCCCCCATTGCTATAATTGAAGCTATAAGGTTTTTTCTTGCGTATGCTACTTTCAAGAATTACAAAGTCTATCAAATGGATGTGAAGTCAACATTTCTAAATGATGAATTAGAAGAAGAATTTTATGCTGAGTAACTAGATGGATTTCAACTGACTAATGAAAAAGACATGGTTTGCCAATTGAAGAAAGCACTGTATGGACTCAAACAAGCCCCTAGAGCCTGGTATGCTAGATTGGATAAATACTTGTTGAAGCTTGGATTTAATAAAGGTACTGCTGACAACAATCTATATTTGAAGGTGGATCAGGATAAAGAGTTGATTATTGAAGTATTTGTTGATGACATTATTTTTGAAGCTGATGATGACTTATGTATGAAGTTTGTTGATGAAATGAAAAGTGAGTTTGAGATGTCAATGATTGGAGAGCTGAAATTCTTTTTAGGATTGCAAATTACTCAATTAGATGATGGAATCTTTATATATCTCAATCCAAATATGTAAGAGAGATATTGAAATTTTTTGGAATGGAAGACTCAAAGCCTGTAGGCACACCCATGGTAACTAGATGCAAGTTAACACAGAATGATGATTCTCCTAAAGCTAATCAAATAAGGTACATGTCAGTGATTGGTGGATTGCTCTATTTAACTCAGACCAGCCCAAACATTATGAATTTTGTATGTATGGTTTCTAGATATCAAGTTGATTCGAAGGAATCACATGTGACTGCAATAAAGAGAATTTTTAGATACTTGAAAGGGATAGTTGATTTTGGGGTATGGTATCCTAAGGACAATGATCTAATTTTGAATGCCTTTACAGATGCAAATTGGGCAGGAGATGTGGATGACATACAAAGTACTAGTGGTGGTGCATTCTTCTTGGAGAAGAAGTTGGTGTCTTGGTTAAGTAAAAAGTAGAATTCCATTTCATTATCTACTGCTGAGGCAGAATACATTGTTGCTGCAAACAATTGTACTCAAGTAATATGGATGAAACAAACATTGAGAGACATTAGAATTGAGTATGATGAGCCTATTGCTATATTTTGTGATAACTCAAGGGCCATAAAAATTCTAAGAATCTGGTGCTAAATTCAAATACAAAACATATATCTATCAAGTATCACTTTTTGAGAGACAAAGAAGTTAGACTGGAGTATGTGCCCACTAAGGAGCAAGTTGCAGATATCTTCACTAAACCATTTCCTAAAGATACTTTTGAGTATCTCAAAGGAAAGTTAGGGGTCATTTCCCCTCCTAATTTGCACTAAGATGCAATTATTTGCATCAATTCATGCATTCATAGTCATATCTTATTTCAGATTGATGTTATGGTGGCTGCTACTCAGGGGGAGTAGTCAAATGATTCAGATATGTGGTTTAGAGCTTCTGTACCTTTTCCATTGATGTCAAAGGGGGAGAAGAGTAATGTGAAAAAACTTTGTAGAAGAAAGGGGGAGAAGAGAAATAAGTACTAAGAGGAAGAAGATGGAAGAGTCTAAAGTAAGGAGGAGAATAACAATGTGTAAAGAGTTAGTTGTGTTGATGGTATTTTTCACATCATGTGTTTCCATCAATGCTAAAGGGGGAGATTGTTCAATGTTGTGGTTGTGTTACTAATATGTGGTTGTCATTGATGTCAACACTATTAGCATTGATGGTTTTGAAGGTTGTATATGTTGAGGATATTGAGAAAATTATAATAAATATGTTGCAGGTAGTCTGTGAAGCTGTGAAGATCAAAGTGGTGGAAATTTTTGTAAGTTGGTATTCAAAAGTCGTGCATTAGAAGTATTCATCACCTCATAGAAATTTCCAAGGTTAGATAACCTTCGAGAATATAAAGTTAAATGATGGTATGTGATGATATCTACTAGGGTTTTGTGTTTTTTGCGGTCATCCTTGGCCCCTCTTGCATCATAATGTGCCTTTTGCATGGGAAAATTCCTCCCTAATTGAGTACGGTCGCATTTACTGTGGTTTTAGGGGTTTAATATGACTTCAATTGACATTAACCCAACAATTCATGCTGGTGTTAATGGTTCATTGGTGTAGTTCAATGGCTCCTCATCCGAAAAAACGTCCTCAATTTTTTTTTTCGAAAGTCTTTCACGATGTAAGCATTTTGATGCCCCTACTAGTGTAGTTTTGCCTTTACCTGATTTTGATTTTGCTTTCCAATTGCTCAAACAACACACCCTTCTTGGTTATTTTTTTGGGAGGACTCCTCCCGAAAGTGTGCTAAAAGAATGGGTCAACAAGGCTTGGGTCCCTCATGGGGTCCGCCTTGATATGGTCCAAAACTTGACCAAAGGCTTTTTTTGTTCCGCTTTGTGGAATTTAATCATGTCCAAGCCATTTTAGGCCATGGGCCTTGGTATGTTAGGTCATCCTTGTTGGTGTTCCAAGCATGGACCCAGGATTTTTCTATCTCAGATGACACCAAAATGCGAGTCCCGATCTAGATTGAGTTTGTGTGCCCTTCCTAAACCACATTGCTTCTTCTTTGGGGAGGGTTGTTTGTATAAAACTTGATAGGTTCTTACAAGCCCGACCACAAAAGCAGGTTTGTGTGGAAGTTGATCTATCCAAAGATTTCAAGGAGTCTGTAGACATTCAAATAAGAGCTATTAGGCACACCTAGAAAGTCACATATTTCAATCTGCCCAACACGTGCTATCAGTGCCTGTTAGCTAACCACAAGATCAAGGATAGCCTTTTGACAGTTCCTTGTACACCATCACCATCATGAGATGTTGAAAAGCCTCACCAAATAGAGCCTTCTACTAAGGATGAAACAAAGTGGACCACGGTTACAAACCAAAAAAATAAGCCAACTGGTTTTGGGTTAGCTCCCAAGGCCCCTGAACCATCCAAATTTGTTTCAAACCCTTTTGAAAAGGGGACAGTCACTCCTTCCAGAGCCACTAATGTTTCAGTGTAGCCCAGGTCAAAGGCAATGCCTGATCCTATGGTTGTTCTATGCACTCAGCCGACTATCCCTCCCACAATGAGGGCTCAACGATGGTCTCATAGTCTGTCTCCACCATTGGAAGAAGGAGAATATGTGCTAGAAAAGCGGAATTTTTCACCCCCTATTTAGATTGGCTCAGTTCCATAGGATTTTTTGAAGAATAGTTTCTCTTCCTTGGTTGAGGAGGAACTAGATTTTGAAAGCATGGATGAGTTTCATCCATGAATTTTCTTTCATGGAATGTTCGAGGTTTAACTGACCTCTCCAGAAAGTATTATGTTAGGGATACTTTATAGAAATACTCAGGGATTGAAGTGCTTTGCTCCAAAAAGTTAAAATTTCAAGATTTTTGGTTGCCTCAGCTTGTCTCTCAATTTGGCCAGCCAGTACTATGTTTTACACTTTGCATGAAGCCGGGCATGGTGGAGTTTCCACTCTTTTGTCCCCCCAATTGCATTCTTGCATTGTGGATCATGGGACTGATCCTTCCCAGCGGGTCATCTGGGTTCTTCTCAACATTGATAATCATTCCTTCGGGATTATTAATGTCTATGCCTCTAATGATGTTGTGGAGCGCTCTTTACTTTGGCGTTGGATTGTTGATTCTCTACCAGTTGCCACTTAGTTTCTCTAGAAGGATTTCAATATGGTCGAGATGGCGTATGACAAGGATGGCACCTTGCCATTTCTTTGGGTTGTGGGTGAAAGGGAGGCGTAGTTTTACATGCATAATAAATTGGGGCTTTTTGATCCCAATATTGGCTACCACCATTCTCATTCCCTCTGGCACACTTGGTGTAATTACAGGGTTGGTTCTAACGGAGTCTTTAAATGCCTTGATTGCGCCATGATCTTGGCTCAATCTTTGTTTTCTTTTGCTAGCTTTACCTTTCCAATATAGTCGTTAGTGGATGTGACTTTGTCTAACCACTTCCCTTTTCATTTTCGCATTGAATGGACGTCTTGCCAGCCTCGCACATGTAAAACTCAATTCTTTCTAAACACATCTCTGCTCTGTCACAAGCCCACTCTAGCCTACATTCATCGAGTGTAGAATTTGGAGTGCAGACCAACTAACTAAACAAGCTGGATTACCTGGTGGAATGATGCCATCATTCATACTGCTCGTTTCTTGCGCATTTATGGGTGTCAGTTGGCTATCTTTTATCGGCGATATTATGAGGCTACCACTGCTGACTAGCATACAACTATGGAGGCTTTGGTGGCCAATCCCTTTTCCCTGTCGCATAAAGTTAGGGTTGCATAATTAAGGCACAAAAAGCAAGTGGTTGATAACTATGCTACTAGAGGAGCGCAAATAAAAGCTCAGCTACATTGGATTAAGATCGGTGATCATGCCTCCAAAGAATTTTTTTTGGCACTTTGTGCCAGACACTCATCCCTAGGCATCAAAAAATTCAAGGATGGCACTCAGGTGCTCTTTGAGCTTGCCGACATTCCCTAGGCCTTTGTATGCCATTATGAGCAGGTGTTCACTACACAAGATTCCACGCCTGTGCGACATCAAGCCCTTCAAGACTACCTTGTTGTTGTGCCACATAGGCTTTCTTCAGCCTAGATAAATTTTTGTGATCAATTGTTAACAATTGATTATCTCAAGGAAGTTGTTTCTTTTATGGCTGATGAGCAGGCTCATGGGATTGATGGCTTCCCTTGTGAATTTTACAAAGCTCTTTGGGATTGTGTTGGGAGTGACTTGCATCATGTCTATCTTGAAAATTTTCAAGCCAATTCTCTAGGAAATTTAATAAATAAGGGCAATATAAAGTTCATATCTAAGCCTGGGGATCCAAAGGATATCTGCAACTTGAGGCCCATCACGCTTCTCAATGTCCCCTACAAAATCATTGCCAAAGCCCTAGCTCTGAAAATTCACCATCTCTTGCCATAGGTTGTGCACCCATAGCAGACTAGTTTCATCAAATCCAAGTTTATTCTGGATAATATCATTATTGTTTGGGAAGGCATGGAGTGGGCCCAACGCTCCAACTAGAAAGCTATGTTCATTAAAATTGACTTTGCTAAAGCCTATGTGATGCAAGAGCATCTAGTGGTCTAAGGGAAATCCTACATCACCCAAATATATTTAGTTTCATTTACCTTTTTGTAGATGTTGTTGCATTTCTGGATACCCTTTTTCTCAAAGAAGATTTTCCAACTATCAGAACTATTTTTTTGCTTTTTTTGCTCAAATGTTATTTTTAGCAGGTATGAATTTGAAGGCGTGAGAGGATAGAAATTTAAGGGAAGCTTCAGGACAGAAAGATAAGCACTTTGGTGAAAGAATCAGATCAAGATCATTCCTGGTTCAAAAGTTAGTCAAGTTTCAATTTCTACTTTTTGCCTTGTAAAATCTTCGGAGCTAATTTTGAGGTACTTAGAAGCTCCGGATGGGCCTGAAAATTCGTGAAAAACAAGTGGTTAGCCGTTAAGCCCCACTTTTTAGCACTTCATTTTCACAAGATCTTTCCAAAATGGTATTATGATTGAAAATCCGATGGTTAGATCTTAAGTTAGGGCTTCCAGAAGTTGGTGCATAATTTGAATGTCATTTTTGGCTCCAAATGGAGAAACAAGCTATTTATGGGCTAGTTTCTGTTTCTTTTGAGTAGTTTTTGGGGAAAGAAGGTCGCATACTGTGAAAAGGGGGAATTTCTGTAGTTTCTTTTTGTAATTTGCATGTAATGCAAAACACGGGAATTTGAGATGCTCTGCATGTAAGAAGTTCATTCTGAATATAATAAGACTCTTTGATTTGTGTGTGTATTTTTTTTGTGTCTCGGGTTGGCATCATTCTTGTGATGTTGCAAGCCTTGGGGTTTGGACCCAACTTTCAGTCTGTTTGTATGCTTTTTGTTGATTCTTTAGCTTGCATCACCATTAATGGCTGCCAGTCTTATGCTTTTGGTCTTTTTCGATCAATTCATCAAGGGTGTCCTCTCGCCCCTTCTTTGTATGTGCTTGCAGCTAAAGGCTTTGGTTACCTTTTAGCCCATGTTGTTTCTCAGCACCGTGTCAAAGAGATTCTTATCTCGAACTCTTCGGAGCAGCTTGTTCATGGCCACTTTACAGATGATTCTTGTCTCTCTCTTGGAAGAAGAAGAATCTATCACTGTTGCCATTTATTATCTTAACACTTTATGTCTTGATCCGACTCTGCCATCCAATGGCACAAGACCTTATGCTATAGGCAATATGTGTTACCCACTCCTGCATGGCTTCAAACCTATAATTGGAAGTGGATTGGGCAAGGAGAGATCTTTCATTTTCTAGGCATCCCCTTTTCCTTCCAGGCCTCCTCTAGGGAGCTTTGGCAAGTCGTTCTCTCTAGAGTCAAGAAAAATCTTGCTTATTGGATTACCAAGCCTCTTTCTCTGGCTGGTAAGTTCCAGGTTTGTTCTAAAATCTTGGTAGCCACTCATGTTTACTACTCCTCCTATTGGGCTCCTTCCAAAGCTGCCTACAACAGGCTTGAAAAGTTTCTACGAAATTTTTTATGGGCCTCCTTTGAAACCCACAAGGGTTTCCATCATGTTGCTTGGGAGTTTTTTTTCCTCCCTAAGGATTTTGGAGGGCTTGGCCTGCTCTCCACTCAACAACAAGGGACTTATATTTGTGTCAAATGGATTATTTGGGCCCTCACTGGAGATGAAGCTTGGAAGATTCTCCTCAAGCGCTGTATCCAGTTCGGATTTCCTATTCACAGACCCACCTAGAATGGAATAGGTTTCCAAACCCTCTTGGTTATGAGGGAGGATGTTCAAATTATTGAAACTTTTGTGGCCAAGAGCATTTGGCATGCCTGGGAGGTTGTTAAGCCTTGGCTCTGATGGGTTGGGGCTAGATTTCGTGATGGGCTTTTTCTCAATTAGCAGAATATCTGGTGGTCTCCCCTTCTTGCTCAGAATGATCAACCCTTGGCTAAATCATCTTGGCTCAAAGCCCTCAGATTTCACAAAAAGGGCATTTAGACCTTGCAACAACTCTTTCACCAGCCCACTATGTGAATCATGCACTGGGATGCTTTTAAGGCCCAACACATACTTCAAAACCAGGACCGCGCCACCTTTGATGGGCTGGTGAGCACCATTTCGGCTGAACTGCTTCACAAAATTGGCATTCGTGGGCACAAACCTTGGTGGAAAGACTAGAAATGGTTTCCAGACACTCCTCTTAGGAGCTATAAGCCACGACTTCGTTACAGGTGGATTTCACCCCATTTTCCTATGACCAACAGTTTGAACCAGAGGTGGCTTCTTAATTCCTTTACTCATGCCTGGTGGAGGAGATTTTATGCCACTTGGTCTACTAGTGTTAATCCGAAGCTGACCCACTTTTCTTGGAGTATTCTTTTTTAAGGCTTGCTTGTAGGTTCTCGGCTTATTCACTTGGGGGTCCAGGACGCGTGTTGCCCTTTTTTTGGGCAACCTGAAAGCTTCAAGCATCTTTTCTGGTTTTTCCCCAGAGCTCACCAGCTTTGGACTTGGGTTCATGACTTCTTTCAGCCCTTTCGGTCGAAACCTTTTTCTTGGCATATGGTTTTGCTAGGAGATCCACCTAGGATCCCTGCTAAGTTCACCCAGCTTTGGCACACTTTTAGGGTGGAAATCCTCTTCAATATCTAGAAAGACAAAAAAAATTGCATATTTTCTCATTCTCAAATGGATATTAATGTTTCTCTCTATGCTAAAGAAGTTATTCGTTCTAATGTTCTTTTACAGATACAGGTGCAAGCTAACAAAGTTGCACTAGAGGTGGCTCACCTACAGGTCCTCCTGGACCACTGGGGCAATGCCCTGTGTGTTGTGGCTTAGGTCCCCAACTCACCCTCCTCCTGCGGTCGGTCACCCTCTCGAGGCCGGCAGTGGAGTGGCTTCGCGCGTCCTCGTTCCCAGCCCCCTGCTCGACATGACTCTCGCCCTCCACGACATGCTCACTCTCCTCTGTTGCGAGCTGGTCAGGGGTGGCCTTCCGGTGGTGCTTCGGGGAGTGCTAGTGGTGGTTCTGGGTGGCCCTCTAATACTTTGCCTTCTTTTGGTTCTAGATGGTCTGCCAGTGGTAAAACATTTCCGCGCCTAGCGCTTGCAATCTCACCTCGGTGTGAGGAAGAAGATAAAGATAAAGAAAAATATGATGATGGTTGGGGTACTTCTCATGACGTCACTCTAGATCACGCTGATGTATGGGGGAAAAACATGGATAACAGAAACCCCTCGAGCTCTGTTGGCACTGCTCTAGCCGCACAATGGCCCTTTTGTTTTAATTTTTCATGCTTTTTAGACTTTTGGGCTCGGCCCATGTGATCTGATATTTTATTATTTTTGGGCACTGCCCATGTGACTCTCGAGGTGTGCCTTTTTACCACCCGCCCTTTTTTTGTGAATATGTACTCTTATCTTTAAATTAATATAGATAGCTACCTATTCATCAAAAAAATTCATGCATTAAAGGGTTTGTTTCTGAGCCTATGTAGTATGTTCTACAGAAGTTTCAAAGGTGTGCATCAAGATTGGAGTGAGTTATGAGTTTCTGAGTTCTTCTAGTTATTTTGTTACTATAGCAGGTGTTTCTAGAAGAAGAGAATGCAATTATAGTAAATTAAGTTGTTGTGTATGCCCCTGTGATGTTTAGTGATGGTTCTATATTGTGCTCTATCATTTTTTTTCATCCGCGTTGATCGATGTGCTCGTGATCAAATATTTTTCTGTTATGTGTTCAAGTTTACTTGTTCTTGGTTGACATGGTGGTTGTAGCGTGTTGCAGATCCTTGTGGATTAATTTTTGAATGCTTGGCATGTTTGAGGATGTTGATTGAGTTCTTCATTATGTTGTGATCAACTTAGGTTGGTACGTATTGAGATTTTTTCATGAATTGGGTTGACAGTTTGTAATTCATTTATCCTTTATTTGTGGCTAACAGAGTTGATAGTGTAATTTTATGAAGCAGATATATATAAGAGCGATTGCTTCCTCATTTTGAAGTGTGCTCGATGAATTTATGTGAAGTGTGTGTGAGATATGTACAAATAAAGATCAAATCATTTGATTGCAAAGAAAAGTGTGAAGGAGTTTGAGCAAAGTGAAAAGAAGTGCTTTTGTGCCTAATTGGAACTGTCATCAGGCTTTTGAAGAAGCTAATTTCTCATTTCAACCTCATCGGATGGATTTAATATGATTGTTTTATGTAAGGTAGTGAGCCTTCCCTTCTGAGCAGTGAGCTCTACGTAGTGTGCCTGAATGCATGTGCATTCCTTATTCGTTTCTTTTATACTTTTAACAGGTTATAAATTGTGGATTAACGTCCACCATGGTTTTTCCCCTAACAAGGTTTCCAAGCAAAAATCTTGGTGTTGTGTGTTTTTGATGTGTTCTTGATTCATGCTTTCAATGTTAATTATCAAATCTAAGATTAAAGGTTGATAAAGGTTAAATAAGTTTAAATTCTGTAACATTGATTCACCCCCCCTCTTAGTTGTCTATCCTTGTTTTGCCAACAATGACTACTTTAATAATGCAAAAATAAAGATTCCTAAGTTTAGCTTAAGTGAAATAAAGTAAAGGTGACTTAATTAATTAATCAATATGATTAAGTTAATCAAGTAAACAACCTATTACTCTAACATAAAATACTTATGTCAAACAATCTTTCCAAACATATCTAGTATAGTAAAATACCTATTTCAAACAATCTCTCCTATCATGGAGTAAATACAAGAATTTCATAGATAGAGTAAACATATTCAACTTTTCTTCAAAGTAAATGCTATTTCTCCCTAAATGAGACTAACTATAGTAAACTTGTACAACAATCAATAAATACTCTTTCAAAAGCTTAATACATGAAAAGGAAGATTATTCTGATGCATGTGAAAAGCTACCCAATCGACTGACTGCAGACATAGATCTTCTAGAATAACAACTAGCTTGAACTTCAATTTCTCCAACAATTCACAATAACCTCAATCTCTCAAGTTGATAAAAATACTTCTCTCAAAATAATATTAAATTCTCTCTCAATGCTCAAAGCCTTCACTCAATATAAAGTAGAATAATACACAACGAATGTGTAGAAGAAGAATGTGTCTCAAGAAATGAACTCATACTACTATTTATACAACAAGTAAGAGACCATACGAGCTAAATATTAGGCATGCATTTGACAACAACTTACATGTACAACAACACATGATTCACAGTCATAAGTTGGCACACATTTGAGAGCTTACTCAACTGCTCAAAGCTATAGATCATCCTTGTTGCTTGACAACAATGAAAGACTAGTTCAAATCACCATATGGTTGAATTCGACTTGCACTCAAAAAGGATATATATAGAGTAAAGGATTCAAAGGTGGCACCAAAACAACAAAGTTCTCCTATAGAGTTGGTACAATTTCATGTTGTTGAATCAATCATTTGTTTATCTAGAAACACATAGAAAATGCTAAATTAGTCTCACTAGAGTCAACTTAGCTCATTTAACATCCAAACTCAATCATCGACTTGCTAATTGAGATGTAAGCATTCATTTATTGCTTCAAATATTCAATTAGATGACAAGGCATCATATATTTTACGAAGTCAAGGAAACTCCAAAAAATGGCATCAACTTAATTTCATTCATAATATCGATTCATTGTTGTGTATGGGTTTGCAGAATATTTTCCTTTATGGCATTGGACAACATGCTATTAATTCAGCTTTTATGTACAATCATAACTATCATAAAGTTGACCTTTTATTTCCTTATAAATTGTCTTATAAACATTGCTTTAGATAATTGATCTCAAAGAAAATACCATATAAATATATATATATATATATAACATATAGGTATACATATTCTTACATATATATTCCTCATATGTTCCACATATCAATACAAACATAGTAACAAAGAAAAACCTCTCAAGCTCAAACAGATAAACATCACCCAATAATACACTAAAAATTAAACAAGACTCTTACTAATGTAGACATATTAACTAAGGATGACTTACCAACTTCCCACTTAATAATCCAACTCAATTATTCTATTGTGGTGTGTGTGTAAGCTTAGATAGGTTACGATACTGGTTATCCGACCAAGACCTTCTCCAGAGCTATACTTCCTCTCCACCTGGAGGAATTGAACATATACTTGCAACCACTAACATTTTCACACATCAGACAACTACTGACAAAATATGCAATATCCATAATACATCTCCAAAGTTAGAATATTAATGCAATATTTATCCAATCAAATAAATGCATTTTTTCATATAATATTAAATGAGATGAAATTCATTAATTTAAAGTAGTGATAAAAAAGTGCACACACAATTTATTCATCCATTGAATTCACATTTTACCCTACATAGTAGTAGTAAATAGTAATTACACAATTGGGGTGTAACACTAGGAACCTCCGACAAAGAAGTTCCTAATAAGTATAAAAGATTCGATTTTCTTGAAAAACTTAAGGAACTTTAGG
Organism: Sequoiadendron giganteum; assembly: GCA_007115665.2. Classification (NCBI taxonomy): domain Eukaryota; kingdom Viridiplantae; phylum Streptophyta; class Pinopsida; order Cupressales; family Cupressaceae; genus Sequoiadendron; species Sequoiadendron giganteum. The sequence continues at coordinate 725,336,662 of CM021102.1, forward strand.
AACTTGAACGAATATATTAAGTGAATAATTTTTAACAAAAGATGGAGACTTGAATGACCTTAAATAAAAAAATATCATCAAAAATAGGGACTTGGCACTTTTAACCAAAGGTTAGAGAAACAAGTTGTTGGAAACAAGGTGAAGATAAGCTAATATATTAACTTATGAATGTGTTTGAAAGTAAAAATAAAATTAACCAAATTGAGAATATGTGTGATTGGACATACAACACTAAGATAAAAATTAGAAAAGCATAGATAACATTCAGATTTAGCTGGAGAAACCCTTTTGAGAAAAACTCCACATGGTAAAGAGGGAAAGAATATTATTAATTTGCAAAGGGACTTATACAATAATACTCTTCACTAATATTCCTTGATCAATTTGATAATACTTGGATACCTACAACTCAACAAATGAAACAACAATTTCACAACTCTAATTTATAGTGAATTGTGGGAGAGAAAACCACAATGGTAACCTTAAACAAGAGGAAAATACCACTTAGAAAAACCCATGCCTAGGTTATGGATAGCCAATGAACATAATAAAATATTTAATTTACTTCACATAACTTCTCACATGGGCGCCTAGCCCATATCCAATCAAGAATGTGTCTTCTCGGTGCTCTTTTACTCCCCAATGGATTATAAATAGAAACCAAACACCTCTGATACTTGAGTGCTAAAAGTATGACCTTTCATGTTCCATAAGTGGATTCCTAAGAAGGATATTTTGTCCATTATATTGTGTAACTCCCACAAACATTTAATCACATCTTTAAAATATAATTACATTATGTCATTATTTAATGCTTTTCTCTTATGCCCCCTAGAACACATTCCAAGAAACCTGGAGACATATGAATGGCACATGAAGATAAGGTTAATGTCACCTTTTCCTAACACAAGTATCTTAAGTTCTATTTACAATTTTTTAGGCCACTCTGAATATTTTTGCATTTATGGTTTATTCTTGCTCTCTATAGTAATTTCTCTTGTTATAGTAAATTAATTATGTTATTATATTATTTATTTTTTGTGTTTTATTACATATGATCAAAAATAATTATGCATCTCTATCATAATAAAAATAAAAAAATTAATTCTCATTAAGTAGCCACAATTTTTTTTTAAATTAAATATAATATACAAACATTCATAATATAATCATCTCATAACACAAGATAAGATTATAATACAAATGTATTATGTATATACATCTCAATTGTTTATAAATGTCTCAATGATACAAAAATGTCTACACCACTTTAAAAAATGTGGCACCTCTTTATACAATATTATAGATTATGTGGGCTCAAGTGTCCTATATCTCTTTGCTAATGGACTAGGAAATCACACCAATGCTATGGAATGAAAGTGTGTGTGTGTGTCATCCATTGTAGTTTGGGAATTCTTGTAGTGTACTCATAAAATTATAAACCTTTACTATGAGGTGGAGCTCACAATACATCATTTTTATGTGTGTCACCTATCTTTCAATCTATCTATTAGTGATTTTATCTATATATTCTTGAGAGTATGGGTCCTACTGATTATACTCTTACTACATATACCATGAGTTAGCCCACTTGGCTTTGTAGGGTGTGACACTCTACTATGAACATTACAACCTTGGTGTTGGCTCAATTTACTCTTATTCCATGTTCCTTATATGATTCTCATAATTACACTTTGGGATAAAAATATTGATATGTCATCCCTTGATGTGTTGTGATGGGTAGCTAGTATATATGTTATTCTTGGACTAAATCTAGGGGACTATCTTGGCTAACAATTTACCATTTAATTCAAGCCACTAACTTTATCTAGATACAAGTACATACATGTATATTAGACATTCTCATACCTAGTTCATTGACCTACCAATCAAGATATATAAGTGATATGGGTGTGATAGGTGGTTCCGCTATGTTGATACTTATCACAAACTTGTAATTATAGCACTACTAATCACATCTCCATTCATGATTCTTAGTGGATCTCATATGGCCTTATCACTATCTGGCCTAGACTCCCCATTTGAATCTTTTTACTTGCTAATGTAGCCTCCAATTACCTCTATCTACCTACTAGTTGTGCTTCATACATCCTCTCCTCTCCTTCTCCTCTACATTATCTCAATAGGCCTATAGCCATACATCTCTTATAGGAACACTTAGTGCATATATTAGCATCAAACTTACTCTTTAGCACCATATTACATACCACAATGCCATCCCTACATCATATACACATGAGGTTAGTTATTATTCATTCTCCTTCTCCTCATTGATCAAAGGAATATTGACTAATATATTTAATGCTACATCTCTTGGCATCATTGCATTCAAGTATAACTTATTGTACATGGGCATGTCTAAAAGTACATTAGGTATACCTACCTAAACTATCTAATAAATTTTTAAATAATTTGGTCCATCTATCCTCTAAACCATCTATCCATATGTGTACATAATTTTTCACTCATATCTAACCCACTCTCAAATGCCTCTAGAGGTACCATATCACATTTGTCCCTAGCAGTGAGGGAAATATATATTGCTAGTACAAGCCTCCAAATTTTTATTTTCTTTACAATTCATATTTTTATTCCCATTTCTCATTAAATCTAATGGTAATGGGATATACCACTACCCATGTGACTCTAATATTCCCAAGGTCCCACACTTAAATTCGCATAAAATCCATCAAGTTGTGTTTCTCATTGCACACATATCACTCAAGGTCATGATATAAATGAACCAACATGCTCTAAAACAAAGCTTACAAAATATGTCTCTCCCCCATCTCCTTGATGGTGTAAATGAGGTCCCATGTAGATGGTTTCCTTTTCCATCCATTTACACAAACATGGTCTCAATCACTACCAATATTCTCCATACTACATGAACATCCTCTTTTTCCTGATCCATCCATCTTAAATAAATATGCCTTATATGTTCCTTAAGTATGGCTTGACTGAGTACATATATCTATGTAACTTGCACTTACTAAGGTGGTCTCTACTTCACGAGGGCTACTTACTAGCCTCATATAAATAGTCACAAAATCTAGTACACATCCTCTAGAATAAAATTATCTCTCATGTCAATAATCAAAATATAAATGTATATACATCACATATCTCCATCAAGGCCATAAGCATTTGATTATCATACCACATATTTGACATGTGGTATACCCAATATGGCTCAGGGTACCATAGATGTGTCATCCTAGGTTGTGCTATCTCTACCTCATAACCTCACAATGGGGTGAGCATCTCACTCTCTAGTATCTCTTGTATCTCTAATAGAATCTATGAAGTCTAAATAAAACTATATATTAAAATTTAATTTCTATTATAAAATTCCACTTCTACATTATTTTATTCTAATTATTCTTTCAAAGAAGGTGTTCATTTTTCTTCCATTGTTGGCACCCTACTACACTTAGATACTAACATATCTACTAGACACTGATATGCACACAATATGCTAGTGCATGTGGGGAACACTTGTGTGTGGAGGTGTTTTTACCTAGTCTAAAATGCAAAACTAAACAAAATGCAAACAAAGGAAAACACAAACAACACCTCAATATTGGCCTAAGTTGAACTTGAAAAAAATTAATGATAAAGAAGTGATATACCTTGTCCAAGTTTATTGGTTGATTGGCCCTTTTGATCGCTTGATTTTTGTGCTCATTTTAATGGAAAATAGTATGAAACTAGACGCAAAATGATGTGGGTAAGATGAGGAATGCAATGGTGCGAGTGGGTATTTGGATGGATGCTTGGTGTAGATGTAAAATGAGCTTAAAATTTGCAGCAATGGTGGATGCTTGATACTGTAAGTGTGATTGAATGATTGAGTGTTCAAAGTTGCATGATGTTGCAAATGATGGAAAATCCTTTAATTTTAGGGGAAATGCCTCTAAACAATGAATGGTCAAGATTTAGCCACCTTGGACAAGATCAAGGGCTAGGGTGAGTTGAGAAATCACAAGCTCTCACATATTAACATGTGGTGGGTGAGGTATAAAGAAGGACATGATGTGGAGGTACTTCCTTGTACCTTGGGAATGGAAAAAATATCCTAATAAAGGAGGTTCTTATCCCCATGTGGGTGATAAGAATTTTGAGGAATTTAAAATTCCTTAAAATTCCATGGAGGAATAAATTAAAAATTCACATTGGAAAGGGTTGCCTTCTCCAAAAAGAGAAAGCATTTAATGAAAAGTTGACTTGGGGGTATGCCATAAATGACATAAGGGGTTAAGGTGACCTAATCAAGTAACTAGGTTGTGCAAATAGGTGATTAAGGTAGTTAATAAAGGATTAAGACAAGTGGGATATGATGGAGGATGTGGCATTAATCATGATTAAGGGTGTGCACATCCTAATAAGAGATTAATTAAATTAATCCATATTAAGGAAGGGTTATGGGGATGGGACAAGGAGAGAGAAAGTAATGAATTTAAAATAGATTTAAATTCATCAAGGTAAATGACAATTAAATAAATAGGAGTATTTCTTTAATTTAGAGAGGAAAGGGGACAAAGGTAAAGTATTTGATTATTTAAATTAAATACCTTAGGAACATTAGGGGAAGGGTAAATATTAATTAAACAAATCATTTAACTAAAATCGATGGGAAAGGCGACATAGATGAATGAAAGGGATGGATTTAACCTTATGGGAGAGATCAAATTTGGATGTTTACATTTTTCCCCTCTTCGAAATATTGTTAGAATAACAGTGTTTCGAAGAGAAAAAGATGTAGATGACTCGATAGAAGAATGGACTAGAAAATGATGCCCCAACGTGAGAAGGGTGGTGTGAGTTGTGCAATGGAAGAAAATGAAAGAAGATGCCCTGGTGTCATGGGAAGATGGATAGGACAAAGGAACAAAGGAAAATAATAGGGTATGCCCCCTCAAGAGGGTGGACGGGGAAGAAAAAGGGGGCCCTGAATGAGTTCTCGATAGGAAGAAATGAAGGGTACCATGTGATAGAGCGTGAAAAACCCAAAAAATGGATTTTGAACAAAAGAAAACAAACAAACGGGGTGCAAATGGGGACCCATAGAAGAAAGGGGATAAATTAGATTAAAAAGAGGTTTAAATAAAGTGTAAAAATACCCTCAACTTAAAAGGATTAAAAAAGGAGGGAAATGGAATATATAGTAATTTTAGAAATTACTATTGTAAGAGGCGGACCAACCACTGCAAGGCCCTAGGTCACAAAAGGCCAAGAGTGGAAAGGCTGCCCTAGCTTACCTCAGTTTAAAGGATGGTTAGGATAGAAGGGATGAGAATGATGAAGACTATGTGTCCTTCGACCACTTTACAATCCCAAGAGTTGAAGGGAGACTAGGTGAGTCACTTTTTAAGGTCAACTCTACGTCTCAGGTAGCTCTCTATCCAAGCATAAAAGCACAGTTCTGGGATGACAACGCAGTGCACTAGCGTCTCATAGGTGCACTAGCATCCGTACGACTAGAAAACTAGATAGATGAGGTTAAATCCTCAAGAAAAGACTTCTAGACTAGTCTAGAAGTTTCTTGAACAAAAAAATGAGATTAAGAAGAATGAAATGCAAATATGAATGTGATAGAAGAAGTATATTACTGCAAGGGTGATGAAGATGATTTTGTACAATAGTCCAACTTGCTCCAAGCTCTCTCCATCTGCACATAGAAAAAAGGGGGAATGTTGGGGATGTTTAGGGGCCTGCCTCAGTCAGGCCCCCATTTTGGTGTTTCCACCTTCATGGACAACCAAGTTTGCAATGATATAAATAGAGATAAAGAAAGGAAATACAAGCTATATAAACAAAAGACACTACAAAATAGTACATTCTTACTCAATCAAAGATGATAGGGGAGATGTGAGGAGCTTACCACCTCCATCCAAAGCGCTCAAGGCTTATGGATGATAAAATGAGAGGAACTCAAGCCTCTGCTACAATGGTGTCCATCCTGTGCTCGCCCTATCGAAGTGATGGAGTGGTAGATTGTTTCAATGGAGTGTAAAGTGCTGCTACAAAGCTTGAATGGATGAGAAAATGGGGAAAGTGCTCAAATAATCTTGCCAAAAATTCCTCCAAACTTCTGTTGAAGAGAGCTATAGATGAAAGAGTGAATATTATGAAGAAAAGGATGAAAACAACCGTATTCGGGTCGGCCAGTTGAAGAGGAGCATTACACTTCAACTTCCAATCGAAAGTGTAACATCTCTATAGACTCAAGCCATGAGAATCTACCAAGGATGTAAGTGCATTACACAGACATCTGCATGCCGCATGGGCGTACCCAACAGAAACGCCTCCACCGACACACAAACAGGGCACCAAGTGTGATGTGGACAACATGCTTAAGTGGAATTAAGAATCTACTTTATGTTTTCTAAAGTGTAAGGGATAAAAGGGAATTTGTGATAGGGGTGTAAATTCACACTTATACAACTATTCACCATTTGCATATTTGGAGGCCGAGTGAGAAAGAGAGAGAGGAAGAAGGTGAAGATGATAGCTGACATGGCAAGTGGGGATGAGGGATTCATGAATGATGAGATCATCCACCAAGGCCGGGAGGTATGTGACTTCTACTATGAGTGTGTGATAGCTTGCTAGGTTAGCATCAGAACCCTTCTTTGTGATTTTTAGTTAAGTTTTGTAAGTTTTGACATATTTGAGTTTTTGGGTTGCTCAGATTTAACTAGACGAGCAATGGGTTTTTGATGGGTGGGTGAAATCGCCCATCCGAAGAGCCAAAATTACCCAAGAAGGGCATGGCTGGAACTAGAGGAAAATTCTCCTATTTGGGAGGCGAATTTGCCCGGGGAGGGGAAAAGACAGGAGAGGGGCGAGCTTGCCCATCCTATGAGTGAAATCGTTAGAAATACGAGCGACACCACTCACCCGAAGGGCGATCCCGCCCCGAATAGGCAAGCTCGACCACCCCAGGGGTGAGCCCACCTTCCCAACAAGTGAACCCACTTAGGACGAGTGGAGCTGCCCATGGGTGAGCCCACTTGCCTAAGAGGCGGGTCTGCCCACAGGCGGAACCACCGGCCTAGGATGGGCGGGGTTGCCCGCTTGACATGAGATTTCATGGATGGGTGAGCCCACCTGTCACATAGGTGAACTCACACAAACAAGAAAACTCACTCAGATGAGCGTCATCTGGATGGGGGGGGCAACAACAATGAAAGGGGTAAGAGGAAGATTTTCCCCATGAAGGGTGAATCCATGTGACAAAGGAGAGAAAAGAGGTGAAGTCACAAGGAGCGCAACTTGGATAAAAGAAAAGAAATAAATGATAGGAAAATGGATAAAATGGTAGATAGAGGAAAGAAATGATGATGGAAGAAAAGATGAAATGATGAATGACTGACAAGGTGTACGATTTGGATGCAGAGTTTTGATACACTGTGTATGTGGGAGAGACATTCAGTAGTACTACAGGCGACGATTGCAGTGATGGGCGCAGAGGACCATGTAGCCTTAGCGTAGATAGGTCTACTACACATGTTGGGGTACCCCAACATCAGAGCCCATCGACCACTGTTGACCGCATTGATAGAGATGTGGAGTTTAGAGACTTCCACATTTCATCTCCCCAGTAGGGAGATGACGGTGACCTTGGAGGATGTGTGGAGGATACTATGACTGCCCATCGAAGGACACCTAGCTAGTTGGATCCGAAGCCAGGGATGAGCATGGGAGAGGAGTTTATGGGAAGTTTTTGGATGAGTAGATCTGCCTATCTAGGGGATAGATTTAGAATTGCATGGATGCCTAAGATTGGGGGTACTTCCACTGCCATTGTACTTGTGCGGTTTGATCAGCGAGATTTTATTGCCAGACTAGAGTGGGAGGTTTTGTAGCCTCAAAATGATTAAGATGGTACAACATATCATCGAGAGGAGAGATGGAGAGTTCGCATGGGGAACATGCATACTAGCACAAATGTACAAATATATGCATTTTTCTTACTACAAGGGAGCACTTAGTGTGACACATGTGACACTACTACAAATATAGGTTTGGGAGCACATCATTGTGACTAGGCTAGGTGTACTGACAGTGGGAGACCGGGATGAGAGGCTACCAGTATCATACTGGTACAGGGAAGAGTATGGCTAGCATCTACACTATATAGATGTGAGGGACTTAGAGGGATGGAGGAGGAGGTTAGACGATCTACAGGGAGATCAAATTATATGGAGGCCATATCTGACGTGGCAGTTTAGTGAATGGAGAGAGGATGAGAGGAGGCACAAATGATATTTTTGTGCAGTATGCTACTTGATCAAGAGGGATTGACATATCATAGATATCCACTGTCTAGACAGAGTGACCAGACAGTTCAAGATGACACAAGATACTCCACCAGGGTTGCAAAGATTTTGTTAGGTTACCCAGGAGTGGTTGTGGGGTGAGACGTTCACAACAAGTATTTCCAGATAGAGGTGGGAGGTTGTGCAACTAGCACCCTATCTAGAGAGGACAGGAGGAGAGGTAGATGCAGAGGTGACCGTGAGGTATGTTGGATGGTGGGAAGAGCATAGTCCCAAATAGATTATGACAGTGCACCTGATTATAGGAGCACTAGGTTATGGCTCAGATGATGAGAGGAGATTATGATAGCAGGAACAAAGAGGTAGGAGATGAGGCAAACAATGGAGGAGAGATAGGGAGGATATGGTGATGGAGGATTTAGGAGGATAGGACCAACCTATGGAGATGGAGATTTTACATGTAGAGCCACTCGTGATGGTATCGGTGGACCTCCACCACCTGAGGATCCAACAGTACTATTGGTAGGAGCCTGAGTAAGGCTCGGAGTCATAGAGAAGAGACTCAGGGAGTCAAAGGTAGAGAGAGAGACAAATTGCAGGCAGAGATAGAGAGGTTGCATGAGGATGTACAAAGTGACTATGGGGCACTAGCATAAGAGGCCAACATGATAGCGGCGGAGAGAGATACCATGCAACGGGAGAGGGATGAGGCCCGATAGTAGAGAGAAGACATGAGGAGGGTGATGGATGAGACTCGACAGGAGAGAGATGAGATGAGGAAGGAGATGGAGGAGCTGAGGAGAGACTGAGATCAGTTGAGGGGGGAGTAGGATGAGCTTCAGGATAGGACTGAGTGTGCAAAGGTGGTGATGGGAGAGTCACGGGTGATTTTGGAGAGATCAGAGATAGCAAAGAGATAGGTATAGACTCTATAGAGTGAGAGAGATATGAAAATGGAGGAGATGACACAGATGTAGAGGTAGATAGATTAGATGAGAATGGCACATGAGGTATGGGATCAAGAGAGGAGACAACTATCTAGATTTCAAGATAGGTACAAAGTAGAGAGAGACCTAGCTAGGAGTCAAGCAACACAGAGGGATGAGTACATGAGGGATTCTAACTACTACATGATGGCCTACTATAGAGAGGTCCTAGATCCTACACAATGTATACCTCCCTACTTCTGAGTGGTACCGTAGATGCCAGCACTGTCCTGATTAGTAGGGAGACACACCAAAGGATTTAGCAACTATCAAGAGACTCCCCCGTGTAGGGGACCAGTACCAGACTCCCCTCAGAAATCAGATGGAGCTAGCACGAGATAGAGAGGATAGGGATGACAGGATCCAGATTTTGACAGGTGTAGGGTGTATAGACAAGGGATAGGGTTAGAGGCCATAGGTTCCACAACGCAGAGTAGACATAGAGTAGTCTATTCATTGATGTGGTCCCCATTTTTTTCGAGCCCTTTGTACCTATATTTTATTGTATGATCATGGATTATGGACATGTATTTATTATGATGGTGGACATTATTATGGGTTTTGTTATGGACTGGATATTTTGGTATTTATATGTCATACAATGACCCTTATTTACACCATGCATTTATGATGTGATGGATGTTTATGTATGGATGTGTTTATTATGAGATGTGATGGATAATTATGATGTGCTTCTGACTATGATGAATTATGATGTATGCATGTATTTATGATGATTGATGTGATATGCATAATGTCTAACATTTGTGATGCAGGATGTGATGTATGATATGATTATGGACTAATGATTTATGATGCATGTGGCGATGTATGTTATATATGTGCTTTTGATATTATGATGTATGCGATGGATTATGTTATTGTGATATGATTATGAAATAAACATATAATAGGATTCAATGAATGAAAAATGTGATGTATGTGTTTAATGCAATGTGTATAATGAGATGGAATAATATGCGATGAAATGAAAATGAAGTGAATCTAATTTAAGATGCTTAGAATAAAAAATCTATGTCAATCTAAACAACTTAAAATTCACATGATAAGGAAATGAAATTAATTTAAGATTCTTAGAATAAAAATATGTCAATCTAAACAACTTAAAATGAATATGATAGTAATAATGAAGTGCAAGATGGTGTAGGATGTTTAAAATGAAAACGTTAGATAACCTACATGGATAATGCAATGAGATGATGATGAAATAAATTGAGATGTTTAGAATAACCAATTAAGATCAATCTAAGCAACTTAAAATGATAATGATAATGAACTCAAGATGAATAGAGTAACATATCTATATTAGTTCAAATAAATTAAGATGATAATGATAATGATAATGCATTGTAATGATAATGCAAACACAACTAGGTGAATAATGAGTGTAAATAAGGGCATGCATAATGATGGAAGGCATGAATGAGGGTGGATGTGGAACTGCACTTGTCAAGACTGCGAGGATCCTGAGAAGAAAGGGAGATGGAAAGTGGATGTTTGCACAACCAAAATCACTAGTCATAGCCAAGAGAAAGAGATGGAGGTATAAATGCAATGCAATGAGATGAAGTATGAAATGCAATCCTAATGCTATTTGCCAATTTTAGGAGCACTAATTTTTTCTATAGCACAAGAGACAAGATTCTAGGGTATGAGGAACCAAGGTAGATATATGTGTCTAATGCATAAAAAAAACACAACAAAAAAGAAGGCTATCCCAACACCCCAAAGTCATGAGGACTTTGGTCGAGCAAGGCATTAGGATAACCACAAGCATAAAGGACACCCTAGTGTAACACAAGACCATAGGGATCTTGGTGGGTACTATGCGAGACAACTAGGAAGACAACAAGCAAACAAAAAGATCAAGATACGCCCCTAGGTGTACCAATAAAAGCACACCATGATATGATGGATCATGATGACCCCAATGAGGTATGATAGGGGGTAAAAACACAAATTTGTGTCACACTTTCAGCGAACTCATCAACACAACTAACTTTAAGTATTTCTAACTAAAAATCAATTTTGGTCAAACATATGATCTAGTAAGATTTATTCTAGCTAAGTTAGATAGTTCCACAACTTTTTCAACTAAAATTGTTGGATAATAATATATGGAGCACCACTTTGAGTCTAATTTACCAAAAAAATAAAATTATTTGAAAAATTTGAAGTTTCAATAACTCCTGTTAATGTAAATAACATTTTTTTTTAAATATTAAAATACCCTTTTGTAGATCCATAAGTGTAGTTTTCAAAAATATATTTATTTTAATAGTTTAATTATTATTTATATTTTATTTTTCATTTTTACTAAAAGGGTTATCAACACAAAATATTAGGTTGATTACCATGCCAAGGAAAAATACTAAAACTTATTTAAAAAATTGAATAAAATATGATGCACTAGATAAAAGAATCTATTTCAAGATGGTATAATTTTTTTTCCATTTTGAATAAATATTTAATATACAAGTTGACGTTCGATGGAAAAAACTATTTTTTGATTCACACACATTTTAATATTTATTTAAAAATATATATTTATCAAAATTGAAAAAAATTATATCCATGCACTAAAGTTTCAAGTTATAAATACACACAAAAAATTTGAAAGAAAAAAAAAAATTACTATAAAAAGTTTGACGTCCCATGAAACTTCACTTTTTAGCATTTTATTAGCAACTAAATTATGGTGTTTATTTATTAAAAACTTATTTAAGATAATTTTTCAATTTTTTTTTTAAAATACAAACATAAAATCTACAAAAAAATATAGATTTTACTAGTTTACATCATTTCAAAATTCAAAACATATATGCCACTTTTTAGTGATTCAAGTTTAAAAGTTCGATCAATGTTCGATGTTTCCTTTATAAAGTGACACAACTTTGTGCTTTTACCTAGGGAGCTCAAATGATAAATTTTTTTCAAAAGCATCAAAAGATCACAATCAAATGTCAATTGTCCTTTGCCACAGGATCAAAATAGTGGATGGGATTGATGCAGTCTGTTAGGAAGGATGCAACCTATTGAGACCAAAGAAGAAGACTAAACTAAAAGATCAAGATGACATGATATCTGAAACCAATTGAGCCTCACGATATTGATGACTTTCATTTTTAAGCACCAGCTAGGATAGGAATGTACTTGATGACATGACAAGATGACATGGCACAATACGAACACACCCTAAAGACGTAGGGGCTCGAAGGTTGATCAAAGATCAGTCTTGCTTACGTGAAAGCGCATAGCCCTCGTAGTTCGACAAAAGACCATGGATAAAAGAAAAAAGAGTACAATGGAAACCATGATGGAGGACAAAGACTAGACAGACAAATGCCTCAGGGGTGAATCAAATGATTGACCTTGCCTACGTGAAAGCGTAGGGGCAACATAGTTCAAAAAAGGACAAGGACTAGACGAGATCTAATGATGACGCAACACCGACGATGAGACATGATGGTGATAACAAGCTCAGATTAAGGATAACAAGCTCAAGATTTTAGATAGTCGATATAAATTGTTCGATGCTTAATCACAATATACCATGCATTGAATGATGGGATACTAATAGGAGGACAGGACTGACTGGATGATAGGATATGATTAGAGGATAAGATGGATGGAAGGATAAATAAACTAGGACACAAGGTAGATAATGATTAAGCCCTCTACGAATGGCTCTAGTTGCCAGGTTTTCACCAAATGTACTTATCCAAGGTGCCACGAAGAGTGGTTTTCACCATAGGATGAATTATTTCTCTTTACTATTTTTGGATTTTTGACTTTTTTTTTGTATTTTTGACAATTTTTTACATTTTTTTGTATTTTCTCGGGAGAGGACAACCCAACTAACTTAGGCATAAAACTTCTTCAGGTGCATGATATTGATGGGCTCTTATAGGGGTTCTCCTTTAGGAGTGGCAAGTCGATATGTGTTGAAACCATACTTAGCTGTGATCACATAAGGCCCTAGCCAATTTGCTTCAAATTTTCCCTTCTTATCTCACTCGTAGATTGCATTGATTATCTTAAGGACTAGGTCACAAACATTAAATTGATGAGGCCAAACCTTTTTATTGTAGCTTCTCCTAAGACGATGTTGATAGGATTGTAAATGATTATATTCTTTTATCCATTTTTCATCCAGGAGTTCCAACTGAGCAAGGCGTGCAACCTGAGTGTCTTCAACACTTATTAGATTCTTTAGAGATATTTGAAGTGATGGGATCTCAACTTCGGTCAGCAAGATAGCTTTGACACCATAAATGAGGGAATATGGAGTGATGCCTGTGGGAGTGCAGATGGAAGTGCAATAAGCCCAAAAGGCGGGATGGATATGGAGATGCCAATCTCGACCAGTGTTATTAACAACCTTTTTGAGGATTTTGATTAAGGTCTTATTGGTTGCTTCTGCTTGACCATTACCCTACGAGTAATATGGGGTGGACCAATGGTGTTGGATATGATAGGTCTCACAAAATAATTTCATGGATTTTTTCTTAAATTCCTTTCCATTATCTATGATGATGGTGGAGCGAATTCTATATCTGCAGAGGATATGGAAGAGGATGAACTTGAAAATATGAACATTAGTGATTTGAGTGAGTGGCATTGCTTCCACCCACTTAGTAAAGTATTTAGTGGTGGTGATGATGAAGGTATGTCCATTAGATGATGGAGGATAAATATTGTCAATCAAATCGAAACCCCATTATTAAAAGGGCCATGGTGTTAGGATGGGTTGTAGATCTTGTGCAGGGGAATGAATCAGATCCACGTGTTGCTGACAAGGAAAGCATCTCTTTACAAACTCACAAGAATCATGCTCTATAGTAGGCCAAAAATATCCTGCTCTGAAAATTCTCTTAGCCAAGGCCATTCCATTAGAATGGGCCCCACAAATACCACTATGTACCTCTACTAACGTAGTGTGGGCTTCGGTCTCATCCAGACACCTAAGAAGGGTTCCATCGTACCCATGATGATAAAGAGTATCTCCCACAATGGTATAATGGGAGGTGCATTGGATGAAATATTTACATTCATTATGTGTAAGATCAGGGGGTAAGATGTTATCATGGAGGTAGGTGTAAATGTCATGATACCATGGTGATTCAAGACCTACGATGTCTCACACCATATTGCTCTCAGGGATATCATAAGCTGGGATTAAAATTTGTTCAACTAGTAATTGGCAATCTGTTCAATCTTTTGGCATGTAATTTAAGGAACCAATTGTAGCCATTGCATCAACCGCCTTATTCTAGATTCGAGGGATTTTCTCAAACTAGATAAAGGTGAAGCACTTCTTGAAATCATCCACCATGCACTTATAAGGTAACAAATTTTCATCTTTAGTTTGAAACTCATCATTTAGCTATTTAATGACCAATTGAGAATTGCCAAAGACTCACAAGTGAGTGATGCTCCATTGGGTGGTGATCCTAAGACCTCTGATGATAGCTTTGTATTCTTCTATGTTGTTCATGCATGGGAAGGCTAACCTGAATGATTTTGGGATGTAATCACCTTGTGGGGTGACAAACAAGATACCCGCCCCAACCCCATTGTGCATGTATGAACCATCAAAGTAGATCATCCACATAGCTATCTTAGTGACTATAAGGACCTCTTCATCATGAAACTCTATGACCAAAGGATAAGCATCCGCCAAAGGAGCATCTGCCAATTGATCAACTATTACTTGCCCTTTAATTGCCTTTTGGTCCACATATTCTATATCAAACTCGCTTAGTAGCATGATCCACTTAACCATGCATCCAGTTAAATCCATTCTAGATAACAAATATTTGAGTGGATAAACTTTGAATATCAACTTTATTGGATGACTGAGCATATAATTGTGGAGCTTTTGTGAACAAAAGACCACAACTAAGCAAGCTTTTTCCATCAAAGAATAATTAAATTCATAGCCCACCAGTGTTTGACTGATATAGTAGATAGCACGTTCTTTTGAAGACTCATCATGTTGGGCTAATAATGCCCTCAGTGCAACTGAAGTAGCTGAAATATACAACAAAAGTGGTTTATCTGGAATTAGAGGCATGAGGATGGGCGGATGGGCCAAGTATTCTTTAATCTTCTCGAAACCTAGCTGACACTTTGAATCCCACTTGAAGGTGATATATTTTCACAAAAGATGGGAGAATTATTGGCACTTGTTGGCTAACTGAGCTATAAATTGCTCGATGGACTGTAACTTACCTTGAAAGATCCTTAACTGTTTAAGATTGTGAGGCGGGGGTATTTCCATAATTGCTGACTTTAGCCGAGTCTACCTCTATGCCCCTTCTGGAGACAATGAAACCTAGTAACTTTCCTGATATGACCCCAAAGACATACTTCTTAGGATTTAGATGTAGTTTGTAATGGTTTAACCACTCAAAGATCTTTTTTAGGTTTATAGGATATTCTTCTCTAGTTTTGGATTTTCCCAATATATCATCAACATAATCCTACATTATGATGTGAATGAGATCATGGAAGATGATTGTCATAGCATGCTAGTATGTTGCCCCTGCATTCTTAAGGAAAAAGGGCATGACATTGTAGCAAAATGTGCCCCAAGGAGTGGTGAAAGTGGTCTTATGTTGATCTTCAAGAGAAATTTTGATCTGATTGTAGCCACAGAAATCATCCATGAGGAATAAAATCTCATGTCTAGCAGTTAAATCAACCAACATGTCAATTTTTGGTAGGGGAAAATCATCCTTAGGATAAGCTTTGTTGAGGTCCCAAAAATTTGTGCAAATCCTTATAATTTCATTTGGCTTAGCAACTACCACTATGTTGGATATCCAGTTAGAGTAGTCAATGGGTCTTATGAATTCAACTTCTAATAGGTTTTCCAACTCCTTCTTGACCAGCAAAGCTACTTGAGGATGCATTTTTCTTAACATTTTTAGCATCTGGTTGGACATCCAAATGGTGTAAGAATAGAGTAGGATCTAGGCCCGACATATCTAAATAGGCCCATGTGAAATTGATGATACCCTCTTTGAGAAGATGGACAATGGTGGAATGTTCTTCTTCTGATAAGGATTTGGCTAAATAAGTGATTTTTGGATTTTATTTTGTTCCCAAATTTACTTCATGTATTTCTTCAATGAGAATAGAAGATTGTTCAGGCATTTGAGTTCCCACAAGGGGAAGATGAACATCCCCATCTTCTAGTGCCTCGTTGAGGTTTTCACTGTTAGATACACCCTTTATTTTTACTTTTTCCGAGTCAAGAAGTGTCTCTGAGAGGTTTTCACTAGATGACCCATTTTGATTTTGTTTCCTTTTATTTTTGCAGCTATGCCATTCATCCTCCCCCAATCCCATAAGATTTACATAAGTATACACTAAGGGAAAGGTTTCAATAGGTGTAGCGCTATCGCATAGGTCCTAGTCAATGAGATCGGGATGGCAAAGGGAAAGGTTGATAGTGTAGATGGATAGGCAATCAAACATGGAGGAGAGATCCACATCATCATACACAAGTACGATGGATTCTTCTTCAAGTATGTCTTCAAGGAAACTGTTATCCACACTAACATTGTTAGAAGTACTAGTTGATGTTATAGGACCGCTTTTTTTGTGTCATAGCCTAAGCCTATTCTTCTAGGTCACATAGAAGGTTCTATAGGTTGGCATCATCCTTGTTATTTGATACCAAGACCACCTCCCTGATAATTGTAATTTTTTGCCAACTTTGATGCATGAGGAGAGGTTTCCTAGAAATATTCCATGAGGGGAGGTGATGGTTCTGGATCTTCTCGGTAAACCCACTAGCTGATTTCATCTTCGATATGTTCTTCTAGTGTACCCAAGTTTCTGAATGTTGTTGAGCCCATGTTCTTGGAAGTGAGGGTCATGGTTTTTTCTTCTACACTAGATGTTGAATGAGATGGTTTCCCATATGAGCGGGGAGATGGTGGAATTGTGGCCACATTAAGTGTAGTTTGCATTTCATGTTCTCCATAGCCCTTGTCAATGATCTTGACCTTGGTGATGGTAGAATTTGAAGTGGTAGATGTGGTAGATGTGTTTTTGGTTGACAGATTATGGGATGGATTGGATGATGAGGCCTGAGGTGCCCCCACTTCAACTCTTGGCCAGTAATGAGAGTGGGGGAAGGAAGATTCTAAAGCATGAAAATACTCAAATGGTTGCAGATCGGCTTGTATCGTTACTTCCATTCCTTAGAAAGGAAACTTCAGACACTAATGGTAAGTGGATGGGATGACTTGCATAGAATGAATCCATGGGCGACCGAGGAGGAGATTGTATGGGAGATCAAGGTCAAGTACATGACATGTGGTATACTCCAAAATAGGGCTGACCTGAATAAGAAGACAAATGGTGCCTTGAGTGTCCCTCTCAACATTATCATATGCCTTTATGGTGATGACATAATTGTTCAAGTCAGTTGGGGTATATCCAGCCTATTTTATGAAATTTAACGTGCAAAGATTGAGAGTTGACCCATTATCTACCAAGACCCTTTTTACTTTATGTTGGGCCATAAGGAATTCAATGTGAAGAGGGAAGTTGTGATTGGGGTTGATGGAAGGCATGTCATTTTGGCTAAAACCCAACTGATAAGATGATGACAGGTGCCCCACTAAAGCTTGAAACCGAGTGGGGTCTATATCATTTGGTACATGGGCATCCTGTAAGGCCTTGGTGAGTATTTCTTGATGTACATGAGAGGACTTAAGAAGATCCAAAATGGATATTTGGGTGGGTTTATTTCCTAGGTGGTCAATAATATTATACTGTGAGCTTATAGGAGCAGATTGGGTTGATGTGGAAGGACCAGGGACTGAGATACGAGTTCAGTGAATTGTAACATGGTGCAGGAGCACCTATTTGCTTTCAAGCCTCCATGAGGCCCATTTGTAAATAAATGTTTCAATAAGGTTTATAGGTCATTCAATAAGGTCCCTCAAGACCATTTAAATGTGTTTATATCATTTATTAGGTGTTTGCATAGGTAGAGTGGTCAATATTATCAATTTGTCAATTTTTGTCATACTTGCAAAAAACATGAAAAATTGCATGTAAAAGGACATGAAGGGTCAATTTCATGTAAGAGGAATGTTTAAGGTCATACAAGACCATATTGGATGTATTTGAGGTCTCATAGGGGTTAATGAGTCAAAAAGAGAAAATCTTGTAAAATTGCTAATATGCAAAATTGGCAAAACAGAGGTAAAATTGGAAGACCAAGAGTCATGGTAGGTGTAAATGTAGTTTGGTAAATTAGTTTTGAGTTATCTATATTTTAAATTGAATAAATAAGCCTCCTTAGATTAGGGGCAAGTGAGGAGGAATGTAAAACAATGAATATTAATGAGAAAACCTCTGTTTTTAATTGAATTTTTGTGTTTTCCTGAGAAAATCTGAGTTGCAGAGATTTCTACGGCCATATAAATCTATATATTCAAGGGGAATTCATTTTATTTGATATTAATATTATTCTACTATATTTGAGTGTGTGTTTCATCAATTTTTATGAAGTATTGTGGGAGTTATGGTGGTTTTATTGACTACAACTTTCTAGATTTCTCGGTAACAGTCATGTTGCAGAAAATTGTACGTGCAGGTACGAAATCTAAATGAACTAAATATTATATGGATGGATAGAGGAACAAGTTAGATTTCTTTTTACATTGGGTTTAGGTCATTTAATTGAATATTATGAATGTTATGCTTATTTTGGTAGAAACAGTCAAGTTCAGATTTTGATAGGTCAACAAGCTCTAAAAAAATCATAACTCCATTTATATTGATTGGAATCCTTTGAAAATTGTTTATTAAGTCAATTATATTGTGTTGTTAAAAATTATTAAGGTTGAATGTGTAAGTGTTGAAGTTTTGGGCTCATTAGGTGATTCCCTAGCACTGTTACAATGCTTGGAAGAGTAATCAAGAGGGTTGCAAGATGGGATTTGGTGAAAAACCATTAAACAACCTTGGGAATTGAATCTATTAGTATTGGTAGACCAAATTAAACATGTTGGAACCACTAGGTAATTTTGGAAAGCAGTGGAGGTATGAGAACCAATAAGCACCTACTTTGTGCATAGGGAAAAATTACTTAAGACTGTGATTTTGTGTTTGAGAATTTTCACATTTGAAGTGTTAAGGTTGGGAATTGTGTAGTGGTTAGTTATTTAAATTTTGCTTAATATAATGAATTGCCACACAACTATAGAGGAAGTTGCAATTAACTACTCAAACACACGATTTTTTTTTTTGTTTAAGTACAATTAATATGCAAGAACACTACCCAATGCCAACAACCTCGAAGGTTACGAGACTGAGATTACTTTAAAACCCATACATACATTAAATTTACATACATAACATTTAACTACTTAAGAAATTAAGAAAACATAGATTCCATACATGATAAATTACATCATAACCATAAGAGATACAATAAAATTTCATAAACCAATAATTGACAAGAAGATTACATCTCTCATTCCCCGAATGAGGTAAATCCAATAAGCATGATTAAAAATTACAACTTTCCACCTTGATTACAAATGAGGGGTAATAAATTACAAGATTCAACTGAAATGAATATAAGCATGAAATGTAACTAGATCCCACGAGCTCTCCAACTGGAAATCTCGTCAACACGAACAAGAAGAAAACCCAATGGAGTAAGGTGCACATTCCACCCAACCAAGTGGTACCCCAAGGCCCACCCCCCATGCTAGGAGATAGTAACAAGGATTCCTATACAAGACCATCTACCTCTAGACACAAGCTAAACCATAACTGAACTTAATCAAATATAAACACAACACTAACATAATGGTTACAATGCTTCTAGAGTTAATTAATCAATTGCATCACTAATAAAAACATACCGTGGACTTAGGAGAAGTGTCATCACAATGCTACATGGGATATCCTTGTAAGTCTTCTTAGGCCTTGGCCCCCATCTCGGGATCTCCTGGAAACCTCTAACGACTCCCAACCTCTCATGCAAACCAATGTGAAATCAGTTATCTCTCATAGAGAAATGATAAAGATCATACCATTTCAGGCCTTCTCATCCCATCCCAAGTCTATACAAGCCCTTGCATCCATGAGCGAGGCACAATTAATATTATTAAGTGTTTGATACTACCTAGTCTTCTAATAAGTTAATTTACATTATCACTGGATTAACTAACTCACAATGAGTTACCTTGGCACCACTTTGTGTGCCGACCCTCATTGTAAGCCACTCCTCTAATACAACACGTGGAACAACTCCACAACCCAAGGGTAAACTAGTGCACACTTAAGGATATTAAATCCCTATCCAAAACATGAAGGCAATACAATCCCGTTCGTGATAATCGGGTAATTAACTGGATACAACTCTATGCACTACCCAAGGCAATTCAAAGGTTGACTTTCATAATACGACAGCCCCCAGATAATTAAAACCCCATTTGGAAGACTTATTAACCCTTACTAAACAATTTTTGCCAAAGCGAAAATAGAAGAAATTTATATTTAAAAGAGCAATTTAAACATGAATTAAATCTACTTTTAAATTTCCTAAATCTACTTCCTTTAATAAAATTCAGTAGTTTATTGCCTCAATAAAACTAATTTAATAACGTCTCTTCCAGACAAAGGATGAAATTTAAACCAAATATTTAATTCCTTAATTGCTTGTAAATGATAATAAAATAAAGCAGTTACTTCTTCTATTCAAAACATATCATTTTAAAATAACTATTTCTCCTTTTCAAAATAAATCATTTTAAAGTCAATTAATCCCTCTATAAAAACATATTACTTTTAAACCCAATATTTGTTCTATCCATATACATTATTTTAAAATAAAATCAATAATTCGAATATTAATATATTGTTTTAAATTCCCCAATTACATTTAAAATATGTCATTATTTAAAACCTCAATTAAATATATATATATATATATATTATTATTTATATATATTAAATATTTTAATATTATATAAATATAATATAAAATGTAAAATATAAATTTTATTATTTATATATACATTAAATATTTTAATATTATATAAATATAATATAAAATATTTAATATATATATTTTTTTTTATTAAAAAAAACTGAAATAAAAAGGGTCAACCTACGTAAGGTTTTTGAACTATGCATTGCGTTTCATTTGGCGGTTGTGCTTTACACATAACCGACCCCATACATGGGGCAACTATGTGTAAAGCATAGTTGAACCCCCCATAAGGGGTGTGGTTGTGTTTAACACACAACTGTCCCTTGTATGTGGGCGGCTGATGTGGGACGCACTGGGCACAACTCCCCAGCAGCGCCTCCCATGGGGGTGGCTATGGGGTGAGCCCCCAACAACCCCAATATATATATACATATATATATTTATATATAGGTATATACAAATTATAAAACTAGTAGAACAATTAATTTCCAAAATGATCATATACAACTAGATATACAATTTTTTTTTTCTTGAAGAAAATCATTTGCAAACAGAGATTTTTTCCCAATTTCATACAATATTTCACATGGGTTTTTTTCTTCTTTCAATTTAAACAAAATTTTGTTTTCTCAACAACATATAAAAATTATGAATCTGATCAAAATGAAATAATTTTAATAAATAGAAAACCTAGTTTCTGAAAACTTGAGAGGATGCCAAATGGTGCAATGATTCCTTTAGAGATTTCAGATCCTTCTCAACAAATCAACAAAACTTCTCCACCATAAAATTCAAAACCCACAATCCAGAATCCTTCCCCTTCCTCCTTTCTTTTTCTTACAATTTTCATGGTTATAGCCAAAAACTCCATGAAAATAAAAATATCTATTTTCAACCACCAACATAAATTTTGAAAAACAAAAATAGAAAATATCTTCAATTTCTTTTTTTTTGCATTCAAATTTTCCAAAAATGCAAATTAAAACCTTTTTCAAATTTCAATTAAAATATATATCAATTCTAACAAAATAACTTAATTCAATAAAATAAATCTAATCCAAGATTAAATTATTTTATTAGTTAATTAAATAACATCTTCTAACATAATACACCAGATTACTTTAATAAACAACTTAAATACTTAATGTCATTATTTACCTTTTTCAACTTGCAATTAAATAATATCAAAGAGAAATTGAATAACATTAAAATAGCCGAACCCGACTTAAAACCAACAACACGCTATGACCAAGGTGATGACTTGACATGGGAAACCTAGCTACTATCTCCCAATCAAATACCGTTGGGCAATGGACACACTCAAACCTGCGAAACCAGGTGGAGTCGATGTCCTGTACTTGTAAGCCTGCAAATAAAGCATATATCTAACTTGCATATATATCATAATAAAACACACTCTGAAGGGAATTCGTGGAATCACAGGGAGCTCACAAGTGAGTGGTGCAATTCTGTTCCCTTCACCAATATAGTGTTACAAAACTGGTGAATCTAACATCAATAATTTAATCAAAAGCATAAAACAACATTAATTCAAATATCATCTAAGCTAATCTAAAGCATGCCATAAGAATAACATCAACATAAATATACTGTCACATCAAAATGTAACATAACATCGCTTTACAGTTAGCGATCAAATAGTAATTGATTACCATAGTCAAAGTACTAACAAAAAACAAAGCATAACAAAGAAGAACATTGTTCGACCAAAAGAGAAAAATGAAGGGGTGCTACATCCTCCCCCCTAGGGTCAACCTTACTCCTAGAAGCCTACAAAAAAATAGGGATAAAGCTCCCTTATTCTAGCTGCATCTTCCCAAGTGGATGACATATCATCCCTAGGATCCCACTAGACCCTAACCTGATCAATATCTCGCCCTTGAAGAGCAAGCGTTCTGCGCTCCGTTACAGCCATGGGCTCCAAAGCCAGCTGCCCATCCTCTACTTGTAAAGAATTCCAATCAAGGACATGAAAAATGTCTAGATGGTATGGTCAAAGAACAAAAACATGAAATACATCATGAATACACGAGAGACTGGGTGGTAAAGCAAGCCGATAAGCAACTAGACCAATCTTCTCGAGTATCTCGAAGGGTCCAAAAAATTGAGGCACCAACTTAGAGCCCTTCCCATAACGGATTGGACTCTTTCACGAACGCTACCACAAGAAGACTCTATCACCAATAGAAATATGTCGATCCACCCTATGCACATGCGCATACTTCTTCTGTCTATCCTGAACTGCCACCAAATGCTCTCTAATGTAAACCACCTGCTGCTCCATATCCTGCAACATCTCAGGACCCAAAATTAATCTATCCTCTAGTCAATCCCAACTCAAGGGAGTGTGAAATGGTCGCCCATACAATGCCTAGAATGGAGGCATGCCAATAGAACTCTAGAAACTGTTATTATAAGCGAACTCTACCAAATAGAGATAATCTTCCCATCACATCTGCTAGTCCATCACATACATACATAAAATATCTCTGAGGATCTGATTGACCCTCTCATTTTGTCCATCTGTCTCTGGGTGATAAGCTGAATTAAAGTTCAACTATGTCCCCATCGCATGCTATAATGAAGTCTAAAGAGCTAAGGTGAACATTGGATCCTTGTCAGAAATAATCCGATGTAGAATACCATGTAACCTCACTATGTCCTCCATGAACACTTTGGCTACAAATGATGCAGTATAGGAAGAGCGCATAGGTGAGAATTGTGCTACCTTCGTCAACCTATCAACTATCACCATAATCGCATCATGCCATCTCGAAGAGTTGGGTAAACCAACAATGAAATCCAATGAGATTATATCCCACTTCCACTTTGGTACTAAATGCAGTTGCAAAAGCTCTGCTGGATGTTGGTTTTCAGCCTTCACTCGCTAACACTCTAGACATCGCGACACATAATCCACAATATCGTGCTTCATTCCTGGCCAGAAATACAACTGATGCAGATTTGCATGCATCTTCTTCACCCTTGGATGGGTTGAATAAGGTGCACGGTGTGCCTCAGTCATGACCAAGGTGTGAAGATAACCTGATGAAGGAAATTATATGCGTCCCATGTGCCTCAATATCCCATCTGGATCTAGAGAATATCTTGAGTACTTTCCCTCAAGAGGTCTGCCTGCCTCTATCTCTATCCTAACCTCCTGATACCAACTATCCACTGGAAGGGCAAAAAGAATCCGACTTCACAAATCTACAACAAGAGTCAACTCAAATAACTCATGTCTCTGTCTACTAAGTCCATCAACTACGAAATTCTCCTTTCCCTGGATATACTTCACTTTGAAGTCATACTCATAGAGAAAATCTATCTAATGCCTCTGCCTAGCATTAAGGTTGGGTTGCATGAAAATATACTGAACACTTCTATGATCACTGTGCAACTCAAACCTATGGCCAAGAAAGAAATGTCTCCATCTCGTCAATGCATGAAAAACTACCACCAAATCAAGATCATGTGCAGGGTAGTTCAACTCATGGTCCTTGAGTTTCTATGACTCATATGCAATGACACGACCCTCCTGCAGCAACACTGCTCCTAATCCCTCTAAGGACACATCTGCACAAACTACAAAGTCCCCAGTCAGATCAGGTATCACAAGTATTGGTGCATTGGTAAGCTTCTCCTTAAGATTCTGAAATGCTGCCTCACACTGCTCTAACCACACAAACCTTTTCCCTTTCCTCTGAAGGGAGGTGATAAGATACCCTATCCTCGAAAAGCCTTGCACAAAACACTTGTAATAACCCACAAGCCTCATAAAGCTATGTATCTCTGCCAAATTCGTGGGCGCAAGCCAATCTAAGATCGCTTGGATCTTTGTAGGGTCCACTGAAATACCTTCCCCTGAGATCACATGACCAAGGTACTGGACCTCAGTCTTGAAGAATTCACACTTCGACAGGTTAGCATAAAGTTGATTATCCCATAAGCACTATAATACCTGCAGGAAATGTTCCTCATGCTCTTCCGCTATCCTGGAGTATATCAAAATTTGATCGAGGAACACAAGGAAAAATATCTCTAAGTATGTACGAAATACCCCATTCATCAAAGTCATGAACATAGAGGGTGAATTCATCAACCCGAATGGAACTACTGTGAACTCATAGTGGCAATATCATGTTTGAAACACCATCTTATGGATGTTCGAGTCAAAGATACGAAGATGATGATATCCTGACTTAAGATCAATTTTTGAAAAGATTGTGGCACCCTTGATCTGATCGAATAGATCATCAATCCTAGGAAGTGGATATCGATTCTTGATAGTCACTCTATTCAATGATCAGTAAGCAATGCATAACTAGAGTGAACCTTCCTTCTTCAAGAAGATAACTGGTGCTCCCCATGGAGAAACACTAGGGCGATGAAGCCCTTTGCTAACAACTCCTCAAGCTGCAAGTGAAGCTCTTTCAGCTCCTGGGTAGTCATACGATAAGGAGATTTTTCTAGAGCGATTCAGAGCTCGTTCCCTATCCGACCACTGGCATCACCGTCGAGGTGATGAGTTTCACGCCTTATGTCAGTTAGCCTTGTTAGTTGAGTAGTATGAGCGACACTTCTACGAGCTCAAGCAGTTTGCAAGTATAGGAGAGGATGAGGGGATGTTGGTTCACCACTTTGTCACGGGATTAAATTGTCATCTTAGCGGAGGTGTGAGGGTTTTTGAACCCAAAACCATGGAGATAGCGGTGGAGAAAGCATGTTTAGTAGAGGAGAGTCTGGCCATGGCACTGGGAGGCCACATGGATGTTCAGATCAACAACAATTTAGTAGCAGGGTCTAGTGCTCGAGGAGGTCAGACTCAGGGAGGTGTACCTTCCAAGGCTCAACAAGGACCTTCGTAGAGTGGTCAACAACAATAGGTTTCTTAGGGGAAACATAAAGGTTTCCAGTAGAGGCAGGGGGATAGGAACTAAAGGCATATGAAACGCTTCAGCTTTGAGCAACCAACGTAGAGTTATCAGTCCACTTTCAGGGGTAGTGCATAGCAGTCTAGTGCACCACCTAGAGGGAGGGGCTATAGTAGAGGTACTGGATGTTTCGCATGTGGCCAGTAGGGTCACATAGCTAGAATGTGTCCTAATAGGGGAACATCTAGATTTTCTCAAGGACCAGCGGCATTTGAGCCAACAGTTGGGGATGTAGGCAAAGGGCATCGTGTTTTCATAGTGATTGATAATCACGAAGCAGAGCATCAAGGTACTGTCATCGAGACATTTGGTATGTTGTTGGGTAACCCAGTTACCATTTTGTTTGATTCTGGAGTGTCAGACTCTTTCATTTCTTCTTCCATCGTGACACGATGTAGGCTGGGGGTAGCAAGGCAAGTTGATAGGTGGCAGGTTGAGTTAGCCTCGGGTGTAAAAGTTGCATCGCATTCCCTTGTACCAGAGTGTAGATTGGAGGTTGGACCTCTCCATACTACAATGGATCTCTGAGTTATTCTATTGGGTTCTTATGATTTTGTCATAGGGATGGACTAGTTAGAGGCGCATAGTGTAGTCATAGATTATCGATGTAAGTCGATTCGATGCATTGAGGCATCTGGCAGAGAGGTAGAGATAGTGGGAGTTCAGAGACTAATTTCTTTGAGAGTCATCTCATCTATGCAGTTGAGAAGGTGTGTGCATCAAGGTTGTCATTTATTCGCTGTTACAATGAATGATTTGGATTTAGGAGATGGAGAAGAGAAAGTCTCTCTCGATAGTCACCCCATTCTTCAGGAGTATTTCGATGTATTTTCATGTTTTTTTCTTCAACTATACCATCCAAACATTTCTCATGTCCTTGATTGGAATCCTTTATAGGTAGAAGATGGGCAACTGGCTTTGGAGCCCATGGTCGTAACAGAGTGCATAACGTTCACTCTTCGAGGGCGAAATATTGATTAGGTTAGGGTCCAGTGGGATCCTAGGGATGATACGCCATCCACTTGGGAAGATGCAGCTAGAATGAGGGAGCTCTATCCCTATTTGTTCACAAGATTCCAGGAGTAAGCCTGACCCTAGGGGGAGGATGTAGCACCCCTCCATTTTTTTCTTTTGATCGAACAATGTTCTTCTTCATTATGCTTTGTTTTTTGTTAGTACTTTGACTATGGTACTCGGTACATGACATCGACTCCACTTGGTTACGTAGGTTTGAGTGTGTCCATTTCAGAATGGTATTTGATTGGGAGATAATATCTAGGTTTTCCATGTCAATTCATCACCCTGGTCATAGTGTGTCATTGGTTTTAAGTCGGGTTCGATTTCTTTAATGTTATTCAATTTCTCTTTGATATTATTTAACTGCAAGTTGAAAAAGGTAAATAATGACATGCTACATATAGAATCTTCATCAAGTAGGCATCTTACGTATAGAACCTGGTGGCTAATGAACTACTTTGTAACTATAATTCCCACCTAAAACGAATATGGTCAGTGGGGTAAAGCGAATGGGTCGGTGGGGTTTTGGTTCATCGGGGGGATATAGATTAGGTGGGGGGCATAGTTGATTGAGAATGTCGATTGATTCAATTTGAGGCAACTATAGCTCCCTCCCACTTAATGGCATCAACCTACTTTCCCTTACTCTAGCAAGTCCCCATAGAATTGTAGGGTGAGCCTAAGGAAGCAATAGCTGGGTTGGGTGGGAAACTAGAGTTCCTTATTAATCAGTGCCCTACAATTCTATGGATGTAGGATTAATTAACCTTCTAGAGTAGGAGAAGCTAGTATAAGCTAGAATAATGAGAATGCAGGGTGGGAATCTAGTTGCCAAATGTGATTCTATATGTAACATGTCTCGGGGTGGGTGGGAGGATATAGGGGCCCACCCTGCTTCCCCAATAATGAATGGGTCACTTTTGGGGGTGGTTCATCAGGAGGACTTAAAGTTGTCTGGAATTAATCAACTTGCTAGAATAACTACCTTTCGAAGCAACCTACTAAGCGCTAGTTGGTGAGCTTATAAGCTTCCCTATTCTCTCTTCCTAAATTATGAGCATAAGGATAATACCAAAAAATAGAATAATTCCTTCCCTACTGAAAAACAAATCCTAGTTCCCCATGCTGTTGTGAGAGGGTTTTGTGATCGAATGCCACTAACCAAAATATCCCAATATGAGAGAGCCATTTTGAGTAGTATAGATAAACAACCCAAATAATAGTGGATGAGTGCCAATGAATGATAAGCGTGGATGAAGAGCTGGAAGGTAGCCCAGACGGGCGATCTTCTGTTGAACTATACTAGCAGTTGGGGTTCAATGCAATTGGTGTTGGTAGAATAACATGGTGTACGAAGTATTCGGGTCGCACTGACCCAACAACTATCTAGCATTTCACTCGAGCTTAGCAGTAGCGACCATCCTACAGTTCATCGGAGTGCCATGAATGATATCCATGTAATGTAAGAATCCAATGGTCGATTGTTCAGAGTGCCATGACAAGAAAATGTAGCTTAATGATATTCGTGCCCTTAAATGTTTTAGGGGTGGGTGGGAGGAACTATAAACAGGGGGGGATTGGGGGGACACCAGGGTGTAAGAATCCAATGGTCGACTGTTCTGTCATAATATTATGGAGACAAATAGCATTTTGGCAGGTTCATCAGTAGGAACTATAGTTTCCCACCCAACCCCTACTATTCGAGAAAGTTGGTTGGGAATTTCATTCCATTGCTTTCCATCCTTTCAGAATTGCTTCTTCATTATGCTTTGTTTTCTGTTAGTACTTTGACTATGGTACTCGGTTACTATTTGATCGCTAACTGTAAAGTGATGTGATGTTACATTTTGATGTGACAATATATTTATGTTGATGTTATCATTATGACATGCTTTAGATTAGCATAGATGATATTTGAATTAATGTTGTTTTATGATTTTGATTAAATTATTGATGTTAGATTTGTCAGTTTTGTAACACTGTATTGGTGATGGGGACGAAATTGCACCACTCGTTTGCGAGCACCTTGTCATTCCATGAATTCCTTTTCATGGTGTGTTTTATTATGATATATATATGCATGTTAGATATATGCTTTGTTTGCAGGTTTATAGGTACATGACATTGATTCCACCTAGTTTTGTAGGTTTGAGTGTGTCCATTGCCCAACAGTATTTGATTGGAAGATAGTAGCTAGGTTTCCCATGTCAATTTATCACCCTGGTCACAGTGTGTCGTTGGTTTTAAGTCGGGTTTGGTTGCTTTAATTTTATTCAATTTCTCTTTGATATTATTTAATTGCAAGTTGAAAAAGGTAAATAATGACATTAAGTATTTAAGTTGTTTATTAAAGTAATCTGGTGTATTATGTTAGAAGATGTTATTTAATTAATTAATTAATTTAATTTAATTAATAAAATAATTTAATCTTGGATTAGATTTATTTTATTGAATTAATTAAATTAATAGAATTGAATTAAGTTATTTTGTTAGAATTGATAGATATTTTAATTGAAAATTGAAAAAGGTTTTAATTTGCAGTTTTGGAAAAATTGAATGCAAAAAAAAAAAAAAAAAGATATTTTCTATTTTTTTTTTCAAAATTTATGTTGGTGGTTGAAAATAGATATTTTTATTTTCATGGAGTTTTTGGCTATAACCATGAAAATTGTAAGAAAAAAAAAGGAGGAAGAGGAAGGATTCTGGATTGTGGGTTTTGAATTTTATGGTGGAGAAGCTTTGTTGATTTGCTGAGAAGGAGCTGGAATCTCTGAAGGAATCATTGCACCATTTGGCATCCTCTCAAGCTTTTAGAAACCAGGTTTTCTATTTATTAAATTTATTTCATTTTGATAAGATTCATAATTTTTATATGCTGTTGAAAAAACAATCTTTTTTAAATTGAAAGAAGAAAAAAACCCATGTGAAATATTGTATGAAATTGGGAAAAAACCTCTACTTGCAAATGATTTTCTTCACAAAAAAAAATTTGTGTATCTAGTTGTATATGATCATTTTGGAAATTAATTGCTCTACTGGTTTTATAATTTTTTATATACCTGTATATAAATATATATATATATGTATATATATATATATATATATATATATATATATATATTTATATATATATATATATATACCTGTATATAAACATATATATTTATATATGTTTATTTGTGTTAAAACATTTGTATTAAAAATAAAGGAAACACTATTTATTTTTTTCTAAAGGATTAAATCAAGGATTTTTTTTTTTAAAGAAAATTTAAAACAAAAAAAAATTGAAATCTTATGGGGTTGTTGGGGGCTCACCCCACAGCCGCCCCCATGGAAGGCATTGTGGGGGAGCTACGCCCAGTGCGCCCCACACTGGCCGCCCACATATAAGGGATGGTTGTGTGTTAAACGCAGTCGTGCCCCTTGTGGGGGGTTTGACTGTGCTTTACACACAGTCGCCCAATGTATGGAGTCAGTTGTGTGTAAAGCACAACTGCCCAATGAAATGTGATGCGTGGTTCAAAAACCTTATGCGGGTTGACCCTTTCTAATTCGGTTTTTTTTTAATAAAAAAATAAAATATATATTAAATATTATATTTATATAATATTAAAATATTTAATATATATAAATGATAAAATATATATTTAATATTTAATATTATATTTATATAATATTAAAATATTTAATATATATAAATAATAAAAAATATATATATTTAATTGAGGTTTTAAATAATGGAATATTTTAAATGTAATTGAGGAATTTAAAACAATATATTAATAGTCGAATTATTGGTTTTATTTTAAAGTAATGTATATGGATAGAACAACTATTGGGTTTAAAAGTAATATGTTTTAATAGAGGGATTAATTGATTTTAAAATGATTTATTTTGAAAAGGAGAAATAGTTGAATAGAAGAAGTAACTGCTTTATTTTATTATTATTTACAAGCAATTAAGGAATTAAATATTTGGTTTAAATTTCATCCTTTGTCTAGAAGAGACATTAAATTAGTTTTATTGAGGTGATAAACTGCTAATTTTTATTAAAGGAAGTGAATTTAGGAAATCCAAAAGTAGATTTAATTCTTGTTTAAATTGCTCTTTTAAATATAAATTTCTTCTGTTTTCGCTTTGGGGGAAATTGTTTAGTAAGGGTTAATAAGTCTTCCAGATGGGGTTTTAATTATGTGGGGTTGTCGTATTACGAAACTCAACCTTTGAATTGCCTTGGGTAGTGTGTAGAGTTGTATCTAGTTAATCACCTGGTTATCATGAACGAGATTGTATTTCCTTCATGTTTTGGATAGGGATTTAATATCCTTAAGTGTGCACTAGTTTACCCTTGGGTTGTTGAGTTGTTCCACGTGTTGTCTTAGAGGAGTGGCTTACAATGAGTGTCAACACACAAATTGGTGTGAGGGTAACTCATTGTGAGTTAGTTAATCCAGTGATAATGTAAATTAACTTATTAGAAGAATAGGTAGTATCAAACACTTAATAATATTAATTGAGCCTCGCTCATGGACGCAAGGGCTTGTATAGACTTGGGATGGGACGAGAAGGCCTAGAATGGCATGATCGTTATCTTGTCTCTATGAGAGATAACTAATTCTGCATTGGTTTACATGAGGGGTCAGGAGTCATTAGAGTTTTCCAAGAGATCACGAGATGGGGGTCGGGGCCTAAGAAGACTTACCAGGATATCCCATGTAGCATTTTGATGACACTTCTCCTAAGTCAACAATATGTTTGTATCAGTGATGCAATTGATTAATTAACTCTGGAAGCATTATAACCATTGTGTTAGTGTTGTGTTTGTATTTGATTTAGTTCAGTTATGTTTTATCCTGTGTCTAGAGGTAGATGATCTTGTATAGGAATCCTTGTTACTATCTCCTAGCACGAGGGGTGGGCCTTTGGGTACCACTTGGTTGGGTGGAATGTGCACCTTACTCCATTGGATTTTCTTGTTGTTCGTGTTGATTATATTTCCAATTGGAGAGCTCGTGGGATCCAGTTACATTTCATGCTTATATTCATTTTAGTTGAATCTTGTAATTTATTACCCCTCATTTGTAATCGAGGTGGAAAGTTGTAATTTTTAATCATTCTTATTGGATTTACCTCATTCGGGGAATGAGAGATGTAATCTTCTTGTCAATTATTGGTTTATGAAATCTTATTGTATCTCTTATGGTTATGATGTAACTTATCATGTATGGAATGTATGTGTTCTTAATTTATTAAGTAGCTAAATTTTATGGTTGCAAATGTAATGTATGTATGGGTTTTAAAGTAATCTCAGTCTCATAACCTTCGAGGTTGTTGGCATTGGGTAGTTTTCTTGCATGTTAATTATACTTAAACAAAAAAAAAAATCGTGTGTTTGAGTAGTTAATTGCAATTTCCTCTAGGGTTGCATGGTGGGGCGTTACACTTAAGGTGTCTTGAAGATGAAACAAGATGTTTTTTTACTTTATCTGAGTTTGGTACCTTCAAAACTAGATTTGGTTAAGAAGGTTTGAGTCCTCATTGATAAGACAAGATAGGCATTTTATTGGAGTTTTTTTAAAGAGATTGTGATAGATTGTTTCTCTTCCTTTGTATTGCATCATAACAACACACTGAGGATATTTTCCTTTGACATGAATCATGGATACACTAGGTTCTACATGGATAATGCACATAAATATGCCATCATAGTTATAAGGTACATTTTTGTAGCTGATGTTGTTGGTGCTATTGTTTTGACTATTGTTGTTACTTGACCCAGGATTGGCATTAGATGTACTAACTCCTTGATTATGGTTAGGGAAGGTGTTCTGGTATATCTGTAGTTGAGCATTGAATGAAGATGCTTGGTTGGTTTCCACTTGTATATCTCCACGATCTATAAGACCTTGGACATATTTTTTTTAGTCCTTGACACTTGTTTATGGAATGACCTTTGATCTTATGAAAATCACAATACTCATTTTCTTTGTACTAGGCTGGATTTGGCTTGGATTCATAAAAAAGCTTCGTGACAGAATATATAATTAGATAATTTTCTTGCAAAAGTCTATTGAACACGACACTTAGGGGCTCTCCCAAAGCAATGAAAGAGCAGTTATTATTGCCTTGATTGTTTTGATTGGATTTTTGGGGAGGATGAGGTGTGGCTTGCAACATGGATATGAGATTTGGCATTGTTTGTAGTGGAGGAGTGTATTGAGGCCTTTGTGAGGTGTTTTCTACTTGAACATGCTTGGTATCTGTGACACCATCATTGAATACATTTTTATTTTTGTTCTAGTAGTGGGATTTGTCTCTAGATGGCTTCTCTTTATCTGGATTATAAATTTTAACTTGCCCCTTGGAGATAAGCGCTCTCTCAATGATAGGAACCTTTTCTATGACCTCTGCAAAGGCTGAGACACAGTGAAGATTGGGATTATGTCTCATCTCTGGATGAGCATTGGCCACAAATAAAGTCATGAGGTCTTTCTCACTGAGCAAATATTTCATCGACTAGCCAAGGCACACCACCTTTGCAAATAGCTAGCAAAGGTTTCACCCTCACATTGGGCTTCTTTCAGAAGGTCTAGTGTATCAATATCCTTCTCCAAATTGAAGGAGAAGTGTGAGAAATTTTTTTTTGAAAGATTCATGAAAGAAGAGATGGACCCCTTTTGAAGACCCATAAACCAGTCAAGAGCCGCCCCCATTAAACTCCTAGAGAATAACCGCAGGATATAGTTTTCATTAAGGAGGACTTCTTGGCAATGTGAATAAAACTCTTGGAGATGGTTCTTAGGATCCTTCGTTCCTTTGTATTTGTCGAATTTAAGAATTTTGAAGTTTTTAGGGAAAGGAACTAATGATGTTGAGGGATCAAATGGATAAGGAAAAATCTCTTCAAATTTGAAAGACTTTTTAGAGTTCCATGTTTGTAAGTCTTTCAGGGCGGCCTTTACTTCTTCCAACTCTTTATTAATAGGCATTGATGAAGATGGATTGGACGGATTGGATTGATTGTAGGGACCATTCTATTGGTAAGATATGGATGGAGTAGATGTAGTTTGATCATATGGTGGTGGAGGGGTATATGAAGAAGTCGGTTGATATTGATTGGTGTATGTAGGCTATGATAGCGGATTAGTGTATAATTGATGGTAGGATGGCAAATTTTGGTGATAAGAAGAGGGACCCTCTTGCTGGTATGATGGAGGTGCTTGATAGTATGAGGTGGAAGAACCCTATGGGTATGATGGTTGTTAATATGGTGGTTGCTGCTGCATGGCATAGTATGGATTGGCTTGATAATTGTAGGCAATATATTGTTGGGATGCATGCGAAGGCTATTGTGTATTGGGCTACTGATAGGAAACTGTTTGTTGTGGAATATGATAGGCATAACCAGGATTGGGATTTGGTGGAGGAGGTTGTACATATAATGTGCTTTGTGGATGGTATAGATACTAAGCCATGTTACTAGGAATGGAATGATGAGATTGCAAAGGTTGTGTAGGGACTCACAGTTGTTGAAGGGTTGATGATAAAGAGGTCGAGTGTGGATTTGAGGTCCTTGAGTGATTTTTGGTTGTTGGAAGGGTGGATTTTACTAAGATATTTGTTGAATGGGAGGACCTTGAGGCTGATGAGGAGGATGCAGTGGATTAACCTATGGATGATGCAAGGGTGGTTATTATGGTTACAAAGGAACAAGGATATTTTGCTGTGAAGGTTGTTGCTAGATTGGTTGAGAATGAATTGGAATATGTTGGGGAGTTTGTTTTGGTATTTGATGAGGGTTACCTTGCGGTGGCTGAGAAGGTGGAACGGTAATTTGAGGTGGTTGTTGTGGGATAAATGGAGGTGGTGGTAGATTGGAAGTGGACATGGATCCAGGAGGTGGTGGTAATGTAGTGAAAGGATTGCCCCCAACATTGACTGGTGGTTGACCAAGTTTATTAGGTGGAAGAGGTGGTGTAGATGATACTAGGGTCAGACCTTGAGGGACATTTTGACATGGTGACGGAGGAAGATTTTGTGGGATATTGTAAGCAAGGGGGTTATTCGGATTAGGTGATGCTCATGCGATCGTGATTGGAACCGAGGGGGGTTGTGGGTCCTAATAAAGTACAAAATTATCGAACCTAGGTTGGTACCAATTATCAATGGGAGGACCCTCAAGAACATAAGTATTCCTTGGAGGATTATGTGAGTTCTAGGGATCTTCAGCAACAAGGGGTGCAAGAGGTGTTGTATTGACAAATTTTGATAGCTCAAATCCCAATGGTGGTTTGATTCCCTTCAAGAGCAAGGTAGCGAGTATTTTATCCCCGCACTCATTAAGGAGATAATCTGTCATTTGAAGATTGACAGGATTCTTAAGATATTCATCAACTGTGACTTTAGGCTGATTGACCATGATTTCATCGGTAGGAGGCGATGTGGTTTGGACCTCATTGTTGGATTGTGATGAGCCTCTATTGTTAGGATCCTAAGGGACGTTAGGTTAGGCATCTGAGCTTGTTGGTCTGCCATGAGCTTCTTTGCTTGCAATCAGGTAACGAGCATGAAAGTGCAAAATGGGTCTAAGTGGTGAATGAAAGATTAGATAGATCAGATGAGGGATTGATTTATTGAGTTGGATGATGGATACATGATGTAGCTAGATTGGATTATTTTGATTATTAGGATGACATGATTGATTGGATCGGTAAAATTGAGTCTAAACTCAGGTTCAAAAGTTTTTTATTAGATGACATAAGGTGTTGACTAATCAGATTGAACTACAAGATGGATGATTACAACATCGAATCTACCTCAAGATGGAAGTAGATTGATTGGGTCAAGGATGATTTACTAACATAAGAAAGATGCAATCCTAAGAAATTAAGATGATGGTGATCGAGATCAAACACCTAAGCCAACTTGGATAAAAACTTCCAAAAAAAAGTCTAGGGGATTCAGATTGACGAACCGATGATGGATATACAATCCAACGATGCTCTAAGATGCTTCTAGATTATTTGATCGATGAAACGATGATCTTTGGAAAATGTAGATGGACAAAAATTATGATTACGAGAAGACAGATGATGATAAAAAAAATTCGATCAAGACAAACAACTCGAAAAACGATAGGATTTCAGTGGCCAAAAGGATTCACATTCTGGAATTTGTATGGGAAGCAAGGTTGCCTCTGTATGTCAAAATTTCACCCCTGAAGTTTGCAATCTCGCTTGTCCAAGATGAGAAAACTTGCCTCTGTAGGTGGAAAAATTGCCCTTGAAGGTTGCAAGCTCGCCTGTTTAGGATATAAAATTCTCCCAAGACCTCAGTGACACATGAAATAGGTGAATCTGCTAATTTTTTTTCCTATCTAGGAAAGCAAGTTCACCCAAGTCTTGGCATGCACTGAAAATAGGAAAAATTAGGGAGGCAACTTCGCCCAAGGACCTAGCAAAATCACCCAAGAGTTAAGCAAGTTCACCCAAGACACTAGCAAAATTTCCTAAGAGACCAACAAGTTCACCCAAGAGACTAGAAATTTCACCCAAGAGACTAGAAAAATTACCCAAGAGACTTGAAAAATTTCCCAAGAGAATTGCAAACTCGCCCAATTGACTGACAACTTCACCTATTCTGAGGGAACATGTGAAAAAGAGGTCATCTAAGAAAGTAACCCACATGAAATTTTGCCTCTAACAAAGGAAAACTTGCCTAAATGAGGAACTTGGACTGGACGTAGACGTAAAATCACGCTTTTGCAGGGAAAAATTGCCTATCTATATTGCAAATTTTCCTATGTAAGGGGAAAACTCACCTCTGAAGGTAGGGGGTTAACTGTGGAAAAAGGAAAACAAGCATGAAAAACAGCAAATAGAAGGTTGGACTGACTCAACCAAAAGTAAAAGCATTGGTATAACACAAATAAGACACTCTAGGCAACACAATCCTAAAATTACTGGTACGAGTTTGCAAACTTAATGTAGGCCCACTACATTGAGTGGACAACCCAAGGTTAATACTCTGTGATACCAGGGTGGTTCTCTAGAGCACCCTTTCTCACGAAGGTGGATAGCCAGTGGTCCAATTGCATAGGGTCATCAGTGGATGCCACAAGCCCACCTTCACACTCTCACTCAAGGACTATCGTAGTCCACCATGAGGATTCCTATCTCAACCCAAGGGAGTACGTGGTGAGTAACTTTAGGGTACGATCCACATCCCCTGCACTACACCAAGCCATAGCTAAAACACAGGTCTCTATCTACGCTACACAAGGCTATCTGAGGCATCCTTGATATATGTAGGGTATGTGAGGAATAACCATGAACACCAACCCATAACAAGCATGATTCAGGAGCCCCAACGAGGTATTGGAAACTCAAACCAACTCTTCACATCTTATTTAGGTATCACCCTAGCTTCGATGCTTCACTAGACACGACATGACTAGATTAGGGTATAAATTTTGTTCTCCCTCCTTTATATACCCCGCCGATAACATGTGGTTGGAATCATCCCTCGAGTGATGAAATCACAAGAAGGTCCCACTAAAGGAAGAAGATACTAGACAATTTGACTCATCCATAGGCTCACACATAGCACAATGGAAGAGCTTAGACACATTCACACCTCCTAGGTAGACTCGACTAGACTAGAAAAAACTATGATTTATCATCACCCAAGATTGCCTAAATGCGTAAGGGGAGTGGATATGTCAACAACCTACCCAAAAACATGAAAAACAAGTTAATTGACCTTTTAATTAAAACTACATGTGCTTAGATAGTATGGAAAACCAACAAAAAAACTAACTAAAAGGTCTAGGACCGATTGTTCTGTAGAAAATGCATCTGTAGTTTCAAACCACCGATCTTGGACAAACAAGGAACAACTACACAAAATGTTAGCAAAATTGGGGCACTCATAAACAAATGAGTTAGTGGGTTAGTACGTAAAACTAGAACCAAAATGACACTAAAATGGAAGATCAAAGTTTTAGATTTATGTCAAATGCACTTCTGTGTGAGGAAAGTTCGCTTGTCTAACTAAGCAAGTTCACCCCTGTAAGAGGCAAGTTCATCTGTCTAAGCAAGCAAGTTCTCCCTTGAAGAGGGAAGGGTCGCCTATCTAAGTGATCAAGTTCACTTGTCACCGGAGGTCAAGGAAAGTTCACCCCTGAAGGGAGAAAATTCTCCTGTGAGAGCAAATTTGCCCCTGTAATGTGTAAATTCGCCCCTCTGGAAAGTGAAGTTCGCCCCTAAAAGAAAATTCGCCCCTCTATCTAGGAAAATTCACCCCTGTACCGAGCAAGCTCACTCGTCAGGGAAATTTCACCTCTGTAAATGAAGTTTAAACTTGCAAAACTCAAACAATAGAGAACATAAAAGGATAGACCCGTGATGTGGGTCCCATCAGGTGTGCCAAAAATTCACCCCTGTACCAAGCAAGCTCGCCCGCTAGGGCAGTTTTAACTCTGTAACAAAAGTTTGAACCTGCAAAACTCAAACAACAGAGAATGTAAAAGGATAGACCCATGATGTGGGTCCCATTGGGTGTTCTAGAAATGTGTGCAGGTTTTTTTAACTAGTATAAAATGAAAAATTAAATGAAATGCAAACACAAACAACACCTCAAGATTGGCCTAAGTTGAACTTGAAAAAAATGAAAGATAACAAAGTGATATACCTTATCCAAGTTGATTGGTTGATTATCCCTTTTGATTGCTTGATTTGTATGCTCCTTTCACTAGAAAATAACATGAAACTAGATTCAAAATGATGTGGGTGAGATGAGGAATGCAATGGTGCAAGTGGTTATTTGGATAGATGCTTGGTCTAGATGCAAAGTGATCTCAAAAGTTACAACAATGGTGGATGCTTGAGAATGCAAGTGTGCTTGAATGATTGAGTGTTCAAAGTTGCATGATGTTTCAAATGAGGGAAAATCCTCTAATTTTAGGGGAAAAACCTCTAAGCAATGAATGGTCAAGATTTAGCCACTTTGGACAAGATCAAGGGCTAGGGTGAGTTGAGAAATCACAAGCCCTCACATCTTGACATGTGGTGGGTGAGGCGTAAAGAAGGACATGATGTGGAGGTACTTCCTTGTACCTTGTAAATGGACAAGATATCCTCATAAAGGAGGTCCTTGTTCCCATGTGGGTGATAAGACTTTTGAGGAATTTAAAATTCCTTAAAAATCCTTGGAGGAATATGTTGAAAAACAAGGATAAACAACTGAGAGGGAGGGGGGGGGTGAATCAATTGTTATAGAAATTAAACTTATTCAACCTTAATCAACTTTTAATCTCAGATATGATAATTGACAGTGCAAGTATAAATCAACAACACATCAGAAACACATGAACACTGAGATTTTATACATGGAAACCTTGTTAGGGGAAAAACCACGGTGGAAGTTTGTCCACAAGATTATACCTTGTTAGAAGTATAATCAAAAATGAATAAGGAATGCACATGCATTCAAGCACACTACTTAGAGCTCACTACTCAGAGGGGAAGGCTCACTGCCTTACATAAAATAATCAGATTAAATCCATCTAATGAGGTTGAACTGAGAAATTAGCTTCTACAAAAGCTTGATAATAGTTTCGGTTAGGCACAAAAATACTTCACTCTTCACACAAAATTCTTCACACTTTGCTCTACATTCAAATGATCTGATTTTTATTCGCACATATCTTGCATATATTTCATATACATTCACTGATCATACCTCAAAATGAGGAAAAAATTATTCTTATACATCTGATTCATGGATTTACATCAACAACTTTTTCAGAAAAAAAAAAAGAATAAATGAACTACAAATTGTCGGCCCAATACATGAAAAAATATTAATGCGTACCAACCTAAGTTGGTCACAACATAATGAAGCCCTAAATACACATCCTTGAACATGCCAAGAATTTTGTGAGAGAGGGGGACCACCCACTACAAGGCCCTAGGTCACAAAAGGCCAAGAGCGGAAAGGCTACCCTAACCAATCTCAGTTTAAAGGGAAGTTAAGATGATGAGGATGAGAATGATGAGGATTATGAAACCTTCAATCACTCTGCAATCCGAATGTAAGAAGGGGACAAAATAAGTCGACCTTTAGAGTCGGATTCATGTCTCACACAACTCTCTATTTGAAGACAGAAGCACAATTCTGGGACAACAACTTGGTGCGCTGGTGTTCGTATAGCTAGAGAACCGAGAAGACAAGATTCTTACTCAAAAGGAAGACTACTAGCCTATTCTAGAGATGTTTAAAGTGAGAGAATGAGATTAAGAGGAAAGAAAATCAAATGCAAATACGATAAAAGAAATGTATTATCACCAAGGTGACAAAGATGAACTCATAGAATTCTCTCCTCGCCAGCTTGCTCCACGCACTCTCCACTTGCACACAAGGAGGGGAGAAATTGTTGGGGCTATATAGGGGCCTACCTTAGTCATACCCCCATCTTGGTGTTTCCACCTCCATGGACAACCAAGTTTGGAATAGTATAGAGAAATGATAAAGGAAAGAATTACAAGCTATGTATGCAAGAAACACCACAAAATAGTAAATTCTTACTCAATCAAAAGAAAAAGAAGACAATGGAGGAGCTTTACCGCCTCCATCTAGAGTGATCAAGGCTTGTGGAGGAGCAAATGAGAGGGAATCAAATCTCTGTTGCCATGGTGTATGTCTTCTACTCACCTTGTTGGAGTGATGGAGTATTGAGTTGCTGCAATGGAGTGAAGGATGCTGCTACAAAGCTTGGGAAATGCTTGAAAATAGTGAATCTATGGATTCAATATCTTGCCAAACTCTCTGCAAAAAGAAATTCAGAATGGATGAGAGAGTGAAGAATATGAAGGGGAAGGCAAAAAATGACCATATTTGGGTCGACCAACCGAAGAGGGGCATTACTCTTTGACTTCCAATAAAAATGTAACGCCTCTGCAATCTTAGCCACAAGAATATGCTAGGGACGTAAGCACATCATGCGGATGTTTGCATACCATGCGAGAGTCCTTGATAGAAATGCCCCCATCGACACGCAAACCAAGTGCCAAGTGGAATGCAAGTAGTAGGATTAAGTGGAATTAAAATTTCGCTTTTGATTCTCTAAGGTGTTAAAGGGAAAAAAGGGGATTTGCACTAGGGGTGCAAATTCACGTTAATACATTTTCCCCCCACTTTAGCGAGCACGAGTACTGATGAGTGCTTTAGTAAAGTAGAGTAGTAAGGAAGTAGAAGAGTAAGAGATTTTTAACTGAATCGACGAGGAAGAAAATCACAGTCTGGCAAACTCGAAAGTGTAGGAGAGGACTTCATAGTTCTGCGGAACTACAAAGTTGAAGTATGAAAGGAACTTACATGCTCATGATCCTACAAGGGGGGTTATCCTTCAAGAACTCTCACATGAAGGAAACTACGAAAATCACCTTGCAAACCCGCAGGCCTGCAAGGAAGGTATCCCCCAAGAACTCTCACATGAGGGAGACTGAAAAAAAGGGGACTCCGCAGAGTCAGAGGTGGTGACATGTTTACCCACAGATAGAACAAATTAGGAAGTGACTGTGTAGGCTAGTAAATAGAAAGTCATGCATAACATCGCTAATTTGTAAGAATTTTAAAGGGCTCCCTCGGGAGCCCTTCAAAAGGAAGGAGGGTCCACTCAAGGGATGCGCTATCTGAAAGGTAAAGTCTAGTTGGGCTGCCCTCGAGCTAGATGTGAAGATGCAAAGGTGATCTAGTTGGGTTTCCCCTGGACTAGACGTTAAGATGTGAAATCGGTCTAGCCGGGTTGCCCCCAGACTAGACACCAAGAAA
Organism: Sequoiadendron giganteum; assembly: GCA_007115665.2. NCBI lineage: Eukaryota > Viridiplantae > Streptophyta > Pinopsida > Cupressales > Cupressaceae > Sequoiadendron > Sequoiadendron giganteum. Next base: position 725,378,753 of record CM021102.1, read on the forward strand.
TCGTTTGAAACTTTTCCAAGGGCTCCCTTGGGAACCCAACATGAAGAAGAGGAGTCCAGTCAAGGGACGCACTGTTCCAAAGTCAACGTCTTCCTTCTCAAATTGATTAATCACCAATGAATCCTTTTAAAAGATGCACACTTTATCAAGGAATTTGAAAGGAAGGAGGTGTGCTCATATGAGGGGAAGACTAAGACCATTCCCACTTCAGAGGAGGATCTCCAAGTCCTTTATTTATGAACCCTTGATGAAGGAAACATGTTTTGTTAGGGTTTCAAGCTGAGAATATGATTTTAACAATAGAAGTACGTGAAGGGTCTTTGAGAAAAGATTTGTTTGCCGCAAATGCATTTTCTAAAGACCAAATAATGTAGAAGATGCATTGTCACGCCCAAAAGGGACAACTCAAGCAAAGAAGAGAAAGACAAAGAAAAAAGATAAGGAAAACAAATTGTGTAGTAAGGGCACATGGGGATCTGGTTACACGGGGTCAGATATGCCTTTATTTATGTATGTGTAGGTAACTACGATAAGAAGCGAAAGATCATCAATCCCCAACTAGATCAGGAAGAATGTATGAAAGAGCACGATAGAGCACATAAAGCATGATCACGAGGAACACATGTCACAACACGCACACACATCTAACTTAAACATGAAGAAGATGGTCTCCCCCTAACACTGGTCAACCAAGAGGTTGTCAACCTCCCCACTCTAGATCATCATAGGAAGGAAGATGATCTTGTAATTGTGTAATGTTAAGGGGAGGAGCTTCTGATCCTCTCACAACAAGGGCTAAGGCAAAGGGACTTGGAAGATCTCTATCACTCAGCTCTTGTGGGTCCAAGGTCAACGACCTTGCAAATATCGCTGACAGGGTAGAAACTTCATCAGCAAGTTGAACATGCACTTGACAGGAGTGTCATGTTTTACCTTAGTAGACGAAGGAGTCTGCACCCGAGGTTCACTGCTAGGCTCATCGAGGAACTTAGGACCAATGAAAAACTCAGGGGAGGTTGGAGCTAGTTCTGTCAATAGGACTAAACAAGTCAGTGTGGGGCCACCTTTCGAGGAAGGTGGGCCTTTATTTCATCCTCCATCATTGGAGGGACCACACTCTACCTTATTCTTCATTGGAGGAGGTGAACTCCCCACAAAGGAAGCAAGGATCGAGGGAGAAGATGAAAGAACCACAACAGATATGACCGAAATGTTCACCATATCCATGGGCTTTGGGAAAGGAAAGACATCCAGAATAGAAGTCAACAAGGGTGGCTCTATAGAAGGAGCGATGGACACTTGCACCTTTCTCGGTGCAGGTGCGCTCATAGTGAGATCTGAAATAAATTCAGAATGAGGTTGAATAGAGACATAAGGGGGGAGAGAGGAAGACACGATAGGTGATGTGGTCTTCTCCTCCTCCTTCTTCTATAAGGAGGCTTGCTCGACCAGGAGAGCCTTTCATAGACACTTATGCTCGTGCGCAAGGCAGTTTCTATAGATCTTCACACCGGAAGCCAGAACTTGTGAAGGAACAAAAGGATCCTACTCATCCATGGGAGTGTCCTCCACAAATGTCTCCAATGGAAGGACAATCTCCTGAATGGAAGCAAGAGGAAGGGGTTTGGAAATGGCAGGAGGAGTTACCTCTAGCGCCTCTAGGGTAGGCCTCTTCCTGTTCATTGTTGTAAGAACATGAATAGTAGGAGGCCGTGAAGGTGGAGATAAGGGAGACTCTCCATAGGGTATCTTCTGTCTTCCATATGAAATGGGCCTAGGCTCTATGGGTAAGACATGAAGCTCAAATGCAGGATGCTTGGCCTCTCACCAAGTGGGCACCATGGGATTATCTCGCAAATGCTAGACAAAAACAAATGGTACCATGATAGGGCGAGAGGAAGCATCGAGTTGAATAATGGAAGAGGAAGAAGGAGGGTTTCAAGATGTCTTCTCTTCTCTTCTACGTGCCTTGGCGACATCACTATCAGCTTTCAGACAGGCTCTATGCAAAACAACATAAGGCAAAGGAGGGTATCTCACTCTCGGCCTAGCATACCCTTTCTTATAGTTTTTTATACGTGCGGTGTAGGTCTTTCCTAGGCGGGAGAGGGCCAAGGGAGGCATTCCAAAAGTAAAACAAGGTAAAGCTGCCACGTACGACTGGTGGTCTATAGCCGGTGTCATGGACAGCATGTATCAAACCTCCATGAACAAACTTAAGGCATTTGTGTATAACTAAGGGAACTGCATTCATAGCTACTAGCCAAGGGATACCTAGCTTCACTCTTAAGAGTTAAGACCCTGGGATAATGTCAAACTTAAGGCTTACGAAATTAGGTCTAATAAGGACTGATAGGACAATACTCCCTATAGGACGCATGAAAATCCCGTCGTGGGTGTAGACGATATTTTTAGGTGCATCATACCCATCCTTATGCAGAATGTTAATCAACATGATCTCCTCAGTTATGATACTCACTTGCGATGTAAGATCAATGAGAATGCCTGCTACAGTGTTCCCATTTATCCTTGTAGGAATATAAAGATGAGATGGATCTCCGTTGAAGCCCATCGACAAGTCCTATGAAGTAAAGGTTATGCTAGTACCACTACTCACAGTCTACACAAAGGGAATAGGTTGATTAAGGAAAGAGGCCATCGCGAACACTAGATAGCACTTCTACGAAGCCTCCTAGGGTTTACGGGATAAGATAGTGACCCAGTTAAGGTTTACTTACACAATACTTTGGAACCTTCCAACTACACCTACTAAGCGTCATAGGTTGGGTTGTGAGGTGAGAGCCTCACAAAACTCACACCTGCAACACTCCTAGGATACAAGGAAAAGAACTTTCAGTATCACAGAACGGAACCAAAATGGTTCACGTCAGGTTCACCAAAAATGTGAGAGAGAGGGACCACCTACTGGAAGGCCCCAAGTCACAAAAGGCCAAGAGTAGAAAGGTTTCCCTAACCCACCTAAGTTGAAATGGAAGTTAGGATGACAAGGATGAGAATGATGAAGATTATGAACCCTTTGATCACTCTGCAATCTAAATGCAGGAAGGGGTCCAGATGAGTTGACCTTTAGAGTCAGATTCATGTCTCAGGTAGTTCTCTGTCTGAAGACAAAAGCGTGGTTCTGGGACGATAGCATGGAACGCTGGCATCTCACAGGTGCATTGGCATCTGTATGGCCAGAGAGTTGAGAAGACAGGATTCTTACTCAAAAGGAAGACTACTAGCCTTATTAGAGATGTTTAAAGTGAGAGAATGGAATTAAGAGGAAAGAAAAACAAATCCAAATATGACAAAAGAAATGTATTACCACCAAGGTGACAAAGACGATCTTGTAGAATGCTCTCCTTGCCAACTTGCTCCACGCACTCTTCACCTTCACACAAGGAAGGGAGAAATTGTTGGGGCTGTATAGGGGCTCACCTCAGTCATACCCCCATCTTGGCATTTCCACCTCCATGGACAACCAAATTTGGAATAGTATAGAGAAATGATAAAGGAAAGAACTACAAGCTACATATGCAAGAAACACCACAAAATAGTAAATGCTTACTCAAAAAAAAGAAAAAGAAGAGAAGGGAGGAGCTTTACCGCCTCCGTCTAAAGTGCTCAAGGCTTGTGTAGGAGTGAGCGTGAGGGACTCAAGCCTCTATTTCCATCTAGTGTATGTCTTGTACTCGCCTTGTTGGAGTGATGGAGTATTGCTACAAAGCTTGGGAAATGCTTGAAAATGGTGAAGCTATGGATTCAATATCTTGCCAAACTCTATCCAAACCTTTTTTCGGAATGGATGAGAGAGTGAAGAATATGAAGGGGAAGGCAAAAAATGGCCATATTCGGGTTGGCCAGCCGAAGAGGGGCGTTACTCTTCAACTTCCAATCAAAAATGTAATGCCTCTGCAATCTCAACCACATGAATCTGCCAAGAACATAAGCACGACGCACAAACTTCCTCAATAGAAATTCCCCCACTGACATGCAAACCAAGTGCCAAGTGGAATGCAAGCAACGGGCTTAAGTGGAATTAAACTTCCACTTTTGATTCTCTAAGGTGTTAAACGAATAAAGGGGATTTGCACTAGGGGTGAAAATTCACATTAATACAGTTTTCCCCCACTTTAGTGAGCACGAGTACTAATGAGTGCTTTGGTAAAGTAGAGTAGTAAGGAAGTAGAAGAGTAAGAGATGTATACCTGAATCGACGAGGAAGTAGATCACGATATGGAAAACTCAAAAGTGCAGGAGAGGACTTCATAGTTCCATGGAACTACAAAGTTGAAGTACAAAAGTACCTTACAGGCTCATGGTCTTGTAAGGGAGGTTATCCTTCAAGACCTCTCACATGAAGGAAACTAGGAAAAGCACCTTGCAGACCCGCAGACCTGTAAGGAAGGTATCCCCCAAGAAATCTCACATGAGGGAGACCGAGCAAAAGGGGAATTCGTAGAGTCAGAGGTGGCGACATGTTTACCCATAGATAGAACACATCAGGAAGCGATTGCGCAGGCTAGTGAACGAATAGTAACATAGACCATCACTAATTTGTAAGACTTTTAAAGGGGTCCCTCAGAAACCCTTCAAAAGGAAGGAGGGTCCACTCAAGGGACTCGCTATCTTAAAGGTAAAGTCTAGTCGGGCTACCCTTGAGCTAGATGTGAAGATGCGAAGGTGATCTAGTCAGGCTACCCCTGGACTAGATGTGAAGATGTGAAACCAGTCTAGCTAGGCTACCCCCAGACAAGATGCCAGGAAATCATTTGAAACTTTTCCAAGGGGTCCCTTGGGAACCCAACGTGAAGAGGAGGGGTCCCCTCAAGGGATGCACTATTCCAAAGTCAATGTCTTCCTGCTCAAATTGATTCGTCACCAAGGAATTCGAAAGGATGGAGGTGTGATCATATGAGGGGAAGACTAAGACCATTCCTTCTTCAGAGGAGGATCTCCAAGTCCTTTCTTTACAAACCCTTAATAAAGGAAACATGTTTCGTTAGGGTTTTGAGCTGAGAATACGATTCTAACAATAAAAGTATGTGAAGGGTCTGTGAGATAAGATTCATTTCCCGCAAATGCATTTTATAAAGACCAAATGATGTAGAAGATGTGTTGCCACACCTGAAAGGGACAGCTCAAGCAAAGAAGACAAAAATACAAAGAAAAAAGATAAGGAAAACAAATCGTGCACAAAGGGCACAGGGGGATTTGGTTACGTGGGTTTAGATATGCCTTTATTTATATGTGTAGGTAACCATAGTAAGAGGTGAAATATCATCAATCCCCAACCAAATCAAGAAGAATGTATGAAAGAAAAAGTAAAATAAAAATCAGGTCAACATGGAAGGAGGCCTAAATGCTCCCGACGCTTTGTATCATCCCCAATTTACTGAAAGTGAATCACAAACATGGAAGAATGATGACACATATAGAGGAAGTTTTACAACACACACACCACGCCTATATCCAAGCACCAATAGGGGTGAAGTGGGTCATTGAGGCACATAGAGCACGATCATGGGGAGCACATGTCACAACATGCACACACATCTCATTTAAAGATTAAGAAGATGGTCTCCCCCTAACACTGGTCAACCAAGAGGTCATCAGCATCCCACTCTAGATCATCATAGGAAGGAAGATGATCTTGTAACTGTGTAATGTTAAGGGGAGGAGCTTCCGATCCTCCCACAACAAGGGCTAAGGTGAAGGGACCTATAAGGTCTCCGTCGTTCAGCTCTTGTGGGTCCAAGGTCAATGACCTTGCAAAGATCATTGATAGGGCCAAAACTTCATCCGGTGAGTTGAACATGCCCTTGATAGGAGTGCCATGTTTTACCTCGGTAGACAAAGGATTTTGCACTCGAGGTTTACTGCTAGGCTCACTGAGGAACTCGAGAGTAGTGATGAGTTTGGGGGAGGCTAGAGCTGGTTCCGTCACTAGGATAGAACAAGTTAGTGTGGGGCCATCTTTCAAGGAATGTGGGCTCTTCTTTCATCCTCCATCGCTAGAGGGACCACACTCTACCTTATTCTTCATCGGAGGAGGTGAACTCCCCACAGAGGAAGCAAGGATCGAGGGAGAAGATAAAAGAACTACAGTGGATATGACTGAAGTGTTCACCATATCCATGGGCTTTGGGAAAGGCAAGACATCCAGAACATAAGTCAACAAGGGTGGCTCCACAGAAGGAGCGATGAACACTTGCACCTTTCTTGGTGCAAGTGTGCTCATAGTGGGAGCTGAAAGAAATTCAAAATGAGGTTGAACAAAGATGGAAGGGGGGAGAGAGGAAGACATAGCAGGAGATGTGGTCTTCTCCTCCTCCTTCTTCTATAAGGATGCTTTCTCAGCCAGGATAGCCTTTTGCTGATGCTTACGCTCGCGTGCAAGGCAGTTTCTACGACTCTTCGCACCAAAAGCCAAAACTTTTGAAGGAACAAAAGGATCTTGCTCAACCATAGGAATTTCCTCCATGATTGTCTCCAGTGGAAGGGAAATATCCTAAATCGAAGCAAGAGGAACGGGTTTGGAAATGGAGAGAGGAGTTACCTCTAGCGTCTCTACAACATGCCTCTTCCTGTTCACTGTTTTAAGAATAGGAATAGTAGGCGGCTGTGAAGACAAAGATAAGGAAGACTCTCCATAGGGGATCTTTTGTCTTCCATATTGAATGAGCCTAGCCTCTGTGGGTAAGAGATGAAACTCAAATGCAGGGCGCTTGGCCTTTTTCCAAGAGGGCACCATGGGAATATCTCACAAACGCAAGACAAAAACAAATGGTACCACGACAGGGCGAGAGGAAGCATCAAGATGAACAACAAAAGAGGAAGAAGGAGGGTCTCAAGACTTCTTCTCTTCTCTTCTACGTGCCTTGGTGGCATAACTATTAGCTTTCAGATAGGCTCTATGCAAAATAACATAAGGTGAAGGAGGGTATCTCACTCTCGGCCTAGCGTGCCCTTTCTTATAGTTTTTATACGTGCGGTGTAGGTCTTTCCTAGGTGGGAGAGGGTCGTGGGAGGTAGGCAAAAAGTAATCCAAGGTATAGCTGCCACATGTGATCGGTGGTCTATAGCCGGTGTCGTGGACAACGTGTAACAAACCTCCTTGAAAAAACTTAAGACATTTGTGTATAACTGAAAGAACTACATTCACAGCTACTAGCCAAGGGATACCTAGCTTCACTCTAAAGAGTTCAGACCCTAGGATAATGTCAAACTTAAGGCTTACAGACTTAGGTCCAACAAGGACCGATAGGACAATACTCCCTATAGGACGTATGAAAAGCCCATCATGGGTGCAAACGGTATTTTCAGGTGCATCATACCCATCCTCATGTAGAAAGTTAATCAACTTGATCTCCTCAATTATGATATTCACTTGTGATGTCAGATCAATGAGAACGCCTACTACAGTGTTCCCATTTATCCTCGCAGGAATGTAAAGAGGAGATGGATCTTTGTTGAAGCCCATCAGCAAGTCCTGTGAAGTAAAGGTTATGCTAGTACCACTATTCACAGTCTACACAAAGGGAATAGGTTGATTAAGGAAAGAGGCCATCATACGCACTAGATGGCAATTCTATGGAGCCTCCTAGGGTTTACAAGATAATGTAGTGACCTAGTTAAGGTTTCATTATGCAATACTTTGGAACCTTCCAACTATGCCTACTAGGGGTCATAGGTTGGGTTGTGAGGCGAGAGCCTCACAACACTCACACCTACAACACTCCTAGGATATGAGGAAAGGAACTTTTAGTATTGTAAAATGGAACCAAAATGGTTCATGACAGGTTCACCAAAAATGTGAGAGAGGGGGACCAGCCACTAAAATTCCCGAGGTCACAAAAGGCCAAGAGCGTAAAGGCTGCCCTAACCCACCTTAGTTTAAAGGGAAGTTAGGATGACGAGGATGAGAATGATGAAGATTATGAACCCTTTGATCAATCTACAATCTGAATGTAGGAAGGGGACTAGATGAGTCGACCTTTAGAGTCAGATTCGTGTCTCAGGTAGTTTTGTGTATGAAGACGAAACTATGGTTCCGGGATGACAATGTGGCACGTTGACGTCTCACAGGTGTGCTGGTGTACGTACAATTAGAGAACCGAGAAGATAGGATTCTTACTCAAAAGGAAGACTACTAGCCTAGTCTAGAGACATTTAAAGTGAGAGAATGAGATTAAGAGGAAACAAAAGAAAATGTGAATACGATAAAAGAAATGTATTACCACCAAGGTGACGAAGATGATCTCGTAGAATGCTCTCCTCACCAGCTTGCTCCACGTACTCTCCACCTACATACAAGGAAGGGAGAAATTGTTGGGGTTGTATAGGGGTATGCCTCATTCAGACCCCCCGTCTTGGTGTTTCCACCTCCATAGATAGCTAAGTTTGGAATAGTATAGAGAAATGATAAAGGAAAGAACTACAAGCTACGTATGCAAGAAACACCACAAAATAGTAAATGCTTACTCAATCAAAAGAAAAATAAGAGAAGGGAGGAGCTTTACCGCCTTCTTCCAAAGTGCTCAAGGCTTGTGGAGGAGTGAATGAGAGGGACTCAGGCCTCTGTTGTCATGGTGTATGTCCTGTACTCGCCTTGTTGGAGTGATGGAATATTGAGTTGCTGCAATGGAGTGAAGGATGCTGCTACAAAGCTTGGGAAATTCTTGAAAATGGTGAAGCTATGGATTCAATATCTTTCCAAACTCTATCCAAACCTTTTTTAGAATGGATGAGAGAGTGAAGAATATGAAGGGGAAGGAAAAAAATGGCCATATTCGGGTCGACCAACCGAAGAGGGGCGTTACTCTTCGACTTCCAATTAAAAATGTAACACCTCTACAATCTTAGTTGTAGGAATCTTCCAGAGACATAAGTATGTTGCACGAACATCTATGTGCCACGTGGGCATCCCTGATAGAAATGCCCCCATTGACATGCAAACCAAGTGCCAAGTGGAATGCAAGTAGTGGGCGTAAGTGGAATTAAACCTCTACTTTTGATTCTCTAAGGGGTTAAAGGAAAAAAAGGGGATTCACACTAGGGGTGAAAATTCACGTTAATACACATTCAAAAATAAATTCATAAGGATCTGAAACATGCTATCACCATCATGAAAAATCAAACACACAAAAGAAAATATTCGATCACGAACAAACACTGATCAATGTGAACGTACCACACTAATAAAGCACGATCTAGAAACATCACTGAACATCTCAGGAGCATACACAAGAACTCAATTTACCAAAATTACATTCTTTTCTTCTAGAAACACTTGCTACAGTAACAGAATAATTGTAGGAACACATAACTTCATAACTTTATCAATTCTTGATGCATACCACTGAAACTTTTGGATAACATAGGGTGATGCCACAATAGTGTGTCTCACTTTTGGGACATGCTAATTTTTTCCTGAAATCAATTCTTTTAGAAAAATATTGATTTAAGCCTTGAGAGGCTCTATCTAAATGTTTTTCATTGAAGAGGGATAGATAAGACCCCCTTAGATCAAACCCCATTGGATAGAACCCTTCTAGTATTAAATGATACCCATAATGGAGTCTCCTTAACACCTATGAAAATGTTGGGAAGAAAACACTTTTTCTTTACCTTTTGAGGGATTAAATAACATCATTTAGAAATTATATTTTACAATATTGTAGCCCTTGAAATGAGCTTTCCAACAAGTATAGTTTTGATATGTTTTCATTTTATCTGTATTTAATTTTTATTTTTTCCGAACTTAGGTTTTTCTTCAAACATTAAGCTCTTCATTTTTTAGAGGTGGAAAAATAGTAAACCATTGTAAAAAAAATTCAAAAAATAGCCTTTCCCTAGGTATTAATGTCCTTGTTTCACCAAAAAAAAGAAAAAATGGGTTTCGATATATACCCAACAAGTTAGGTTGTACGACACACATGTATATCTAAATTATAGTTACAATGACTTTGAAAATTAATTAAAAAATATATATGTAACAAAAAATAATGAAAAAATATTCATTCCCTAGATATTGATGTTGAGAATTTGTATTTCAAAAATTAGAATTTTATCCTTTATAGAATTTTATTTATGTTGTACGACACAAACATTACTTTTTGAAAATGTTGCTTTCTCTTCAAAAATAGTTATTAAAGGAGATGATGAAAGATTCATTATTTATTTTGGAAAATTAAAAAATATATATATTTAGAATCTACACACAAATTTCCACAAATCACTAGTTTGCATCATCTTCAAATTCTTAATGGTTTAGCTGCTATAGGTCTAATAAGGTGAAGATTTAGTTAAAAATATTGATGTGAATTTCCATCTTGGGTAAAAAGTGAGACACAGTATGCGATTTCACCCCATACTAGATAGGCTCAAAAACAAACCCATTAATGCATGCCTTCATAATATCAACATACAAAACTATCCACCATTCTGATCATCACAGCTTCACAGACTATCTGTAACATATTTATTACAATTTTCTCAATATCCTCAAGATATACAACCTTCAAAATCATCAATGCTAATAGTTTTGACATCAATGACAACCACATATCAGCAACATAACTACAACATCCAACAATCTCCCCCTTTGGCATTGATGCAAACACATGATGTGAAAAATATACCATCAAGCACAACTAGCTCTTCTCTAATAGTACTCTTCTCTCCCTTTGTTCTACACTTCTCCTCCTTAGATTTTACAAGGTTTTACACATTACACTTCTTCCCCTTTGACATCAATGGCAAATTTACACAAGCTCTAAACCAAATATTATCTAAATCATCTGTCTACTCCCCCTGAGTAGCAGCCACCACAACATCAATCCAAAACAAAATCTTACTATAAGTGCACAGATTGATGCAAAGACTTACAAATTAGTTCAAATTAGGGGGGAAATAACCCCTAACTTGCCTCTAAGATAATCAAAAGTATCCTTAGGGAACAATTTAGTGAAGATATTTGAAATTTGTTCCTTAATGGGCACATATTCCAATATGACTTTTTTATCACTCACTTTATCTCTCAAAAAGTGATACTTGATAGATATATGCTTTGTCTTTGAATGTAGCACCAGTTCTTGGAAATGTTTATGGCACTTTAATAGTCACATAATATAGCAATAGGCTCATCATACTCGACTCTAATATCTCTTAGCATCTGCTTCATCCACAACACTTGAGTACAATTGTATGCAACAACAATATATTCTTCCTCAGCAGTAGATAAGGAAATGGAATTCTACTTTTTACTTAGCCAAGACACTAGCTTATTCCCCAAGAAGAATGCATCACCACTTGTAATTTTCCTATCATCAAATCACCTGCCCAATCTGTATCTGTAAAGGTATTAAAAGTAAGACCATCATCCTTAGGATACCAAAGACCAAAATAAATTGTTCCTTTTAAGTATCTAGAGATCCTCTTTATTTCAGTCACATGTGATTCCTTTGGATCAAATTGATATCTAGCAACCATGCACACAACATTCATAATGTCTGGTATGGTCTGAATCAAATATAGCAATCCACCAATCATTGACATGTACCTTGTTTGATTAGCCTTAGGAGAATCATCATTTTGTGTTAGCTTGCATCCAGTTACCATGGGTGTACCAACTGGCTTTGAGTCTTCCATGCCAAAAAAATTCAGTAATTCTCTTACATATTTGGACTAAAATATGAAAATTCCATCATCTAACTGAGTTATTTGCAATCCTAAAAATAATTTCAGCTCTCCTATCATTGACATCTCAAATTCACTTTTCATTTCATCAACAAACTTCATGCATAATTCATCATCACCTTCAAAAATAATGTCATCAACAAAGACTTCAATAATCAATTCTTTATCCTTATCCACCTTGAAATACAGATTGTTGTTAGCAATACCTTTATTGAATCCAAGCTTCAACAAGTATTTATCAAGTCTTGCATACCAAGCTCTAGGGGATTTTTTGAGTCCATATAGTGCTTTCTTCAACTAACACACCATGTCCTTTTCATCAGTAAATTGAAATCCATCTGGTTTCTCAACATAAACTTCTTCTTCTAACTCACCATTCAAAAATGCTGACTTCACATTCATTTGATAGAATTTGTAATTCTTGAAAGCAACATAGGAAAGAAATAATCTTATAGCTTCAATTTTAGCAACAGGGGCAAAGGTTTCTTCAAAATCAATACCTTCCATCAATGAGTATCCTTTGCATACCACTCTTTCTTTGTTTCTGACCACCTCACCTTGTTCATTCAACTTATTCCAAAAGACCCATTTGGTTCCAATCACATTCTTATTCTGAGGTCTGTGAACAAGAGTCCACGTATCATTTTTCTCTATCTACATCGGTTCTTCCTTCATTGCTTCCATCCAATATTAATCTTTACATGCTTCATTGACATTGCTAGGTTCAGTCTTGGAAATCAGGCAATATTCTTCTACAATTATTCTTCTAGTCTACACACCTTTGTTCTTGTCTCCTATAATATGATTTTCAGAATGATTTAGCTTTACATACCTTGGAACTTTTGGATTCTCTCTAACTTTTGGTTCTTTTGTTCTCTGTTTTGCACTTCCACTAGTTTATTCTTCATGATTCTCTCGATTCACTAAATTTTTTTGAACTTGATTCAATTTCTTTCCATTCTCAGTACTATCTTGTTGGTCATCTGAATCATATCCACAGTATCTAGATGATCTGACAACATCTTCATCAACTCTAACATTTTCACTTTCCACCATTTTCTTCAATCTTCTATTATAGCACCAATATGGCTTGCTCTTAGTAGAGTAACCTAGAAAGATTCCTTCATCACTTCTAGCATAAAACTTTCCAATATCTTCATCTCTTTTAATATAACATCTACTTCCAAAGATTTTGAAATACTTAACAGTAGGCTTATAACCAAACCATAGCTCAAAAGGAGTCTTACTAGAATTACCATTAACATTTACTCAGTTGATAGTTTATACAATTGTACTTACAACTTCTCTCTAGTAGATATGAGGAACATTACCTTCCAACATCATAGTTCTAGAAACATCTAGAATTGTTTTGTTCTTTCTTTCAACAACTCCATTTTGTTGAGGGGTACGAGGATCAAATAACTTTCTTTTGATTCCATGCTATTCACAAAATGCATTGAACTTTTGAGAAGTGAATTCACCACCTTTTTCTGATCTTAAACATTTGACCTTCAAACCTGTCTCATTCTTTGCCATAGCTTTGAAACATTTGAAATTTTCTAGAGCATCATTTTTTTCTCTCAGGAAAGCAACCCATATCATTCTAGAATAATCATCAATAAGCAACATAAAGTACCTTTCTCCTTGTAGACTTCTGATTCTAGATAAACCACATAGGTTAGTATGTACTAAATCTAGTACTCCATTGGAATGATGTTGTTTGCTTCGAAATGAAATTCTTGTCTGCTTTACCATCTGACATTCCTTGCATATATTGTTAGTAGGCTTCACTAACTTAGGTAGATCTCTAACTTCTTGAGTGGAGCTTACTTTGACAATGTTATCAAAATTCACATGACACAACCTCCTATGCCATAACCAGCTTACATCAACTTGAACAATTAAGCAAATTTCACTAGTAGAACTTAAGTGAAAAATGTTACTTCTTATCTTTGTACTTGAAGCAATTACATTTCCAGAGCTTCTCAAAATCCTTCATTTCCCATCTTTGAACTGAATATTGTATCCCTTGTCAACCATCTTTCCAACACTCAAAAATTTATGCTTCAATCCTTCAACTTAAAGAACATCATCCAAGAGAAATAGTGCCTCTGCCACAAATCACACTAGAATTGTTATCTCCAAATGTTACAACACCATCATCATATTTTTCCAAGCTTATGAAATTTATTTTTTCACCAATCATATGATATGAACATCCACTGTCAATCACCCACTCATCCTTTTCATCAATTCTGGTTGCAAGAGCTTTCTCAGTATTCTGATTGTTAGCAGATTCAGTGGACACTGTACCATTTTCCTTGATAGCAATGAATACCAATCCATCTTCATTTCCAGTTTCTTTATCAGATTCATCATCAATAACACCTTCTTCAGCATAATAACATTTCTTTTGAAATCTAGACTTGTTAGGTTTATACTTAGAAACTCTTTCAGGACACCTTGATGAAAAATGATCTATCTTACTGCAAGAGAAACATTTAATAGGAAACTTTCCTTTGTACTTTCCATGTCCTCTGGCTTCTCTTTTCACAATCAATGCTTCCAGTTCTTCTAGCTCTCTTTCTTCATTTTCAATCTGTCTCATCTCATCTTCATATTTGAATGTTTTTTTGGAACTCTCTCCCAGATCATATCTTTGTTGGCTTTTTCTAGATACAATAGATTTAAATGCAGATTTTGTCTTAGGTGTAGACTCACCAAATTCACTCAACTCAAAGGCAGCAAGTTTTCCAATCAACATGTCTCTTGTCACATTAGTTACTATCTTGAGCTCTTCAATAGCATGGGCTTTTGTTTTGTAAGAAGCATGCACATATCTGAGCACTTTAGCCACAATTTCATCTTCTTCCATAATTCCACCAACACATCTAATAACCATCACCAATTCATTTAATTTCTACATGAAAGCAAAGATGATTTCATCTTCACTCATCTTCAAGTTCTCCCATTTACCTTTCAGACTTGTTAGCTTAGCAATTCACTTGTTCATCTCCTTCATACAATGTTTTCGATTTCTTCCATATCTCATGTGTTGTCTTCAGACCTATTACATTTGTTATCTCTGAATCTGTCAAAGCACTCAATAATGCTTCTATAGCCTTGACATTAATTTCAGCTTCTTTGATCTCATTAGGATTAGAGGGACCATTCTAAGGAATATTATATATGTTCTTTTTAATCTTCCAAAAGGGTTCACTAATGCACTTCGAATGACACTCTATTATGATCTTCCACATAGAGTAATTTGTACCATCGAATATGGGACTATCCTTCTTGTATGATTCCATATCAGATCACCTCAAGCTGTTAGAATTATTTAGAGGAACTGAATCTAATACCAATTGATGGCAAAACAAGGATAGACAACTGAGAGGGGGGTGAATCAGTTGTTATAGAAATTAAACTTATTCAGCCTTGATCAACTTTTAATCTCAGATTCTGATAATTGAAAGTGCAAGAATAAATCAACAACACATCAAAAACACATGAACACCAAGATTTTATACGTGAAAACCCTATTAGGGGAAAAACCACGGTGGATGTTAGTCCACAAGATTATACCTTGCTAGAAGTATAATGAAAAATGATTAAAAAATGCACATGCATTTAGGAACACTACCTAGAGCTCACTGCTCAGAGGGGAAGGCTCACTCCCTTACATAAAATAATCAAATTAAATCCATTTGATGAGGTTGAACTAGGAAATTAGCTTCTACAAAATCCTGATGACAGTTCTGGTTAGGCACATAAATACTTCTTCACTCTGCTACGCATTCAGATGATCTGATATTTATTCACACATATCTTGCATATATTTCACATACATTCATCGAGCACACCTCAAAATGAGGAAACAATCATTCTTATATATCCGCTACATGCATTTACATCAACAACTTTGTCAGTCAAAAAATAAAGAATAAATGAATTACAAATTGTCATCCCAATACATGAACAAATATTAATGCGCACTAACCTAAGTCAGTCACAACATAATGAAGACCTAAATCAACATCCTCGAACATACGAAGCATTCAAAAATAAATTCATAAAGATCTGCAACACGCTACCACCATCATGTCGGCCAAGAACATGATAACTCAAACACACAAAAGAAAATATTCGATCACGAACACACCGATCAACATGGATTTACCACACTGATAGAGCATGATCTAGAAACATCACTGAACATCTTAGGAGAATACACAACAAATCAATTTACCAGAATTTCATTCTCTTCTTCTAGAAACACTTGCTACAGTAAAAGAATAACTATATGAACACAAAACTTCATAACTTTCTCAATTCTTGATGCGTACCAGTTAAAATTCTAGACAACATACTAGATAGGCTCAGAAACAAACCAATTAATGCATGCCTTCATAATATCAACATATAAAACTGTCCACCATTTTGATCATCACAACTTCATAGACTGTCTGCAACATATTTATTACAATTTTCTCAATATCCTCGACATATACAACCTTCAAAATCATCACTACTAATAGTGTTGACATCAATGACAACCAAATATCAGAAACACAACCACAACATCCAACAGAATAAAAGTGAATTAAAAATTCACATAGGAAGGGGTTGCCTTCTCCAAAAGGAGAAAGCATTTAATGAAAAGTTGACTTGGGGGTATGCCATAAATGGCATAAGGGATTAAGGTGACCCAATCAAGTAATTAGATTGTGGAAACAGGTGATTAAGGTAGTTAATAAAGGATTAAGACAAGTGGGCTATGATGGAGGATGTGAAATTACTCCTGATTAAGGGTGTGCACATCCTAATCAAAGATTAATTAAATTAATCTAGATTAAGGAAGGGTTATGGAGGATGGGACAAAGATAGAGAAAGTAATGAATTTAAAATTGATTTAAATTCATAAAGGTAAATGACTAAATTAAATAAATAGGAGTATTTGTTTAATTTAGAGAGGAAAGGGGCCAAAGCTAAAGTATTTGATTATTTAAATTAAATACCTTAGGAACATTAGGGGAAGGGGAAATATTAATTAAAAAAAACATTTAATTAACATCGATGGGAAAGGCGAGATAGATGAATGAAAGGGATGAATTTGACCTTATGGGAGAGGTGAAATTTGGATGTCTATGACTAGCATGGAACATGGGTCTCACATTCTAAAAGAATGATAAGCAAGTATAATAAAAATTGAAATAATTCACTTATCTCCCTCAACTAGACCCCTTGCTAGACTAGTTTTGAAAGCTCATATCGTCTAGATGGGAAAAATCACATATTTGATGAATTTTTGTTATAGAATCACTCTCAAATGTTTTAGCTCTCTAGGGTGGATAGTGAAAATGAAAAATAAAATTTTAAATATTTTTATATTTATAAAGTTTAAAAAAAAAAATTAACCTTCAAAATGTTTTCTTCTTGATCACCTTGTCAATGAAAATGGCCATTTATTGCAAGTAGCTTCTATTTTTTCATGGTATATTTTATGTAGATCTAGGATCCACCCTCTTATCTATCATTTTCTATTCACTTCACTATTATTTTCTATAATAACATTTTAATGTGTAATTTTATGAAATTCCTTTCTCTAAAAATTATCAAACTTTTCATGGCATATTATTTTCCCAACCTTGGTTGTGGGCATTTTATATTCTTGTGATTCTAAAATTTTCAAACTTTCTTATTCTTACCTTAAAAAATTGAAGTTAGAACATGAGGGGGCATCCATTTTCCCTTAAAAAATTTTATACCATCAACTCATATATCTAGTTAAAGCATAGGCATGGTGATTGATCCATGAGGTGCATCTAAGTAACTATTTTTTGGATCACCTAGCAACAAAATACAATATTCAAAGTGATCCCAAAATTTTAAATCACCTAGCAATAAATTACACTTGTCTAAATAATACATATTTACTAGCTATTCTCATGACTCCTAGTTAGAGAGTAAGCTAGACCTTTAGTCATGTTGTTTGTCTTGAGTTCCTTTCTCTTTATTCTAGTTACATATTTTATCCTTGTGACATTAATTATTCTCTTTTATAAAAACTTTTATCCATCACATCCTTCTCACTATACGAGATTTATTCTATGGCTTTTTAGTGTTAGATCGACATATTAGTTTTGTAGGATTATGGTTTCTAATATTGCGGTCTTAAAGTATTATGGTTTCTTGGTAGGTTCTTAGCATAGGGTAATGGTTCCCTCACTTTAAAATATACTATGTATCCTCTATAGTATCATTTTATGATGATATTTATTAGTATTTAATTTATATAATGAAGGATATTACATTGCAATTTTCATACTATGTTTTGCACTCATTTTAGTGTCTCCTCGGATATCATGTCTTAACATATACTAAGATAATAAACCTATCTTTTTTATTCACCTATTTTCCAATTAATATATCACATGCTAATATTTCTTTTTGATCTAAAGAAGCTATCCAAATTTTGAGTATTTTATCTATGATGCTAGCACGATGCACAAATATTTGCTTGACATGATATCTTCTCATGAATTTTAGATATTTGGTCCATTGAATTATCACCTAGCTACTTGCTCCTACCTAATATAACACATGTCTATTGAAATTTCCTCTATGCTCAAATCTCACCCTTCACATTCTTCTCTTTCCCTCTCAAGGGCCATATTTTTCCTAAAAAACTACACATGCAACTCTCTTTCTCTTTGTTGGATAAAATTTGTTGATTAGACCTCCATTATTGAAGCTAGCTAAGAGTAAATTCTATTGTATATCACTCATATATCTCCTTTCTATATTTTTGGTAATATCATATAAATAATATTTTTTATGTTTTCATTCATGTTTCAATATTGTTGTTTTTTGGAAAAAGGCTAATAGCTTATATATTATAGTAAAATAATAGAAATTAATTAAAAAAGTTCCTAGAGGGCCTAATTTATGCTTTTGAACTAGCTGGAAGATTTACATGATAACATATCCTACTACCCAGCTCAAACTTTGTTTCGGGGGTCGAGCGTTGCTCTTCCTTCTTACCATTTGCATACTTCCCATTTGGTAAAGCCTAAGGTGGAACCTCAAACAAAGAAGCCTGACATGCCTTTAGAATTGTTGAGGATAAGGTTTCACTTCTACCTTATCCTTCCTTCACTTCTATGGAAGCAAACTAGTTGGACTCTAATCTTCGTTGAAAGACATATCTCAAATGTATGATTTCCTCAAAATTTCCTCAAACTTTGTTTCGGGGGTCGGGCATCACTCTTCCTTCTTATCATTTGCATTCTTTACATTTGGTAAAGCCTAAGGTGGAACCCCAAAGAGAGAAGCCCGACCTACCTTTAGACTTGTTAGGGATTAGGTTTCACTTCTACCTTATCCTTCCTTCACTTTTGTGGAAGCAAAGTAGCTGGACTCTGATCTCTGATGAAAGACATCAAACATATCTCCGATGTCTAATGCCCGATGCACTACCAATGCTAGGTGAAATACATATCTCAAATGTCCAAAGCTTGATGCCTGATGCACTACCAATGCCCGATGAAATGTTTCAATATTGTTAAAGTTGTTCCTTTATCATTTACTTCCCTCTTTCTCTTGGCATATATATTGGTGACCATCACTACCACTTGTCCTATATCACATGCATACAAGGTTGATTATCCCCACAAACTAGGGATGTAGCATCAATAGATTTATATTAATAATGTTGTTTTTAGTTCTTAGACACACATAGGGTTTGCCAGCACACACATTTCAATCTCTCCTCATTCCATAGGCTATTTGAGGTTGCCAAAAGGCCAAGTAGGAGCTTGAACTAAAGAAAATATCCTAAGTATTCATTCTATTTATCTCCTTCTCATATTGTATGTACTTGATACATCTCAAATATATGAAGGTTTGATTCTCTTCTCCTTTCATCATACTTTCATCTATTTTCTTTAAAGTAATTAGATTAAAGTGTTTTTAAGCTTGTTTTCATCTACAATATGTGTGGTAGCATTTTATTATTTTCCTTGTGTCCTAATGTGTAGGTATCCTCAATATTAGTATAAAATTTTGGGTTTTAGATCCATTTTGAACGTAAGCATGTATATTGAACACCAACACATAGATTGGATGATAGTGTGTCACACTAGTGTCCTAGTTAGTAAACGATCCAAGTTATTTTATATGATATTCTCTATTTACTCTTTCATTTCTAAACTCTATTTTTAATTTGAATATTTTCTACTTTGTGTAATTTCCCATTTCACTTCCCAACTTATAGCTTTAGTTTATAATGGCACCAAACAAACCATTGACATTATCTTTTCACTATTGCTAAAAATAAAATTAGTACATAAAGAATTGCTTCAAATCCATATTATTGTATTCTTCCTCTCTGTCACTATAATGAAAGAAAACACCCTTATATCTAAAAAACTAAAAAAAAAAAAAAATCCCAAAAATCACCATTTTTGGCAATTTTTGACAATTAACATAATTTTCCATTTTTGGTAATTTCACATGCCCTTTGAGCTCATATTTTTTCAAATATCTTCCTACCACTATGGTGACACCAAATTTCAACTTACAATTCAAATTGGAAACGTGAGTTCCAAATTATTAAAAACAAAACTTTCTAAAAACCCAAAAAAAATAGCAAAACTTGATTTTGAGGGCCCAGATGAAAGATTTTGGCCTCAAAAAAGTGTAAAAAATGCCACCAATTGAATTGAGTTCTATTGGAAATCTAAACAATTCCTCATAATGTATCTCCCCATAAAATTTGAGCCCAAACAAACTTCCAAGTCAAAAGTTAGAACTCGAGAAGCCCCTGCATTAGTTTAGAAAATATTATTTAGTAAGATAAAACACTTGCAAATCTTACTAGTTATATTTTATTACTTTTTATAAAACAATAACAAAACACTTCTTTTAGAAACAAGTTTTACTCTTAGTAAAAGGGTTTGTTAGATTGAAACATTTAAACAAGGAAAACTTAATCCACCATTTACACTAATCCCCTTTAATTAAACCCCTTAGATGAAACTTGTCTAGGTTTAAGTCATTATTTTTTAACAAATATGTTGCAATGCAAACACATCGGACTTTTGATATACTATTTTTTAGGTGAGTACTTCAAACCATACAAATAATAATTTAACCTACAAACCATGTTTTCTTTTCCTTTTACAATGAAAATGTCAAGGTATCGCATATAAATTTCCTTTTTGAGATCTTCATTAAAAAAAAAACTTTTAGCATCCATTTATTCTATCGTACACCATAGGAATATAAAGTATAAATCCAATAGAAATTAATTTTTCAATAGGAGAAAATATTCTACTGAAATCAACCCCTAAATCTAGGAGTAACCTTTCACCATTAGTCTTGTCTTGTACCTCCCCAACTATCTATATACTTCAAAGGTCTTTCTAATTACACATTTATGTCTAATGGGCTTCATTTTCTTAGGAAAATCTAAATCTTGTGTCTCATATGTTTTTGAGGTCATCATCTCTTCCTTTGTGGATTCCATCTAAGAATCATGTCCCTTCAAGGAAATGGTTTTCTTTATAGATCTAGGTTCATCATCAATACAAGATTAAGTAGATACAAAATGGAAATCTAGTGGGCTCTACTTGTAAATTATTATTTTTTACCTTGTGAACCTTCTTAAGGGTGTAGTAAAAGTATTTCTTTCTTCTTCTAAACTCTCTGAATCTAACTCATCTTCTCCCTTTAAATCCTCTTATGTAACAAGTTATTCCACCTATGTATCTTTCTACTTCTCTATTTTATTTTCAAAATACACGGTCTCTTTTGTTTTATGACTAGGTAACATAAAAAATAACTCTAAGATCCTTGAAAATTAGATGTTTAGAATAAACCATTTTCTAGATGAGAGGATTCCAAACATTTAGCCCTTAACAATAATGCCATTACCAATGTAAATGCATTTTTTAACCTGTAAATCTAACTTACACTATTTTTCTTTAGGCACATGAATAAATCCTTGTAACCAAAAAAATTGATGTGAAATTACCTATCGATGGTATCTTAACTACTAGAGAAAAATAGGGATATTATTTTATCATGTAACATGAAATACTTACAACCTTGGCCCATGAACACCAGTCAAGCTCACTACTACTCTACATACTTCTTACTTTGTGCATCAAACTCATACTCATCCTTTTTCTAGTGTCATCCTTCTATGGTGTATATGGTGTTGCCTTCAATATCACAACAACTACATGTCTACAAAAAATAGGGAATTCTCTATGAGTATTTATCACCCTTGACCTTAATACTTTTATTTTTTTATCCATCCAACTTTCAACAAGAACCTTAAAATCCTTAAACTCACTACACACTTTAAAATTATTCCTAAGAAAATAAATCCATGAATAAAAGAGTATTCACTAATAAATGAAACATAATAAATATTTTTACTAATTGAAGAAACATCCAAAAGGCCAAAAATATTGTTGTGAATAAGCTCTAATAATCTCTTTTCTATAGAACTTACAAAATTAAACTGAACTCTATTCTATTTTCCAAACATGTGCTCATAAAAGTTAAAATCTATAGAACAACTAGATAAAAAATCTACCATAATTTTATTAATCATGGTATAAATACATTTTTCACCAATTCTACCCAACATATTATGTCACAACATACACAAAACAAGTTTCCAGCTACATAGGTAGAGTTATAATATATACATACATCAAGCATAAATAAGGTACCTCATTGAGTGCCCTTAGCTAGTACCAAATTTCCTCTAGCTAAACTCTACCAACTCTTATAAAATGTAACATGTGCTCTCTTGTCTATGTTTTGACCTTGTAAAATTTTAAACTTTTGTATTCATTAAATTGACGCATGTCATTTATTCATCATCCTACAAATGATGCCAAAATCCCAGGTTGCATGTGAAATCTCTTTATCACCTCAACTTGATTTAATCAAAAGTATTTAATGTTTTCATTAATAAACCTTGGTCATAAATATTCATAATCATTTTGAAGTGTTATAATGTCTATCAAATCAAAGCTATTAGCCACTGGTCATAATTGAGAGAGGTTTAGAATTAGGTTTGATCTCCTAAATGTGTTGCAATTTGGTTAAAATTGAGTCACGTTTTTCCTATTTATCTAGCTCACATGAATGATATTGAATGATTAAATGGCCTTAGTGACAAAACTATGGGTTTCAATACAATTTCTATTTTCATAAAATTTCATAATAATTCAAAAAGTTAATAATAAGTTATATCAGACACTCCTTAGTTTTGAAATATTTATCTTAGAATGCATTAAGTCTAGATATAAATACAATAGATTCATACAGAAAAAATAATAATTATTTAAAAATTTGCTATATCTGCAAGTAAATTTTACCATGTAGTTTTATTAAATTCACTCAATTTTAATTGTACATTTAATTAAATCACCCATAGTTTTAAATTTACATCTACTCAATAGTCAACTATATTTGAATATTTTCTTCAATGAAAATGTAAAAGTTACTCAATGTGTTTGCTAGTTGTAGAATCAAAGGTGATTCAAATCAGACAAGAATTAATTTTTCACATTTCCATAGAATTTATACTAATTATCAATTTGACTTAAGTTAGTAGAAGTGACAAAGATGTTTAAGTTAGTGGAAGTAGTAAACTATAGACAAAGATATTAAAGTAAAATTTTACTTTAAGTGTCCACAATAATGTTGAAAAGAAAAAAATGTAGTCTTGATGAGATTATTGGCCAAAAACTCTGAGTTTTATCCTTCCCACTGAACTCTGTAGTCCCTCAATACCCTCAATACATAATGCAGACATAAAAAATAACATAATGTGGAAAAGTGGATTTTGGAAAAAAAATGTCTAATTTTTTAAGCAAAACTAAATGAATAATGTGAAACTGAAATCTTTTGTCCAATATTGTATTTGCAACTACCGTGATAGACATGTATGTGAAATGTGGAAGGATAGTCAAGGCACATGAGTCATTTGGCAACAACCTCCATGGCCTGTGCTAGAATGGGCAGACGTTCATGAAATCATAATGGAAGGTGGGTTTTCTGCAATTTCTCAAACAAGGCATATGAGAAATATCAGTTGAATTGCTCATAGATAAGAAATTTCTCATATATATATTTATTAAATTTATGTCAAAGGCGTATCTTTATTTGAGATTTACAAACTCATTTTGTCTATGGATGGTTGAAAAGCAACCATAGGCCTTGCTAGATAGTTAAATGATTTCCAACGGTTGATCCTCTTCACCAACAACAAAGGTACTTTCATCCTGTCAATAGTATTAACTGCTTTTTTCCTGCATACTTATCTATCTCACCTAACCTATGTACTCATCTTCATACTTCTCTATTATTTTGGCATGGTTTTTTATTTGCACAGTTCATCGTGTCAATACTTGTTTTGAGCCCTGTGATGGGTGTGGCGATGTAAGGTTTGTTACGTGCCGTGATTGTGATGGAAGTTGCAAGATTTTCAGAGAAGAAAGAAATTTCATGGCAGTGAGGTGTTTGCAGTGTAATGAAAACAGTTTCATAAGCTGCCCTATATTTTGTTCTTGATGAAAAGTCTTTTGTTAAAGCTTCCTTCCTTCTTTGGCAGTGTAACTATGATATGGCAGTGTAGCTATAATATTGTACTTGATGAACTGGACCAGAGCTACCATTCAAATTTCATGGGACCTGGACCTAAGAGCTCTAGTGGTAAGAAATATATCAAGTTGGTTGCTTCTGTATTTCTCCCCTCTTTAACATTTTCTTTTAATTTCGAGAGAAGAGGATCTGTATTGAAAACCATGTACCAAAAGTATTCAAGTGCTTTTGAATGCCTCCTCACAAAAGTATTTAGGTTAGATACTTTAAAGTACCTCCTTTCAAACATGTTTAAGTGAGGATGATTGTTTCTTTCGATATTAAGTTTATGACTATATTTTTTAAAGATGGGGTTTGCTACATATTATATTTAAGATAAATGAATAGCTCCTTTTTACTGAAAAGGAGCCCTCTGTGTCTTTTGTGTCTTCTATTTTTTTGAGGGTCTGATCATAAATATTTCTGATTCATTACAAGACTTTATAAGAATTTATTGTAAATACAACTATCGTTTGATTCATAATATATCAAAAATAAATTAGAGGAAAAACTTGATCTGGTTTCCTTGTAAATTTCATTCTTCCATGGTTTGTAAATTTCATCCTTCCATAGTTTGTAATGAAAATCATCCTCTTTTTTACATAAAAACTATGTCTTCTAGATGAGTCTTCATAGTTACCACATTCTTTTATATGGATTGTGCAAGATGGATTAATAATACCTGTCTCGTTTGGAAAATTTATTTTTTGATGATCATTGGTTCATGCTGTGTGTTTTTTCTAAATGAATCTATATGGTTTTTACACATGTCCTGTAATGAGTTTGTGGTAGTCTCTTGTAGTGCCTCTCATGTTCTGATACTCTGATACTGCTTTGGTGTGTGTGTTTGCTTTAGTGTGATTTTTGGTTATGTTCTGATGCATATTTGATACTCTGTTAGATATCTTTTTTGCCATGTGTTGGGCATGGCAGATAGTTATGTTTATTTGCTTATGATAGTTGGACTTATGTGTGGGATACTCATGTTATGATGATGTTACTTTGTGAGTTATATTGATGATGTGATGCTTAGATTTTGTTTACTGTTTTTTATTTTGGTGAAGGAGAGGAGGTGGCATCGCTCATCTGTGAGTGCCCTGCCTCACCGTAACTCTCCTTCACACTGTGTTTGACTATGAGTTATATGCATATGTATATGTTGTTTGATGTTTGGTGTTATACAAGAATGGAGGTACTGGGTTCCGACTCCACCCGCATTGTCGAGTATGAGCGCACCCTACATACCCAATGGTTTGATGTGGTTAGGGAGTTGGTAAGAAAGTACCCCCGTTTATGTTAGTGGTTGTTCATGTGGTATTCATACTTCATTCGTGTGGGAATGATTTTAAATTAAATCATTTTCTTTCATGAGTTTTATAAGTTGCGTTTATGGCTTGGTCTAGTGCTTTATAATTTAAATTTAAATGCTATTCTATGGTACAAAATATTAAATTAATTAAATGCTCAATGTTGCTAATAATATTAATACTTTTGGAAAATTAGTATGTACATTGTCACTTTTATTATTATTGTAAAATGTGAGTTATCCTTTTATTTAAATCAATAAATAGTAAGATAAATTGTTATGGATTATTTTTAAAAAAATAAAAAATAAAGACAAGGAAATTATTATCATATTTGATTTTATTAGCAAAAGGCAATTTAATAATATATGTTTTTAAACTTAAATTATAATTAAGTTGAAATGTTGTTTAAATTTATTATTATTTAATTGTTTATTTTTCAAAACTCAATTTTATTAAAATTAAATTAAATATTAAAAAAAAGGCATAATTGGTGTAATTTAATTATGGAAGTTGCTTCTTCTGAAAATGGAAAATGGAAGGAATGTTGTGTTAAGTGACAATTGCATGGGAAAGTGGTCAAGAAATTTATGAAAAATTCTGACTTGGCTTTTTTTAAAAGGGTATATTTCCAAATATTGTTTTTTCGAAAAAGCAATGGAGAGGAAAAAGAAAAATTAAAAAAAATTATCTGCAACTCAAAAAGGTTGAAATTTTTTCTGAGGATTAAATCCTCTGTGTGGTTTTTTGTTGAATTGTTATGAGAGGATTAGATTTTGGTTGTATTGTGATTTGTTTTCAAATTTGTGTTGTTGGGGTTTCGAATCTTCAGTTTTTAGAAGGTTACAACTAGCTGGAATCGCGCAACGAGGTATTTCATCCTCGAGTTGAATCTAGTGCAAGACTTCAGCTAATTTCAATTTCATAAAATTATTTCTGTAAATTTTAGTTTTAAAAAGAGAAAAGAATTTATGTTTGAAAGAGAAAACATGTTTACTGTGAATGTTTGGGAAAATCCTATTCTTTGTAATTTAGATTTCTCCTTCCTCTCTATATTTTTATTCTAGAATTCTTGTTGAGTTTAAGTGAAATTTCGATTCCCTCTGTCTATGGAATCTTCTCAGCTTTGAACCTTTGTTATTCTCTTTCTGTCTAACAATCCTCTCTTTCCTTGTATTTTCCCCAATTTGTCTATCTCTTTTTCAAGGATTTTGTTCATTGGGGCTTTGCCCAATTTGTCCTATGATTATCCTGATGTTTTCAAAAATATATATATATATATATATTGTTTTAGTGTGGCATTAAAAATTAATTGACGGGCGAAATTTCATCGTGCCCCATTTAATTTTGTTGGCCCTGTAATTTTTGGTGCATCGCTATTTT
Organism: Sequoiadendron giganteum; assembly: GCA_007115665.2. Lineage (NCBI taxonomy): Eukaryota > Viridiplantae > Streptophyta > Pinopsida > Cupressales > Cupressaceae > Sequoiadendron > Sequoiadendron giganteum. The sequence continues at coordinate 725,405,809 of CM021102.1, forward strand.
CTTTTGTGTGAGGGGTGGGGATTTTATCACCCACCGCTCCCACCATTCATGGAGGGAGCGCTGCCAAAGGCAGTGCTACCCCCATCCATGGGGTGGGTGGCCGACCGTGTGAACAATCCAGCACCCCCATAAATGGAAAAAGCTACGCAACATACAATCTGGCCATTTGACCAAATTTATTAATTAATTAAAAATAAAGATACAATGTTATCTTTATTTTTAATTAATTAATAAATCTGGTCAAATAGTCAGATTGTATGTTGCATAGCTTTTTCCCCCATAAAATTCATCCGTAGCCATTTAAAGCTTTTGTGAATTTTTATTTTTTATATTGTGTTCGATTTACATATATATATACATATATTAATGAATGTTCTAAAGTTTGACAGTTTTAAAATATTAATGTTGAAATTTTTAATATATATATATATATATGTATGTGTATATATTTTATGCATATATTTTGTTTATTGCTATGTTTTATCTACAACAGTATATAGTAGAATTAATAATTATTTATTTTGGCATATATGTATATATGCATATATATGCATATAGTGTATATACAAGAAATGAGAACAAATATTTGAAAGGTAGAAATGCGTTTTTTATTCTGGTAAATTTTTTAAATATGATGAGAAAATGCTATTGTTTTAAATTCTAAATGAAAATGTCTTTTTAGCTAATCTGTATTTAGAATCAAAAAAATAAATTGTATTTTAAATTATACTGTAGATTATGATTTCATTATTATTCTAGTCTAACTATACTTTGAAATATTAGAATAGTTGTTGAAAAACTAAGTATTATAATCAGATTTTGAACTTAGTAAATTAATGTATTAAATCTGATTTTTACTTTGAACTGATTTTTAAAAAGATTAGATTTCCACTATCTTACAAAAATTAGAATTTAGAATAATCTGTGTGGAAAAGATTTTAAATGAGAAAATAAATATATAGCTAAAGAATCTAAATAAATGAGCAATTTATAATTGGTTTTATTAAATTAAGTTAACGTCTTTAATTTTTAAAAGTTTATTTTTGTTATGTTTAAATAATCATGGAATTGTCATTGTTGTTCTTTAATTAGCTTTTTCGCAAGTTTATAAACTTAGATATTTAATAAACGGATTATTTAAAAGTAGGAAGATATTTAATAAATCATTATTGTCTTGGGTTAAATGGAAGTATTAGTGAATTCTTTATTTTGATTTTAATAGATGAAAATTGTTATTTGATTGAAACTTGGATGATTTATAATTTAAATTCCTTATAGTTAATGAGATGGTGTTATTTAATTGAATGTGGCATTTTATTTTGTTCTTGTATAGAATTAGCGTTATCTCCAGAGGTTAGGGAAAGTGTGAATGCATTTCTATGGTTGCATCGTTTTGGTTATGTTGATACCATGTGGGTAATTGTGGGTGGTACCTTGTTGTGAGTTAAGATCCCTTTTGGTTGTGTGGTACCTGTTCCTTGGTTTTGATTTTAGGGCAACCATAGGGGAGAGTGGATCTTCTTGGGGCCAGTGTACAAGTGGTCAACCTTGATAGATTTTCCCTAATTAAGTGAAAACCTAATTAATTTACCTAGTGGGTTGGGTTAGTTATCACATAAAAAGATAAAAATATACAGCTCACCCCTGTCATTAGTGCTCCCAAAGGCTAAGGATGGGTGGGAAGACCTGGTTGGTAAGGTCACTACCTTGTCTTCATGAAAGGTAAGTGGCTCCGCATGAGTCACACTATGGGGTGACACCTTGAAACAAGATGTATGGTTAACCATAGATGGAGGTGACTCCTAGATTATAAGTAGTCTGGTGAATCCATGTAAGGCCATGTGATGACACTCTCCCATTGCGCCCCTTTGTTTTCCCTTGTCTTTTTGCCTCTAGAGTTGTTTTATCTTACTATTGATGTTTATATTATTGGTAGACTTGAGTCTTGTGATTGGAGTACTCTTTGTTGAGTTTATAGCTGAGGGTTCTTTCTTATCGACTCATTGCATGGGGGGTGTTCCTTCGGGTTCACATGGTCGGGTGGAAACGTGCAATGCACCCATTGGGTCCCCAGTTGTGATCGTGGCATGGATGCAATTACAATGATCTTGGAGCTCGTACAAAGAAGATTGTACCTTTAAAGAATTCTCTTTCATTATTGTCCTTTTGTATTATGATTGTACCCTTCCCAATGTTATGGGGGAAGTGGCCTTGTAATGTAACTATGATTTTATATTGTGTTGTATCTGTGGAAATATATTCCACATTTGTAATTTTGAATTGTGAAGATGAATATAATATTATGTGATTTATGTTTATGATTATATATCTTATTCTTGTTGAATGAACACCATACTTACATCATGTTTTATTCTCATTTCTTTCTTCTGCTTTTTTTAGTATCATTTATCATTTATCTATTGGGTTCATTTAAGTAACACACCATGTACCCCATAGGATTAGGTTAATGCTTTATGTTATATCTATGTTGTATAAATTTTAGTGTTGTAATATATAATTGTTGTTAAAAAAAAAAAAAATTGTATCTGTTGTAGTTGTCTTATGGGGTTTGCGTGGCGGGGCATTACAACTTGGTATCAGAGCCAAGGTTAACAACACTAGGTACTGTAGGTTAAGTAAGCCCATTATCTTAATCTTGCTACATAACTTTGAACTTATGTAATCCTTTTTCTTATTATGCAAAATCATGCCTAGGGGTCGAGGATGTGGACGTGGTCACGACTGTGGCCATGGTGTTCATGAAGCTGGCCATCATAATTCTCCACCTCAGAGTTACCATGAATTAGATTAGGATGAAAATCAGGGTTCCCAGAACAACCCTCTGGGTGGAGGCCCTAATCCAGAGCAAAAAATTTAGGAAGGTGAGTAATTACGTCAGTTGTTGGAAGATGCTCTTGGTCATCTAGGTCCTAGGAAAGATGAGTAGAGGGTGATCAGAGAGAGAGAGTGGTCGCCAAGGAGGAATGAGGTATCGACAGATCAGGATGCAGTGGCCATTGGACATGTGAGAGATCTCCTCAGGGCACATCCTCTTATTTATGATGGCTTTGGTGGAGGCTTGGAAGTTGAAACTTCCCTTATTGATCTAGATTGATGCTTTGTTATGCATCCCTATGGAAGTAATACTAGGTCAAGGTGCATCATCATGCACCTCAAAGGATTTGCATCCACATGGTGGTGATTGGAATCTAAACAAAAATTACACCTTGACATCGATTCAGTGACATGAGAATTATTCTTAGAATGGGTCAGGGCTCGTTTCTTATCTGATCACCGGAGGCAGTGCTAGACAGATGAATTCCATGACTTGAGATAGATGGAAATGTCCATAGAGTAGTATGAGTGCCGCTTCTTTGAGCTTAAGAAGTACGTTAGAATTGCTAATGATGAGTCTATGCTAGTACAACATTTTTTCAAAGGTCTGAATGCCAAGATTAGTGGAGGTGGTTGAGTCTTCGAGTTGAAGATGATGGAGGTTGTTGTCGAGAAATCTCGCCTTGTGGAGGAGAATTTGACCTTGGATTTTGGAGGTCATGTTGGAGTTTAGATCAGTAGTACTCCTGTTGCAGGTGGTGGTTCCCGTGCTAGGAAGTCATAGGCTGTAGGCCCTTCTAGGGATCATTCTACACTCGCTAAGGGTAGACAACAATAGTTTCAGTCAAAGAATAAGCCCTCTCAATCTCATCAGAGCAATAGGTTTCAGTCTAGGAGAAACCATCATTGGCAGATATCGTAGCATAACCGGGTTGAGCAACTAGCACATTCCTCATAGCCTGCACCTAGCTGTGGTAGCTATCAGTAGTCTAATGTTTTGTCTGGTGTCAGAGGTTTTGGCCATGGTATTGGGTATTTCAGTTGTGGGCAATAGGGACATATTTCCAGACAGTGTCCATGGAGGAGCACTGCAAAGTTTAGTCAGAGGCCGAAAACATCTGAGCCAACCGTTGGAGACGCTGGCAAGTCTCATCAGGTTTTCACAGCGGTGGATAATCATCAGGCTGATCACCAGGGTACTGTGGTGGAGGTATCAGATTTTTTGAAAGGCACTAATATTTCTATACTTTTTGATTGTGTTGCATCGGATTCCTTTATTTTCCCTTTAGTTGTTAAGCGTTGTAATCTAGTTGCGGAAAAGAAAGGCATTAAGTGGCATGTTGAATTAGCTTCTAGGGAAAAATTTTCAATGGAGTCTCTTGTTCTAGGATGTAAGTTGGAGTTTGCTTTAGTTGTGACTTTGGTGGATCTTCAGATTCTTCCCCTAGGTTCTTATGATGTCATATTGAGGATGGATTGGTTGAGTGCACACCAAGCGACAATTGACTATCATCAAAAGTTTGTTCGTTGTCGGGATGATTCTGGAGGTGAGGTTGAAATTATTGGCATTCAAAAGCCTATCTCCTTGAGGATTATCTCCGCAATGTAGTTGAAGAAGTGTTTCCATCAAGGGTGTCATTTGTTCATTGTCTCAATTAGTGACCTGGATATGGACGAGAGTCGAGAAGTAACTTTGGATGATTATCCTCTCCTGAAGGATTTTTTTGATGTGTTTCCGAGTGAGATACCTAGGATGCCACCTAAGCATGACATCAAATTTCAAATTGATCTCTTTCCAAGAGCTGAGCCTATCTCTAAGGGTCCTTACAGGATGACAACTCAGGAGCTCCAAGAGCTCTATTTGTAGTTGGAAGAATTGCTTGAAAAGGGGTTTGTCCATCCTAGTGTTTCCCCTTGGGGAGCACCAGTCATTTTCATGAAAAAGAAGGATGGTTGGCTCCGTCTGTGTATTGATTACAGACAATTGTAAAAGGTGACAGTGAAGAATTGCTACCCCTTGCTGAGGATTGATGATATGTTTGACCAGATCAAGGGAGAAAAGGTGTTCTCTAAAATTGACCTCAAGTTAGGATACCATCAGTTGCAAATTGCATGATGACCCTGGTGGTTAAAAATTAACAGTGTACTATTTTTCCAAAGGCAATAATCCTGATGGGCATGCTCACCTGAGATGCACTCAAATTTGACTAAAATAAATTAATAATGATTTAACAATCCTCTAACAAGAAATTTTGCATCAAGGTCTGAGTTTCATTCACACTTTGGAGGATCATAGCCTCATTGCCTTTGTCTTTTTGGCCATTTTCATTTTGGTTGTACCATAGACAATATTTGGGCCTCTTCTTTGTACCTATTACTCTTTTAGTGTTTTCTCTCCATTTCCTACCAAACATTGTCTACCATTAATTTATCATTTCCAAAATAATGATAATCATGGTGGAGGTTTCATAATCTCTTGTAAGAATTTTGACACACCCAACACTTTTGATGCTTTTTTAATGAAATAAATATTCTTACCTAGAGCTTTGGGCTGAAGTACACGTCTGGAAGAATGTTCCACCCTTTCTTTGAACTTACATGAAGATTTCACATTTTTTATGCATATTTATTTGGCTTTATTGTTCAATACTTGGTCTGCCATGAAGATTTAAGCCTGCATATCTGAACAAAAACACATACAATAAATATGCAACACAAAAGTAAAAGTTGAACAATAACTCAAATTTGCACAAATAGAAGCTTCTAATTAACATCATAATGAACACATGCAATGGCCTCTCTTTTTCAAGGGGGCAACTCAAACCCTCTATTCATGCCTCTTAAATCCCAAAACCAAAGCTTCCCTCTCTCAATCTTCTCTCTATGATTCCACATAAAGCTTCTCTCAAAAACATCCTCTCAAAGCTTCTATCTAAAACCCACTGTTTAAAGTGAATAGGAATTTCCATATAAATATGGAAACTTATCTATAATACAATAACATTTCATATACATAAATTTAAGTCTTGTATTATATATATAAAAATTAAGTGTTCATGGCTTACTTTTGGTGCCAACAATGTTATTAATATGTAGGTTATAATATTTTCATATATTATAACTATTCTAACAACTATTGTCATAGTTTAGCTTAATTTAGTTTCCTTCTGTCGAGAGAATGTAGACCAATTTAAGTTAATGGCTAGTCACCGTTATCTATTCATATTCCATCCTCAAATACCTTGTTTCAAGATAACTTCTAATAGCAACAACATTGCAACTATAGGTTCTTTACAAGGCAATGCACAAATTCAATTCAGAGATATCATGCATTTTTTGTAGAGCTTTTTGTATAATGATAATAACTACGACAATTTCTATCATTCACAATAACAAAAAAGGTCTAATATTTGTGGCAGGTTGTATCATTCACAATAATGTTCTTATCATAATAACCCCATTGAATCTCTCTCATTTTCAACAGTGACTATTCATCTTATTTTTCAGTGCATTCCCTGCTCTGGAAATATGAATGCTTGTATCCTCGTCAAATTTCTACTCCATAGAAAAAGATGAATGTACACCTTTGACATTTCATTATTTTTTGTGCAAATATGTTGTTTCCTTGACTTAGATTACTTGAATGTAACAACACCAGCATAAAAAAAATTCTCCAACAAATACAAATTTTATGTGCCAATTTAATTTACTCTTAAAGGAGACTCTTCGGCGATTGCTAGCAATTACATCTCAAAACCCACACTCTTTATAGCCAGATTTTACCAAGTAAAAACAAATAACAATTTCATCTCAAAAATAAGGCTCTTCATAGCTAGATTTTACCAAGTAAAAACCCAAACATAATGTAAATCTATCCTAGTAAGATACCACCTAAAAAGGCTAGACTAACAACCAAAATACATGTCCCAAAATACAAATAACTTATCATGTCAGGGATCACATCTTCCCTCCTCATGGAGGGAGTAATGAGAAAAAGACCAATTCCCATTGTGATAATTATGATTATACCACTGAATAATAAAGGCACCCAAATGGGAATTGGGGAACCTACAGTAGCCTGAGCCTATCTCCTATTACCACTATTGCGATTACTACTGTCACAACACCGGAGAATAACATTGATCCCACACTATGTAAAGCTTTAAATTCTTCAAAAATATTTTTCTCTTTCTCCTCCTCTTCCTCCTCCTTCTTCTTCTTCTTCTTCTCCTCTTCCTCCTCCTTCTTCTCCTCCTCTTCCTTATTCTTCTTCTTCTTCTCCTCCTCCCACTCATGTTCTCGCTCTAACTCGCTTTGAAGCGACGACCGGTTTGAAACCCGTAGTCGTGAAGCCTAATTATCTTCCCCAATCTCTGGCGAGTCTAGCGGTGGTCCTGAATTCTCATGGCTCACCCACCTCAGTATTAACTTACGATTTCCCCTCCTTTTCCTGTAACAAAACAATAAATTTATAAATTATTTCTGAATATAATTTTATCATCAAGAAAAAAAAACTAAAAATGGTACCATATCTGCTTCTAAATGCAAATTCGGGAGTAGTATGCTTCAAAGTGCAAATTTAGTATTATTTATAATGCAAACCAGGATTTAATGGCCATCCAAGTCCCTCCTTCCTATCGTCCCCACATACATGCAAAAAGATGAACACTATAAAAATATAATTTAGGTATATGAGTGTCGATTTCCAAATTCAGAAAGAAGAACAGGTTGAATGGAACTGGTATCCAGATTCGTCGTTAGACATGACCGCATTTTACGAAACGTGCGAGCATGTTATTGCAAGACTTGGCTGCACTCCCAACCAAGCCTAGAATTGGATGGTCTATTTGACCGTTTTTTGCATTTTAAACCATATATTATAATCTAAAAATTTATTAAGACTGTATTATTTGACTTGCTATATTTTTATATAACCGTAAATATGACACTTAAAATTATTATTAAACCGTAAAAAATTATTGTATATATATAATGTCTATGATAAAAATATAAATTAATTTATAATTTGAATAATTCTTTCTAATTTCACTTAATATTAATATATATGATTTATAATATTTATTATAAAATATACATTAATTCAAAATCTTTTCAAAATAGAATATAATTGTTTTTTTAATTTTTGAATATTTTAACAAGATTTATTTTCTATATAAATTTAGAAACTTCTCGTTAATTGTAATAGTAAATTTAATATTTTTACATTTATTTCTAATTATCAATATTTTCTAATTTTTCATTTTTTTAATATATATAGGATATCCATATGAATAATAACATAACACAAATTTTCACTATTTTTTCAACAACGTTTTGTTATAGTGTGATTTTTTTCAAGATAATACAACATTTTGTATTTTTTTTCCATAAAAGTGGCTAAAAGATACATAGTCAAAGTTTAAACTCAATCCTTACATAGGAGAGCCAGATTACAAAAAGAAGCTTGCATACTATGAATCTCAACCAAGAGAGGCAAAAAACCCCCAAAAATGAAGTAGATTCCACCCTCCAACCCCCAATCTAGAGAAGCTAGATGAGTATGCAAAGATAGGTGAGCAAAATGATAAAAGGACCAAGTTAATGATCTTCCTCCTTGGAAGATGAACAGGCCTCATAATGTGACTGAGGCAATGGACAATACATTACTGGCATTTTCTCTTTCTTTTTGATAGAAGCAAGAACCCTTGCATTTTCTTTCACTCTTGCAGTAATATCAAATAAGAGATGAAATTTTGATACAACATTTTGTGCTTTATTAGTGAGCATGTTGAAAATTTTTACAACATTTTGTTTAATGATTCACAATTTTGATTTTTTTCAGTATAATACAACATTTTTGTTTTATTGGTGAGCATGCTAAATTTTATTTGGATTTTACAAATGATTTATGTTTTTAGGTAGATGAATTTAAGGTATAAAATATTTTATATTAATTTTATTTTTATTTTTTTGACAGTGATTTTTTTTCATAAAACATAAAGTGACGGGCATTTAAATGAACAAACCATCACAAAAAATTTATATGACAGATAGGGGTGGCCATCAAATTCTAGGCCTGCTCTCACCCACCTCAATATTAACTTGCGATTTTCCCTCCTTTTCTTGTAACAAAACAATAAATTATTTTTGAACATAATTTTATCATCAAGAAAAAAAACTAAAAATGGTACCATATCTGCTTCTAAATGGAAATTTGGGAGTAGTATGCTTCAAAGTGCAAGTTTAGTATTATTTATAATGCAAACTAGGGATTAATGGTTGTGCAAGTCTCTCCTTTCCGTCATCCCCACATACGTGCAAAACGATGAACACTGTAAAAATAGAATTCAGGTATATGAGCACCAATTTCTAGATTCAGAAAGAAGAATAGGTCGAATGGAACTGGTATCCAGGTTCATCGTTAGACATGATTGCGGTTTACGAAACATGTGAGCATGTTATTGCAAAACTTGGCTACGTTCCCAACCAAGCTTAGAATTTGATGTTCTATTTGACCATTTTTTGCATTTTGAACCATATATTACAACCTCAAAATTTATTAAGACCGTATTATTTGACTTGTTATATTTTTATATAATCATAAATATGACACTTCAAATTATTATTAAACTATAAAAATTTATTGTATATATATAATGTTTATGATAAAAATATAAATTAATTTATAATTGGAACAATTATTTCTAATTTCACTTAATATTAATATATATGATTTATAATATTTAAATTATATTTATTAATTCAAAATCTTCTCAAAATAGAATATAATTGTTTTTTTAATTTTTGAATATTTTAACAAGATTTATTTTCTATATAAATTTAGAAACTTCTTGTTAATTGTAATAGTAAATTTAAGTTTTTTACATTTATTTCTAATTATCAATATTTTCTAAGTTTACATTTTTTTAATATATATAGGATATCCATATCAATAATAACATAACACAAATTTTCACTATTTTTTCAACAATGTTTTGTTACAGTGTGATTTTTTCCAAGATAATACAACATTTTGTGTTTTTTTTTTTTCCATAAAAGTGGCTAAGCCACTGAAATTTATTTATATTAAACAAAAAAAGATACATAGTCAGAGTTTAAACTCAATCCTTACATAGGAGAGCTAGGTGAGTAAAATGATCAAAGGACCAAGTTAATGATCTTCCTCCTTGGAAGATGAACTGGCCTCATAATGTGACCGAGGCAATGGATAATACATTACTGGCATTTTCTATTTCTTTTTGATAGAATTAGGAACCCTTGCATTTGGTTTCGCTCTTGCAACAATGTCAAATAAGAGATGAAATTTTGATACACCATTTTATGCTTTATTAGTGAGCATGTTGAAATTTTTGACAACATTTTGTTTAACGATTCACAATTTTGATTTTTTTCAATATAATACAACATTTTTGTTTTATTGGTGAGCATGTTCAATTTTATTTGGCTTTTAAAAATTATTTATGTTTTTAAGTAGATTAATTTAAGGTATAAAATATTTTATATTAATTTTTTTATTTTTTTTATAGTTAATTGTTTTCATAAAACGTAAAGTGATAGGTATTTAAATGAACAAACCATCACAAAAAAATTATATGATAGGTAGGGGTGGCCATCAAATTCTAGGCTTGCTCTCACCCACCTCAATATTAACTTGCGATTTCCCCTCCTTTTCCTGTAACAAAACAATAAATTCATAAATTATTTCTAAACATAATTTTATCATGAAGAAAAAGTTTGGATCTAGACACAATTGAAAAAATTGAACATAATTGTTTCAATTGTGTCTAGATCCATGCAAGTGGATGCATAGTCGATTTAAAGCCATCACTTCTCCATTAAAATCTTTGTTAAAAAAATATTCTTGAAAGAATTGTTGGTTGATCTTATGTATTGCACAAACATATGAAAAAAGATAGACCAGTTTTTTTCGTAATTAACCTTCCACGCCTCTTTGGCGTACCCATTGCACACAAAGGTGCGATTGCTAGTTTTAAAATTGTAAGAAAAATTATAACAACAAATCTCAAACATGTGGCAAGACAGAAGTTGTCAACCATGTGCTTGTAAAGCCAATGCCACATGCTCTATATGCCTTCATAAGGCCAACATGTTACCTTGTTTCAAATCCTAATGTTATTTCAACCTCTAGCTTTTTGTAGGGGCTCAGTTTTTGTTTCTAGGCCAGTTTTTAGAATTAGAATTATTCCTGAACCTATAATAAACTTCAACAATATAACTGACACAAACAAATGTAATTGCTTAGGTGAAAGAGTAGGGTTAAATGACAATTGGGTTTTCTGCTTGACTTGTAAACCAACTTCTTTTCATAGATAAATGTAGTTAGAAGGATTGATTAAATAACATGAAATATTTAACTAATTAGGACTGAATTACAACTAAGTGCGGTTGTTTGTTTGGAAACTTTTCTAGTTTTGATAGGGTATGAGTAGCTATACCATTTGATGGGTGTTTTGTAGATTTTTCTTTGTAATTCACATTTGTAGTTTGCAGTATAAACTTAAAAGTACTTTGTTAAGCAATTGGATTGTTAACTAAAAATATTTAACAAATATTTGGAATTGGGACAGTGTTGGTTACACCCATCATTAGATGAATATGGGAAGAAACCTCTTCTTATGATTCCAATGACTGTTGCAGTCATTCCTTTGGGTAAGGCTAAGGCAACCACTTTTTGGAATTGTACATGATTATTCACCCACTGAACAGGGAAGAAGTAAGAACAATTAGTTGTTTTCTATTTGTGTTGTTTCAATTTTTTTAACAAAGAATACATGGCAGGGGTTTTGGCATATAACGGGTCAAAGCCATATGTATATGAATATTTTTTATTGAAAACAACTATTGCAATTTGTAGTGAAGGTGACTTGAATTGTCTTTCTCTAGCATTTGTGGTACTTCTTTATCCTCCTCAATCATTAACTATTCTATTTTTTTGATATTTTCTTCTGATATATATAAATAAATTGATGTTATATCTATGCAAGTTTTGAAGGTAATTTTAGCCTAAGTCCCTTTTATGACACATGATATCTCCATATGCATATTGTACTTAATGCAAAGCTTTTGAACTTTAGGTAATCTACTGAATCAGAAAGTCAAAGAAATGCTCAATTTTCATAATTAATCACATGGGGTCAAGTTTTCTGGAGTTTTTCATATAATCTTTGGACTAATATTTTTTATTTCCTCCAATTTATATTTTTTTCATTCACCATTAACCTCATTTATGCAATCACTTAAATCTTCTAGTTTCATTAGACTTTTCCTTAACTGTTGATTGCTTATCTGCTACCTTTTTCTTCTCTCATGTAAATTTTGGATTTGCTCAGCCAAGGATTAGTTCTCCGTGTTTTCATTTAGCCATTGGTGATTCACATAAATCAATTACTCCTTTATGTTTGTCCCATAAACCATGTGAATAGTGGATTGATAGCTGGGTAAAAATGCAATGAAGATATCACAGGAAACCGACAGCTCTGGAAATATGAATGCTTGTATCCTTGTCAAATTTCTACTCCATAGGAAAAGATGAATGTACAACTTTGACATTTCATGATTTTTTGTGCAAATATGTTGTTTTCTTGACTTAGATTACTTTAATGTAACAACACTAGCATAAAAAAAATTTCTCCAAAAAATACAAATTTTATGTGCCAATTTAATTTACTCTTAAAGGAGACCCTTTGGTGATTGCTAGCATTTACATCTCAAAACCCACACTCTTCATAGCCATATTTTACCAAGTAAAAAACAATAAAAATTTCATCTAAAAAATAAGGCTCTTCATAGCAAGATTTTACCAAGTAAAAAATAAAAGATAATGTAAATCTAGCCTAGTAAGATACCACCTAAAAAGGCTAGACTAACAACCAAAATACATGTCCCAAAATACAAATAACTTATCACACCAGGGATCACATCTTCCCTCCTCATGGAGGGAGTAATGAGAACAAGACCAATGCCCATTGTGATAATTATGATTATAGCACTAAACAATAAAGACGCCCAAATGGGAATTGGGGAACCTACAGTAGCCTAATCCTGTCTCTTATTGACCACTGTTGCGATTACTACTATCACAACATCGAAGAATAAAATTGATCCCACACTATGTAAGGCTTTAAATTCTTCAAAAATATTTTTCTCTTTCTCCTCCTCTTCCTCCTTCTTCTTCTCCTCCTCTTCCTCCTCCTTCTCCTCCTCCTCTTCCTTCTTCTTCTTCTCCTCATCCTTCCGCTCATGTTTCTCGCTCTAACTCACATCAGAGCGATAGCTACTTTGAAACCCATAGTCGTGAAGCCTCATTCTCTTCATCAATCTCTGGCGAGTCTAGTAGTGGTCCTGAACTCTCACCCAAGCTTGGAATTTGATGGTCTATTTGACCGTTTTTTGCATTTTGAACCATATATTACAACCTAAAAATTTATTAAGACCATATTATTTGACTTGCTATATTTTTATATAATTGTAAATATGACACTTAAAATAGTGGACTGATAGTTGGGTGAAAATGCAACGAAGATATCACAGGCAACCGATAGCTCTAGAAATATGAATGCTTGTATCCTTGTCAAATTTCTACTCCATAGGAAAAGATGAATGTACAACTTTGACATTTCATGATTTTTGTGCAAATATATTGTTTCCTTGACTTAGAATACTTGAATGTAACAACACCAGCATAAAACAATTTTCTCCAAAAAATACAAATTTTATGTGCCAATTTAATTTACTCTTAAAGGAGACTCTTCAGTGATTGCTAGCAATTACATCTCAAAACCCACGCTCTTCATAGCCAGATTTTACCAAGAAAAAAACAATAACAATTTCATCTCAAAAATAAGGCTTTTCATAGCCAAATTTTACCAAGTAAAAAACCAAAGATAATGTAAATCTAGCCTAGTAAGATACCACCTAAAAAGGCTAGACTAACAACCAAAATACATGTCCCAAAATACAAATAACTTATCACACCAGGGATCACATCTTCCCTCCTCATGGAGGGAGTAATGAGAACAAGACCAATGCCCATTGTGATAATTATGATTATACCACTGAACAATAAAGGCACCCAAATGGGAATTAGGGAACCTACAGTAACCTGAGCCTATCTCCTATTGACCTTTGCTACGATTACTAATATCACAACATCGAAGAATAACATTGATCCCACACTATGTAAAGCTTTAAATTCTTCAAAAATATTTTTCTCTTTCTCCTCCTCCTCCTCCTCCTTCTTCTCCTCCTCTTCCTCCTTCTTCTTCTCCTCCTCCTCTTCCTTCTTCTTCTTCTCCTCATCCTCCTACTCGTGTTTCTCGCTCCAACTCATGTCAAAGCGACGACTAGTTTGAAACCCGTAGTCATGAAGCCTCATTCTCTTCCTCAATCTCTGGCGAGTCTAGCAGTGGTCCTAAACTCTCACCTAGGCCTAGAATTTGATGGTCTATTTGACTGTTTTTTGCATTTTGAACCATATATTACAACCTAAAAATTTATTAAGACCATATTATTTGACTTTCTATATTTTTATATAATTGTAAATATGACACTTAAAATTATTATTAAAACGTAAAAATTTATTGTATATATATAATGTTTATGATAAAAATATAAATTAATTTATAATTGAAATAATTCTTTCTAATCTCACTTAATATTAATATATATGATTTATAATATTTAAATTATATTTATTAATTCAAAATCTGTACAAAATAGAATCTTTTCAAGATTAAATGTAGTTCTTTATATATATAATATGTTTATGATAAAAATATAAAATAGTTTAGAATTTGAATAATTCTTTCTAATTTCACGTAATATTAATATATATGATTTATAATAGTTAAATTATATTTATTAATTCAAATTTTGTTCAAAATAGAATCTTTTCAAGATTAAATGTAGTTCTTTAGATATATAATATGTTTATGATAAAAATATAAATTAGTATAGAATTGGAATAATTCTTTCTAATTTCACTTAATATTAATATATATGATTTATAATATTTATTATAAATATATTTATTGATTCAAAATCTATTCAAAACAAAATCTTTTCAAGATTAAATATAGTTCTTTCTATTTTTTTAAATATTTTTACAATAAATTTAAGATTTTGACATTTTTATGGATAGTTTTTTTTTCCAGTAAAAATGGCATAGCCATTATAATATATTATTATAATTATCATAAAATATTACAAAACCTGATTCAAGATGCATATCGGGAGGAAAGAATCAGGAAGACAACCTCTGGTTGTAGCATATTTAAATTCAAAAATGGCAAAATTGTTCCATTAGTGGAAAACTAAATACAACCCTTAACAAGCACCCCTTACATAGGTTATCTTCGTGATGATCATAAAATGACTTCAATTCGACTACCCTCCTTTGTCTATATGACCACCCAAAGTGGACTACAACCCAAAGCCCATACAAACATTTTGACCATACATGATAGCCGTCACCACTCAAGTGAAACTTTTGACCCTTAAGCACTTAAAGGACTAACATATTTTTTCATGATTTTTACATTAGCTTTGCAAACCCTTATTCCCACCTACCATGCCAAAATTCAGCGAACTTTCAAACATAATTTTCTAATAAATGATACCTTGTGTAATTATGTTATACCGAATCTTTGCTCCTGCCTCATCCATGTTTATCGTCTCGACCCAAGCATTGCTTATATTACAACGCATACCAAAAATGATTACCAAAATTGCCTCCACGACATTTTAATCTTCCATGATTTCTATTTGATCTTCATTTTCCCCCTATTGTTTTGCAACAAGATCCTCAAATTGGCTTGGTGGCAACATGTGTAAATTAATTCCTGCCCTTTCAAAAACCCTTACTATGCCAGGTGTTTGTGGCACCATCCTTCTCAACACTACCATTCCCTGTGACACTTGTGTACTGGTTGGTGCATCATGAATATGGGTTAATAAATCCATTACAGCCTGCACTTTTACCTTTACCATTTCAGCTAAGTCAGGATCTATTTCTCCTTAATACCTCTGCAAATCCCTTAACATGTAGCTGGAATCTCTATGAGACAAAAGTTTTATTAATTGCAATAAACAATGCTTGGAGGGCTACTCTGTTCAGCAGATAATGCTTGGGGAACAAACCTGCTACAAATCCATTTCCTTCCCATAGGTTCTACCCCTGAAAATCCTTCGCTAGCACACCTTCTGGCAAATAAATGGACTTCACCACTTTAGCTACTATGCTTTCAACTTCCATAGCATCCTGAAGCATGTCCATAAGTGTGCTCCCAACCTTCACACCACACTATTACAAGACCTTCCACTGCACCACCTGCTACCTCCAACTATTTCGCACAACTCCATCCAATTGGTTAGCAATGCGGTGTGGGCCCCATCTAAATAGAAAGTAGGTTGAGGCAACGTGTCAAGCAACCAGAGCCCGACAAAAGGAAAGAGAAGCATCTCGAAGGGAAGCTCTGATTGGACGCCACGTGGTGGTGACCAGAAAAGCTATGAAGCCGCTTTATTTATGATGCGGTCACTCCTCTTTTCGAGGCCTGCTTTGATATTTGGGAATTTCCCATTATGCAAACATCCCATACTACCATACTGCTAACTAAATTTAGTCATGCCAAAATTGTCTTAGCTAAACCAACCTCAAACATACCTTTGACAAAGGTAACTATGGTGTGGGCCCCATCCGAACAGAAAGTAGGTCGAGGTGACGTGTTAAGCAACCGGAGCCCAACAAAAAATAAAGAGAAGTGTCTTGAAGGGAAGCTCTAATTGGATGCCACGTGGTGGCGACCGAAAAAGTTGCGAAGCCACTTTATTTGTGATGCAGTCACTCCTCTTTTTGAGGCTTGCTTTGATATTTGTGCATTTCCCATTATGCAAGCATCCCGTACTGCCATACTGCTAACTAACTTTAGCCATGCCAAAACTGTCTTAGCTAAACCAACCTCAAACATAACTTTGGCAAAGGTAACTACGATGTGAGCCCCATCCGAACAAAAAATAGGCTGAGGCAACATGTCAAGCAACCAAAGCCCAAAAAAAGGAAAGAGAAGTGTCTCAAAGGGAAGCTCTGATTGGACGCTAGGTGGCGGTGGCCAAAAAAGTTGTGAAGCCACTTTATTTATGATGCGGTCACTCCTCTTTCCAAGGCTTGCTTTGATATTTGCACATTTCCCATTATGCAAGAATCTCGTACTGCCATACTGCTAACTAACTTTAGCTGTGCCAAAACTGTCTTAGCTAAACCAACCTCAAACATACCTTTGACAAAGCTAACTGTGATGTGGGCCCCATCCGAATAGAAAGCAGGCTGAGGCGACGTGTCAAGCAACTGAAGCCCAACAAAAGGAAAGAGAAGCGTCTCAAAGGGAAGATTTGATTGGACGCTACGTGGCGACAGTCGAAAAAGTTGTGAAGCCACTTTATTTATGATGTAGTCACTCCTCTTTCCAAGGCCTACTTTGATATTTGCACATTTCCCATTATGCAAGCATCCTGTACTGCCATACTGCTAACTAACTTTAGTCATGCCAAAATTGTCTTAGCTAAACCAACCTCAAACATACCCTTATAGCCAACATCCATTTCGACCTATGCCCATATATTTGGTGTAATCTACAAATGATTTCATACTATGTGATCTTGGTATGCCCATGTGATTGGCACCAGTGTCGCTGCTATCAGCGACACCTATGGTACACACCCTAAGAGCTTCCATCTAATCATGGATTTGGTAGCGGCTAAAGAGATTAGCCTAATCCTTCTAACACTTGAATCCTGTCCCAAGGATTCTTAGGCAACCATGTTTGTACAAATATTACATCTCACACCATTGATGATGTCGACACTCTCTTTCCTACACAAAATTCCTCCATGACAGTACCTTTAGCCCTCTTTGTCCAGACATTACCTTATTTTTGTCTCATTCATCAAATTAGGAGACAAGTTCATCCTTATCAAGAATGAAACTAGCGTGTCAAGCCGTACAACATATGAGTTTGATTCTCAAAGATATAAAAAAAATATTGCTTGATTTTACCCTTCTTTCAAACTATAATACTTACCCATTCTTTCCTTACCCCTATTCTCTCCACAACTTACCATTCCTATTCGAAGGAAACCCATCTATGCCTTCCTAGCCCCATTTCCATTCGTCTTCCTCTTAGGCCAAATTTAAAACATCCTACTTGATAATTTACTCTAATTGAGGATAATTCTTAATACTACTACTACCTTGTGTTTGTAATATTTCATGCTTGTCGCATCCCATGTTGGCTAGACAATCTGCCAACTTATTGCCTTCTCTATAAGTATGAGTGATCTGATAAGATTGAAACATTTGAAGCAACTCCCAAACTCTGGCAAGAACATATTTCAAACACCAATTATGAATACTCTTTACCTTACAAGCATTTACTATTACCAATGAGTCCCCTTCAATATGCAAATGTGTTATTCCAATCCCCAACGCAGTTTCCAACCCTATTAAAACAACTTTTGCCTTTGCCATGTTACTCGAACCTATAGGGAATGAATTGACTTTGCTGCTACAACCTTGCCTTCTGTGTTTCTCAAGCAAATACCCGCACCTGATACCCCAGGATTACCTCTTGCAACCCCATCAAAGTTCAATATATATGATTTATAATATTTATGGATAGTTATCATTTCTTTATATTAATATATATGATTTATAATATTTATTATAAAAATATACATTAATTATAAAAAAAATCAAAATAGAATATAATTTTTTTTTAATTTTTCAATATTTTAACAAGATTTATTTTCTATATAAATTTAGAAACTTCTTGTTAATTGTAATAGTAAATTTAAGATTTTTATATTTATTTCTAATTATCAATATTTTTTAATTTTACATTTTTTTAATATATATAGGATATCCATATGAATAATAACATAACATAAATTTTCACTGTTTTTTCAACAACGTCTTTTTACAGTGTGATTTTTTTCAAGATAATACAACATTTTGTATTTTTCTTTTCCACCATTGAAATTTATTTATATTAAATAGAAAAAGATACATAGTCAGAGTTTAAACTCAATCCTTACATAGGAGAGCCAATCTAATTACAAAAAGAAGCATGCATACTATGAATCCCAACCAAGAGAGGCAAAAAACCCAAAAAAAGGAAGTAGATTCCACCCTCCAACTCCCAATCTAGCGAAGCTAGATGAGTATGCAAAGCTAGGTGAGAAAAATGATAAAAGGACCAAGTTAACGATCTTCCTCCTTGGAAGATGAATTGGCCTCGTAATGTGATTGAGGTGGAAGATGAATTGGCCTCGTAATGTGATTGAGGCAATGGACAATACATTACTGACATTTTCTCTTTCTTTTTGATAGAAGTAGGAACCCTTGCATTTTCTTTCACTCTTGCAACGATATCAAATAAGAGATTAAATTTTGATACAACATTTTGTGCTTTATTAGTGAGCATGTTGAAATTTTTTACAGCATTTTGTTTAACGATTCACAATTTTAATTTTTTTCAATATAATACAACATTTTTGTTTTATTGGTGAGCATGTTAAATTTTATTTGGATTTTACAAATGATTTTTGTTTTTAGGTAGATAAATTTAAGGTACAAAAGATTTTATATTAAAAAAATAAAATATTTTTTGACACTTAATTTTTTTCATAAAACGTAAAGTGACAGGCATTTAAATGAACAAACCGTCACAAAAAATTTATATGATAGGTAGGGGTGGCCGCCAAATTCCAGGCCTGATTGCTTTTATATTAATATATATGATTTATGATATTTATTATAAAAATATACATTAATTCAAAATATTTTCAAAATAGAATATAATTGTTTTTTTAATTTTTGAATATTTTAACAAGATTTATTTTCTATATAAATTTAGAAACTTCTTGTTAATTGCAATAGTAAATTTAAGATTTTTATATTTATTTCTAATTATCAATATTTTCTAATTTTACATTTTTTTTAATATATATAGGATATCCATATGAATAATAACATAGCACAAATTTTCCCTATTTTTTCAACAAAGCTTTTTTATAGTGTGATTTTTTTCAAGATAATACAACATTTTGTGTTTTATTAGTGAGCATGTTGATTTTTTTTACAAAATTTTGTTTAACGATTCACAATTTTGATTTTTATCAATATAATACAATATTTTTGTTTTATTGGTGAGCATGTTAAATTTTATTTGGCTTTTACAAATAATTTATGTTTTAGGTAGATGAATTTAAGGTATAAAAGATTTTATATTAAAAAAAATATAGATTTTTTTGACAGTTAATTTTTTTCATAAAACGTAAAGTGACAGGCATTTAAATGAATAAATCGTCACAAAAAATTTATATGATAGGTGGGGTGGCCATCAAATTCCAGGCCTTCTCCCAACGTATATGCCTTAACCATGGCAGGGGGTCAAGTTAACCACAGTTATGATGGTTGGGTGTTTTAGTTTTAAAATAATGGTGCTTATCAGAGTTGGTAAAGGTGAGTGAAATTGGTTGAACAATTTTGAGAGGAATTTAGGCAATATTAATAAAGAAAAGTTGAAGCAGTTGGGAGGGGGTTTGAATTGGAGTCAGATAAATTCTAGACAAAAGTGACCTATGTGCATACAAAAATGCATGAAAACATACATAACGACATGCATGGTAACATACATAACATGAGGAGACGTTGTAGTGCGGGGCCCGCTAGAGGGGGGTCAAAAAGTGAGAAACCGGTAGATGACACCAAACATCTAGGAAAAGGTAAGTAGGAGTTAACGGTGCCACTAGGTGGGTTTTCCCGCCTCCTACCAAACGAAAAAGGTGGGTGCCTTAGCTTGCTCGTGAAGTCTTGCTTTTGTCCACATTATTTTCTAGTATGAGAAAACTGGTGAATGATGTGAGCCTTTTTATTTCCAATCTGCTCATTGAAAGCTCAAGGTTTGAGTGCACATGGAGGAGTTGGAGGAGAAAACAAACCAAATACAAGTGCTATTTGGTAGTCTGCACTTTATAAGTTGAATTTTGAAGTGCACGTAGAGGAGTTGGAGGAGAAAACCGACCAAATCAAGGTGAGGGGTGCTAACCAATTCGGTTGTAGGCAGAAGTTTTTACAACACCTTATGATTTGTAATTTGGGAAACACAATGTTTGGATTTAAGTTATTTGAATCTCCTTCTTTAAATGTATGAATTCCTTGAAAATCATGCATTTAATTGTTGTGTTAAATTTTGCATGATTGAAAAAAAAGTGCAAAAAATATTTGTAATTTGGAAAACACGGTGTGGGGTTTCAGTTATTTGAATCTCCTTGCTTGAATGCAAAGGGTTGTCTCATTGTGGGTTTCTTGCTTCTTAACACCCATGTTTTTGCAACATGGAATGCTACAAAACAGTATGAATGTCTTCAAAATCACACATTCCATGGTTGTGTTTAAATTTCACATGATTGAAAAAATAAAGTGCACAAAATAACTGTAATTCGAAAAACACAGTGTTGGCTTTCAATCATTTTAATCTCCTTCTTTATATGCAAAGGGTTATCTTATGTTGGGTTGCTTGCTTCTTAATACCCATGGTTTTGCAACATGGAATGCTACAAAACAGTATGAATGTCTTCAAAATCACACATTCCATTTTTGTGTTTAAATTTCGCATCATTGAAAGAATAAAGTGCACAAAATAACTCTAATTGGGAAAACACGATGTGGGGTTTTAGTTATTTGAATCTCCTTGTTTAAATGCAAAGGGTTGTCTCATAATGGTTGCTTGCTTCTTAACACCTACTTTTTTGCAACATGGAATGCTAAAAAATAGTATTAATGTCTTAAAAATCACACTTTCCATTGTTGTGTTTAAATTTCACATGATTGAAACAATAAAGTGCACAAAATAACTATAAATCGGAAAACATAGTGTTGGGTTTAAGTCATTTGAATCTCCTTCTTTAAATGCAAAGGGTTGTCTCATGTCGGGTTGCTTGTTTCTTAATACCCACGGTTTTGCAACATGGAATGCTAAAAAACAATATGAATGTTTTCAAAATCACACATTCAATTTTCGTGTTTAAATTTTGCATGATAGAAAAAATAATGTGCACAAAATAATTGTAATTTAGAAAACATAGTGTTGGGTTTCAATCATTTGAATCTCCTTCTTTAAATGCAAAGGGTTGTCTCATGATGGGCTGCTAGCTTCTTAACACCCATAGTTTTGCAACATGGAATCCTACAAAACAGTATGAATATCCTATAATTGGGAAAACACGGTGTGGGGTTTCAGTTATTTGAATCCCTTGTTTAAATGCAAAGGATTGTCCCATGGTGGGTTGCTTGCTTGTTAACACCCATGGTTTTGCGACATGAAATGCTACAAAATAGTATGAATGTCTTCAAAATCACACATTCCATTGTTGTGTTTAAATTTCACATGATTGAAAAAAAAAAGTGCACAAAATAACTCTAATTTGGAAAACACGATGTTGGGTTTTAGTCATTTGAATATCCTTCTTTAAATGCAAAGGGTTGTCTCATGTTGGGTTGCTTTCTTCTTAATACCCATAGTTTTGCAACATGGAATGCTACAAAATAGTATGAATGTCTTCAAAATCACACATTCCATTATTGTGTTTAAATTTCGTATGATTGAAAAAATAAAGTGCACAAAATAACTGTAATTCGGAAAACATAGTGTTGGGTTTCAGTCATTTGAATCTCCTTCTTTAAATGCAAACGGTTGTCAAATGTTGGGTTTCTTGCTTCTTAATACCCATGGTTTTTCAACATGGAATTCTACAAAACAGTATGAATGTCTTCATAATCACACATTTCGTTGTTGTGTTTAAATTTAGCATGATTGAAAAAAAAAAGTGCACAAAATAATTGTAATTCAGAATTTAACACAGTCTTGGGTTTCAGTCATTTGAATCTCCTTCTTTAAATGCAAAGGGTTGTCTCATGCTAGGCTGCTAGCTTCTTAACATCCACAGTTTTGCAACATGGAATGCTACAAAATAGTATGAATGTCTTGTAATTGGGAAAACATGGTGTGGGGTTTCAATTATTTGAATCCCTTATTTAAATGCAAAGGATTGTCTCATGGTGGGTTGCTTTCTTCTTAACACCCATGGTTTTGCAACATGGAATGCTACAAAATAGTATGAATGTCTTCAAAATAACACATTCCATTGTTATGTTTAAATTTCGCATGATTGAAAAAATAAAGTGCACAAAATAATTGTAATTCAGAAAACACAGTGTTGGGTTTCAGTCATTTGGATCTCCTTCTTTAAATACAAAGGGTTGTGTCATGCTAGGTTGCTTGCTTCTTAATACCCACGATTTTAAATGGAATGCTACAAAACTATATGAATGTCTTCAAAATCACATATTCCATTGTTGTGTTTAAATTTCACATGATTGAAAAAATAAAGTGCACAAAATAACTGTAATTCGGAAAACATAGTGTTGGGTTTCAGTCATTTGAATCTCCTTCTTTAAATGCAAAGGGTTGTCTCATGTCGGGTTGCTTCCTTCTTAATACCCATGATTTTGCAGAATGGAATGCTACAAAATAGTATGAATTTCTTCAAAATCATACATTCCATTGTTGTGTTTAAATTTCGCATGATTGAAAGAATAAAGTGCACAAAATAACTGTAATTGGGAAAACACGGTGTGGGGTTTTAGTTATTTGAATCTCCTTGTTTAAATGCAAAGGGTTGTCTCATGGTGGTTTCTTTCTTCTTAACACCCACATTTTTGCAACATGGAATGCTACAAAATAGTATGAATGTCTTCAAAATCACACATTCCATTGTTGTGTTTAAATTTCGCATGATTGAAAAAAAAAAGTGCACAAAATAACTATAATTCAGAAAACACAGTGTTGGGTTTCAATCATTTGAATCTCCTTCTTTAAATGCAAAGGGTTGTCTCATGTTGGGTTTCTTGCTTCGTAATACCCTGATGACACTCTCAAATTTTGCAAATTTGAAGTGCCCATTTTGAAAATTTTGCCTATGCACTTTCAGAAGTGCACCTGACAGATCAGTCTGAGTGACCCAATTTGGAGGGTCAAAATTTGAGGCCTGTTGATTTTCGCGCAAAACCCATTTGCAGACATATTTAATTGACATATGTGAACGTGTGTGTCAATTTTTAGCTTCCCATGATAAGTTTTGACAGGTTTTTGAAAAGTGAAGCTGGAGGGTTTTTGCACTTTTCTGTTGTTTGTAGACTGTTCGTAAAGTAGCCTCCTATTTGAGCTTGGATTTCGCAACCAATTGACTTTCATTTCAAAACGAGTGTTGTTCTATATTCTCCATATCTAAATGATCTCGAGTGTCAATTTTCAGAGTCTCATGATCTGATTTTTTATTTTTAACAAGTCGAAACCAAATGCATTTTCCCCTGTTATGCAACTGCATTTTTTAGAAACATTTATAAGAGGCCCAACTTTGAGCATTAATATATTTTGATCAGTGATGGTTCAAGAAAATTCATTTTTCACACATGTTGAGTGTACCTAAATGATCTACTATGTCCAGTGGCAGCTCGCCAGGAATTGATTTGGTATTTTTCCAATGAGGTGATTTCGTGAGTTTTAATTGGTTCAGAACATGTGCAGTTTTAGAAAAGTTCAACTGAGCAACTTTGCAGATTAATATTTTCCACCTCGTGATACTTTTTTCTGAGTTGTTTGTTGCATTGCATTCTCTAGACCAACTTCTACATTCTTGTAAGTTTTTATAGCCTGAGGAGGTCGTTCTCTCGGTTTTCTAGGCTGATTCCAGAGCCCACCTGACCAGTTTTGTCCATATTGCAAAAGTGTCAAAAAGAAGATTTTAATGAAAACCCATTTCATGTTTTCACTCTAGAAGCACTCAAAAGTTTTCCTAGATCAATTTGAGCATGCAACTTGTTTGAAAATGATTTTATTTTTTTAGTCGGGCCCACATGGGGACCCAACATGCTTTGCATAAGTAGAGGTGAAAATGTTGCATATCGCATAGAGTTACTCATCTTTATAGTCCCTCAAATTACACTACTGTGGTGTTGCAAGTAATCACTAACTAGTGATATTCTCTGCTTAGGCTACAAAAGTATGATGGTATGGAAAGAAAATGTGATATAGAGTGGTATCTCACTTGGTTTCCCGTAAGACAAAGTCACAAATCTATCTAATCTTATTAAATTGTTTGAGCATGCTACCATTGGGAAGTTTAAGCCAAAGTATAATGCTTTTGATCTAAGGCATAAAAAATGAAGATATTGCTTCACTTGAATTGCTTTGGGATAAAGTCACAACACTATTATTCTTGTTCCAAATACCTTGAAGGAGCTTAAATGCAAATGTTTTAACGATTATTGAAGATGATGTGTCCTTCATTGAACAGGGGAAGGAGGTTTTGGGTTCTCAGATCAAATCCCTTGCAAATAAAGTCATGAATGTTTACAAGTCATTCATGATTTGTAGATATTAAGGCCATAGTTATCAACAAATATCTTCATCTATGATGAAAATGTACAAGGGCACCATCACACAGAGGATAAAAAACGCACCAAGTGCTTGGTGTAAATATAGAAAATTCTTTTGGATTCATTGGGTGTAATTGGCAGAGGAAGAATCCAGACTCGAGTAGACTTGGGAGGTAGCCACGCACTTGAGAGGCGTTCCCAAAATATTTCAAGTTTGGCGGCCAATGTGCTTCATAAAGGGCCATGCGAACTGTATGGTAAAATTTCTAGATAAATGTGGTTTGTCAGAATGCCACAAGGGCAGAGTATGCATGAAATGGAGTTAAAAAAAAAAATTCGAAACTTTTGAGAGATCCCGTGCGCCATGAAAGAGGTCACGCATCAAGCAACAAGCTAAAAATATTGCAAATAATTGGAGGAGCGTGTTGATTTGCAAGTAGCTCCAAAGTTTTCAATGCAAATGCAGATGCATTTGAAAGGACATGCGTAGCCATCATGTTGGTAAAGGCATCGATGGATTTTTTGAAAAATCCTCAAAGCAGCGAATGTCGTGCCCAACTTGGCAGAAAATGATTTCTTGAAATGTCCTCTGAAACTTTTAGGCAAATGTAGATTGAATGAGAGGGGCGCGACCTGGAGCAAAGGAGTGTGGAAATCATTCAAAGTATGAAAGATGAAAGAGTTATGTTTGAACTCTTTGCACAACAAAAGAAGCAATGACACGGGATGAACACTAAATGCATTCATTGTGATGAACTTCTAAAACTTTCAGTCGATTACTGAGGGTCATAGCCATGAAGAGATGGCACACAACTAGCATAAAACCAAAGAATGGGGTGTGCGGGCATGGATATTTGCTAGGGGATGAAGTCACAACATTGTTTAATCTTGCCAAGATTGTTTGAGTGGCCGTGTGATAATGAAACATCAGATTTTTATACGGGTTGTCTCATTCAAATTTCCTAACAACGATTTCTACATGTTTTATAATGGCTCGATTGGGTGAATTTTGGACTGGACAAAACTTGTGAAAGGCTTTGTATAGCTAGCAGGAGGGATTTAAAAAAAATTGAGTTCCAGGTGAATAAGTAAGTGAAGGATGTCATACACTAGCAGAAGAGGAACATTGTGTATTTGTTGCGAATGCACAAAATGGAGTTGTTGGAAGGGCGTAGGAGTTTTGGAACAAAGCGTGAACATCCATCAATGCGCAAAGGATGAAGAATGAGGCACCGCCATGAATGAAGAGCAGGTGAAGTGTCAAGCAAACAGAAAAATTAGGGCACAAAACGTGAGTAAAAAGAAGCATAATGAAAATCAACGATCAAAAAATGAAGTTGAGTGCAGCCAAATCTCGGTCGTTGCCCGCCATATCGCGATCCGAAAATAAGCACGAGATATTGTTTGCGGGATGGCAGGGAAGTGGTGGTGGGTCGGTTTTAATATTTTCTTTTAATCATTCCCCAAATTTTATAAAGTCCCATTTGCCTTATAAAACGAAAAAACATTTAAAATTAAATGGTTTACCAGTTTTTGGTCAAATAAGATTTAATAGGGGGTGGGACTCGCTCTATACTTTCCCAGATAACGAAGGTGAATTAGTTTTAATGTGAAAAGGGTAAAACTGAGGGATGTATTTTAAATTGTGATCCGATGGTAAAGTTTTGAAAGTCAAGTGAAATATTTTATATAAATTGTTTTGCTTCAGTAAAAAGTCAAAAGGTGGAGTCTTTATGCAGATGAGTAGTTTTATTTTTCACAGAAACTTATAGGAGCCAAGGCTATTTTTTAAGTTGAGAAATTTTAATATTTGGAGTGAAACATTTTTACTTTGTTGGGTTAATATGTAAAAGGAGCTTGATAAAGTGAATTTAATATTCACTTTATATTTGAGTATCTTATGTGTTGAGATGAAATACAAATGTGCTTGTAAGGTGCAACAAAGTAAACAAAAATAAAAAGGCAGAATTACATTTTCATAGGCAGAGACAATTTTTACACAGCTGAGTGAATTAAATGGAATATACACACGGAAATTTTTATGTTGGAGAACAAATTGGGCAAATTTTGTTTTGGAAGAAGAGTGGGTTCGTTACAGGGAGAGGAGAAGATTCTTTGCAATTTGATGATCATTGGTGAAGGTGTTTCCAGATGACATTTTTGGATCAAATTTAGGGTTTCTTCTGGAACTTCCTTTTCTCTACATATTCTTTTCTTTTCTCATGATAATAGGTTAGCAAGTCAGAAATCCTGGGTGAAGCTGCATAGCAAATAGTAAAATTTGTAGTGACAAAGAAAATGAAAATTTGATTCTGAGTCTTTTATTGTAGGATTTGAATTCATGGAGATTAGGTGTTTCATAACAGTACTGGCATTTGAGTTAAATTGATAAATCCAAACTCATGTCTCTCCTATGTGCAAATGTGCTCGAATTTTGAATGAAGTAATCAAGGGTTATTTTGTTCATCTCACTATTGTGGTGTGTGCAATTTTTGTTTTAGCTTTAATTCAAGGAGTTAATTAAAGTGCTTAAATGAGACTGTAGGTTGATATGTTCTATACAAGGATTTGGTAAGTAGTGTTGAGCTGAGGTAAATATTGGTGATATTGTAAGGCAATGTAATCAGCGATATTGTATGCCATGTGTTGAATCTGCTATGAACCACTAGGTGTTGGTGAATTTGACTCCTCCAATGGAAGTAAGGCACTGGTTTGAGTTTCATTTGTTCTTTGTGATTCAATGTTTGTTTGTGTTCACCTGGAGCTTTCTAAAATTTTAAAACTAATGATTATCTTTCACTATGAAGTGTTGTTGTAATTATCTCATGCTCCAAGTGGTTGATATTATTGATGAACAACCAATTCTATACAGTTTTATCCTGTTATGTTGAGCTATTAAGTGAGATTATCTATTATGGTTAATGTTGTTTATAATTTTGTTGTAGAGATTGTAAAAAAATTAAGGGATCACCCTCCCAAGTCTTGCAGAGCCCAAAGTGTAGGAGGTCTTTTCAAATCCTCATCAGTTAATCCAGGTCCTTCGAGCTACACCTGATTGGAATTGACAATTCCATAGGTAGATTAGAAGATAAACCCGGTTACAGTAAAAACAACCAACATACCCATGGTTTTGCAACATGGAATGCTACAAAACAATATGAATATCTTCAAAATCACACATTCCATTGTTGTGTTTAAATTTCGCATGATTGAAAAAATAAAGTGCACAAAATAACTGTAATTCAGAAAAAATAGTGTTCGGTTTCAATCATTTGAATCTCCTTCTTTAAATGCAAAGGGTTGTCTCATGCTAGGTTTCTTGCTTCTTAATACCCACGGTTTTGCAACATGGAATGCTACAAAATAGTATGAATGTCTTCAAAATCACACATTCCATTGTTGTGTTTAAATTTCACATGATTGAAAGAATAAAGTGCACAAAATAATTGTAATTGGGAAAACACGGTGTGGGGTTTCAGTTATTTGAATCTCCTTGTTTAAATGTAAAGGATTGTCTCATGTTGGGTTGCTTGCTTCTTAATACCCATGGTTTTGCAGCATGGAATGCTACAAAATAGTATGAATGTCCTGTAATTGGGAAAACACAGTGTGGGGTTTCAATTATTTGAATCCCTTGTTTAAATGCAAAGGATTGTCTCATGGTGGGTTGCTTGCTTTTTAAAACCCATGGTTTTGCAACCTGGAATGCTACAAAATAGTATGAATGTTTTCAAAATCACACATTCCATTGTTGTGTTTAAATTTCACATGATTGAAAAAATAAAGTGCACAAAATAACTGTAATTTGGAAAACATAGTGTTGGGTTTCAGTCATTTGAATCTCCTTCTTCAAATGCAAAGGGTTGTCTCATGCTGGGTTGCTTGCTTCTTAATATCCACATTTTTGTAGCATGAAATGCTACAAAATAGTGAATGTCTTGAAAATCAAACATTCCATTGTTGTGTTTAAATTTCACATGATTGAAAGAATAAAGTGCACAAAATAAATATAATTGGGAAAACATGCTATGGGGTTTCAGGTATTTGAATCTCCTTGTTTAAATGCAAAGGGTTGTCTCATGTTGGGTTTCTTGCTTCTTAACACTCACAGTTTTGCAACATGGAATGCTACAAAACAGTGTGAATTTATTTAAAATCACACATTCCATTGTTGTGTTTAAATTTTGCATGATTGAGAAAATAGAGTACACAAAATAACTGTAATTGGGAAAACATAGTGTTGGTTTTCATTTACTTGAATCTCCTTGTTTAAATGCAAAGGGTTGTCTCATGCTGGGTTGCTTGCTTCTTAACACCCATGGTTTTGCAGCATGAAATGCTACAAATAGTATGAATGTCTTCAAAATCACATATTCCATTGTTGTGTTTGAATTTTGCATGATTGAAAAAATAAAGTGCACAAAATAACTATAATTTGGAAAACACAGTGTTGGGTTTCAGTTATTTGAATCAATACAGTATTTGTCTCATTCACTATGGTCTACTTTATTTTAGGTATTTCTACAACAAATTCCTTTGTGATTTCATGCATTCTAGTACCCGTTGCCTCTTGAAGTTATATTTGTAAGATCTTAGGTTCCTCAAGCCACAGTGTTTTCCAACATTGAATTACCAATAGACAAAACGAGTGTAATGGAAACCTTACACTACCAATGTAAGAAAGGGCACTTGAAAATTTACCAAAACTATTACTTAGAGTCTGAATTGTGTTTCAATTTTGTCATATCATGAAAATTTAGGCAGTTAGGAAAACACAATGGATTATACATTAGTTTGTTGAGCTTGTACAAAGCTAAAGGGTAGAGAATTTGGAGAGGAGTTGCAGCCGAGGGATACATAAAACTAACCATATTTAGTTGAGGGGTTACCAACCATTTGCATTCTTATACATGGAGGGTTTGTTTCAACAGTATGTCGGTCACAGGTTTCTTAACACATTATGTTTACCAACCTCCGCTTATATTTTTGCTTGTTGTAAGTTGAACGATGGAATTTTTGCTTTTGTGCTTGATGTTCTTTTGCTGGTCATGTTTAGTTTTCTATTCACAGATGTTTGGTAGCCATAGAAGTACTTACATATTATTATTCACATTACGGTTATAGGCTACATATAAAGTAAGGGTTGGACTTCTCATCCAAATGTTCAACTTGCACTTTTTTAGTTCATAAACTGTCATATACACTTTTTTTGGTCATGTTAACTCACCCGAAATGGAAGGCTCCATATGAGAACATGCCTGCTCAGGTAAAACAAGTTTTTAGACCCCATCTACTATGGTGTCTTATTCTTATTTCATGTGAGGTTGTGATTTTACTTGTGGTCTTTATGTCTGCTTGGAGGTTCAAGTAGACATTGTTTTTCCCAACATGTATTGGTTCACATCATGGTTGATAGGGAAATTTACACATGTATACCTTTCTTGATTCACTGCATTATTGATTCATGATTTTGTCAACAGATGCAAAAAACTTTTTATTCTTTTGGTGTTGGTGGAAGCAATGGATGCACATTTATTTTCATAGAAGGTTGTCATAAAAGGTTTTGGTAGCCCTCTAA
The DNA here is from genome assembly GCA_007115665.2 of Sequoiadendron giganteum. Lineage (NCBI taxonomy): Eukaryota > Viridiplantae > Streptophyta > Pinopsida > Cupressales > Cupressaceae > Sequoiadendron > Sequoiadendron giganteum. Next base: position 725,436,759 of record CM021102.1, read on the forward strand.
CCTTTCCTCTCCATTAACACATACACATGCACCATAAGAAATATATCTTCTATAAAACATCTATTCTTGCAATACTAGAAGTAATTACATAGTGTTATGCACATTGCACTCATACACCACATACAAAGTTCTAGGGTGAACCACTCATCGTGTGGTTCAACCTTCACTTGTTTATTTCAATAATTGCTAGATGTGATTTTTCTCCCCATGTAAACTCATGTGAAATGGATAGGCTGAATATCACAACATGCCTCCTCAGGTAAAAGAGGTTTGTACACCCCATATACTCCTTAAGCTTTGTTATATTTATGTGTGGGGTTGCGAATTTAATTGTTGTCTTTATGTCCACATGGATGTTCATCTACACGATGTGTTTTCCAACCTGCATTCACTTACATCATGGTTGATAGTACATTTTACACCTTCTGGCTTTCCTAATTCTCTACATTATTGATTCATCTTTCTTTCAACAAATGCAACAAACATGTTATCATTTTGCAGTTGTTGTTAACAATGGATGCAGTTTTACTTTTTACATACAAGGTTCTCATCAAAGGTTTCAATTTCTTTCTAACCCTTCATCTCCTTTAACACATACACACACAACACAACCAACATATTTTCCCAAGATAATACATCTATTGTTGCAATTATATATGTAATTACATACTCTTTTCGACGTTACACTCGTATGCCACATACAAAGTTCTAGGGTGAGCCACTCATCATGTGGTTCAACCTTCACTTGTTTATTTCAATAATTTCTAGATGTTCTTTTTGTCGACCTCCTACAATGATTTTAATAACTAAGCTCTTACAACCATGATTCAAAGATTGGACATCTGACCTAAACAACCATCTTAACCATCATGATGGTACATTTAAATTGTCAACCTAGGGATGTGAAATTGAAATGGGCTAGCACAGTATGTGCACTAGGGATTTCAAAGTAGTCATCTTCATTCTATAAGTAAGAAAGGCTTAATGCTGAAAGTAAGTTGCATGAAAGGAAACAAATAAAATTTTGAACATGACTCAATCAAATTTAAACTAATTATGCATAACAGGAAGGAAAACCGTGCATCAAACAAAAAACTACTCTACCCACTTTGGTTGCAGGAACAATCACAGAATGGAATTCTAGTGGCTGCAAGAACAACCAATGGTAAAATATTAACTAAGTACTGAATAGAAACAAACACTAGTCTAATTAAACTAAGGAACAAATTACTCACCAAGTGGGCCCCTTGGATGAGTATCCTCTATACTAATGTAAACTAAGATACTTAATTCAAAATTTTATTTCATTCATCAGAAAATGCAATTACAAAAGTATGGTTGATTATCAGCCTCTACAAGAACTTGGCGATCGAATCAATAACTCGCTAGCTTGAGGAAGGAGGATTCAAGCCTTATTTAAACCAAATAAACAGGGCCATCAACTCCCACTAACTGAGAGGATGTCATTTAGGGAAAACGAGAAGAAAGTGGAAAGGGTGGTTACGCATGCAGGTGAATTCATTTGGACATGCATGCCTGAATGTGGACTCGACCACTGCAGTAACACCTATAATGCTCAATATCATTAAATATTGGTACAATTCAGTTACATGCAGATGACATGGGAATATTTTTCGGTCGTCCTTATTTGACCTTCACGTGACTCCTCAACCTAACTAGTTGGCGGTTGCATTTCTCAACTTAGCATTTCAATCATGTCTATAGAGTAATGTCATTACACATAATAATTGCATAATCATAACCATCTTAAAGAACATTCATCAATCATACACAAAATAAATATAGATGGTTCCAATAATAGGTAAATGTCATTAAAACCAATAGAAATGCAATTAGTCCCAAATGTCTTATGACTGAGAGAAATTATATAAAAGTGTCAACATGTAATATCAAAGTCTATGGTAATTTTAGAAAATAACAAGAGATTATATCACCCTAACTAGGCCAAAATCTAGACTCATCACTCCCCCCAACCTAATATTTTGTTGGTCCTCCAGTAACGGAAGAGTTATGCTTTTACTTTGTTAAGGCCCTGAAGTCTGCGACTGATAGTTGTCCAATGTCGATGTCTTTCATGGGTCAATTAGGATTCCAATAAAATCCTCCTAACATATCAAGCCTCCTCCATCATTATTGTTCCTTTGCAATGTCATACCTGTAGAATCTGAAATTAGGTATAGGCCATAGGAGGGTAGGCAGCTAAAAAGTCAGGGGAATCCATTCTTGCCCCTTGGTTCTCCCAAGCTAGATGTATCTTTCAATTCTCTTCAGTGCAACAACATAGTTGTGGATAGAATGTGGCTCAACTTGTTTTAGCTCATCAATCAATAGATTCCATCTCTGGGATAGATATGGCCTCATAGTATCCTCTTTTGCTGTAGTTTTTACTTCATATTCACTATAAACAACTTCAATCTAATGCATAATTATGTTCCCATAGCTTGGCCTAAAGAGAAATCTATTCAAATATGTATAAATGTCTTTGGGGTTCTTTGATTCAACCTTGATGGCTAGGGGAATATTGGATTCCTTCTTGTAAGCATTGTATTGTTCACCCCAATTGATCTCATTATGTATCTAGGACATAAATGCTCTCAATTGTATGTCTCTAACATAAGGCAATGGGTTCCAATCTCGGTCTTTTGGGACAGCAAAGTTGTGTAAATAAAATTCACTTAACAAATTCTTCATTTCAGGGGAAGCAATCCTGTAGGCACTGAAAAATTTAGCAGGAGTTTCAATGAAGGGGTTCAAACTTGAGATGATTCTTGACATTCTAAAGGAAAGATACTTCTCTTTCAAGTGAAAAGCATAAACCCTTGGAGGGGTTTTGCATTCAAAAATTTGTGGCACCAGAGTTGCAATGCCACTTACCCTTTCCTTCAGGAAGACAATTTCCTCATTCTTTTCTTCAATCATCTCATCTCTCTCTTGGATTTCCTTTTTCAACTGTTTCTTCTCTTCCTTCCATTCCTCCTCTCTTCTCTATATTTCTTCCCATAAATTTAAAATAGTTGTATGTATTGAAAAATCGGGAGGGCTATGGATTCCTACCAGGATTTTCGTAGATGGTTGCTTCCCATAGAGAACAATTTGCATAGATTCAGGATTTCCCACCGATTCAAGTTGTCAAGGTATGATTCCTCTTTCCTCATTCTACTGTAGGGCCTCTTGTTCTTCTTGTAGTGGTGGCTACATGAAATCTTGATCCATTTCCTGACTTTTCTATAGGAACTCCCACTTTTGGTCTTGTTGCAGGAACTCTTGACTCTCTTCTTGTTCTTGAGTCTCAACTTCTTCTGTAATGGCAGCAAGATCTGCCAGGGTCATTTTTGTTGCCTCTTCAAATATATCTTCTTCTTGTACATTCTCTTACTCCATTGGAGCATCTATGCTTCCACACAATGTCCCACCAAGCTCAAGTTCAACCGGTTTCAATTTCTTGAGACGTATTTTTCATTTCCCTTTGGCTGCAGGATGAACAATGCTAGCCTTCCTTTTTTTAGGGCTTGGCACCTCTTTTTGTGTAGATTGCATTTTTCTTTTCCTTGCTTTTTTTTATTATATTTTTTCAGTGGAACATCATCATCACCAAAATCTGATGAATAATTTTCTTTTTCATTCTCATTATCAGAGGAACTAACACTTATAGTCTTTTCTTCAATAGGGGAATCCACACCAACACCAGAGGTTGAAGCACCAGTGGTTCCTTCGACCGTGATCAATTTTCTGCTAGACCTATGAGTCTGAGGTGAAACCCTAGGCTGAGATGACTCAGGTCTATATTGCTCAGTGTTCACAAATCACCCTATTCCATTCTAGGTGTTGTATCAAGCAGAGATCTTATAACCAATTATTTAATGAGACAATGGTGGGATACACAGTTTTCCATACCTTTTTGAGTTTCTACTGCCATAATGAAGAGAAGGTCTTACAAGACATTGGGTACATTCATCTTCCTCTTGTGCCTCATATGAATCATCAATTTGAAGTGCATCGAATCTAGGTTTGACAGTCGACTTTCATAGGTGATATATCTGATGATGTGTACGACTGCCTGCTTCCATGGCTCAGGTAGAGAGAATATTTTAGCACCCTATTTGTCAATTATCAATGGAGGGTCACCATGCATTGTGAATATTGACCTAACTATCCTAGCATCCTTAGAAACAAGGTAGGGTTCGCCATCAACTAGCAACCTTGAAACTTCTACAATTTGTTCTTTAGTCACTATGAACTCTAGTCCTTTCACTATGGCCTTCCCATCTAAAAATGTCTGAGAAAACTCCAATGCAATACCCTCGTCAAAACCATCCAACTTCAGAAAATAATCTAGCCAACCACAATTTTGAAATTTGATTAAGTGTGTTGCGTCTTGTAACAAAGCATCATGAGATGAGGGCTCATTTTGAATGAGCGCCTCCCATTATGTATACTTAACTTATCAGTCTACAAAATTACCTCTGTAATTTTCAAATTCTTTCCTGCTTGCTACTGGGTGAATTATCGACTGAATTTCCTTCACTTTTTTGTTAGCAATTACCACTTGCATTTTGAAATTATGATAGAGTTAATAATAACAAGAAATGGTAATAAAAGGAATCATAATGAGAGAAAATGGCGATGGAAATTTAGTGTCACATCACTCATGCGAGTTGTCTTTCATTTTAAATTTTGAATCAGCTCAACAAGATTTATTGATGTAGACAATCATGTACTAGCATGTGGAAATATTTTTGTATCTTTTCTTACCCCTCCCCCCAACCTAAATCTGGACATGTATCCACACATGCGAGATGGCAATATTGATTTGATGGGGGATTAAAGAAAATTATGTGAACGTCCATATTATCGTATAGTGATTAAATGAAACACTCTAAAGGATAATTAAGAATGAAATTAATTTGCACGTACCTGAGTGTGTACAAACATTATTGTGGAGAATTCCTTGCAATGATCGAGGAGAAAGTACCATTTGCATTGTTGAGCAATAATTGAGAAATTAATGATGATGAGGTGGAATGGTGTGAGGTGAAAATAAATGATGGAAGAGAGATAAAGGTGGTACAGATGGGCGGATGGGCAGACAGGTGAAGAAATGGATTTCTACAAAAGTAGAAATCTTTATTATGACAAGTACGTACCTCATTTAGTCGGAAGGAGGGACACTAGGTTTGTTGCCTTCAGTTGTAGGAACTGTGCTCAAGTGTTGTGTGTTGGATAAACTATTGTAGGAACTCTTCCTTGGAAGCTAGCCTATAATATAATCTTAGATAGTGCCCATTCACTAGTAATTTGAATTTCATAGGGTCAATGGTTGTGAGTTGCACAGCTCCATTGGGGAATACGTCTACAACTTCATATGGCCCTAACCACCTTATCTATAATTTACCTGGATTATCTTTGTATCGTGAATCATAAAGTAATGCCCAATCGCCTGGCTAAAATTTCTTCTCTTTGATAAATCTATCATGCTATTTGACTTTGATTTTGCACAAGTTCAGTATGGTGCAATGGAGATTTCCTCATCTCGTCCAATTCATTTAGCTGCATAAACCATTCTTTATGTGCCTTGGAAATGTCCATCCCCAACTCCATAGTAGTTCTAAGAGTCTTGTGCTAAAATTATATAGAATCATGGTTGTTTTCCCATATAGTAGCTCAAATGCGGTAAAGCCTGTAGTTGTCTTCCAGGTGGTCCTGTAAGCCCAAACTACTTTTGATAATCTATTTGCCCTGTCTTTTATGTGAATATGCATTGTTTCGGTGAGGAATGCCTCAATCTTTCTGTTTGTCACCTCAACTTGTCCATTTGCTTGAGGGTGATAGGGAGTGGATTTCCTATGCCTAATATTATATTCATTAACTAATGTTGTAACAAGGGTAGATGTAAACTGAGTGCCTTGATCAATTACTATTTCTCTTGGTACTCGATATCTTGTGAAAAATTCTTCATAGAGAAATTATGCAACCTTTTTGTCTCATGCATGCTTCATGGCATTGACTTATACCACTTTATTACATAATCAATGCACACTAGAATATAGGACTTACCATTGGATGGAGTATCAATAGGTCCCACAAAGTCCAAACCCCATTTGTCAAATGGAGTGACTACCACTTGTGGATAGAGTGGCATCTCATCTGACTTTTCTGACCTACCCATTCTTTGGCATCTAGGCGGGTGCATGGAAATGGGTAGCCATTTCATGGACAACCTTCCAAAAAAAATTTGAAAATCCATAGCGCGAGCGCATTATAATGCGCTCGCATTATTGCTTGTTAAAAGAAAAAAAAGTGAAAATTTGTCATTTGTATTTCAACTATTTTTTTATTGCAACCATGACCAAAACTCCCATATTTTCATGCTCATGTTCTAGGAGGATCAATTCAATAAATTTATTCACCAAAAATTTATATTTATTCGCAACGATGGTGCCATGACAAGGAGGTGTGAGAGGTAGGGATTCTATGGTTTTTGTTTTGAATTAGTTAGTTTTAGGTTGAATTTAATATATATTTGTTTGAATTTTTAGGAGATGCAAATCAACCTGCAAACCCTCAAGATCCTCAATAGGAAAACCAACCAAATCCTCAAGATAAAAATCAACCACAACAACAACCTCCTCCTGGCACTCAACAAAATTTAATGAGTGAAATTGAGAACAACAAAAAGTAAATTGAGGATTTGATCAGTAGGTTGAGTGATCCAAATGGTTCAACTACAAAAAGAATGACCCTAGGAAATTCATTGAAAGATATGTTAAAAAATCTAGATTCAATTAGCAAACAAATAACTGGATGGAAAGATAGCAGGCAAGCGACTAGGGATTATTATGAAAATAAACTATCATACAAAGAAGTAAAGGATTTAAAAATTACAAAAGGTGATTTGTGCTCATTATTCACCGACCCACACACAAATCAAAATCTTACCCTCAAAGAGGTTTCCTATCCATTAGTTCCACCACCAACAGATTAGGGACCAATTTTATGATAGGTAGTACATGGTCTTTGATTACCCACCGTGCAACAATTGTGAGGTCCTACAATATTTTGTTAGAAAAATATATAGTGAGTTCATATTGAACAAAATCCCAAATTATTTTGATATGAGGGATTTCCAAGGGAGAGGTGGGGGGTCAGCTCAGGAAAGACCTGGTGCACAACCGGATCCTATGCAGAAAGGTAGACAAGCTCACGCTAGGCCACCTCATGAGCACGTTGTTTTGCCTTCCGTCGTGAAGGAAAGTGTTGATGTAGAGACATTTCAGGCGATCAACACTTTGACCCAGAGTGTCATCCATCATACTATCCCTATTCTACAATGCAATTTAGGGGAGTCTTCGAGTGGTGGCCTTCAAACACATGTGTGTCAATCTTGCGGGGCTACTTATTCCTATGACCCCACCGACACTCAAGAGACTGGTACACAGGATCCGTTTGCAGCTATGGAGATGGAGAGGGTAGCTTACATTTTGCATCAGACATATGGCATTGATATTCAGGTAAAATTTAGTGCATGTTCATTGAATTTAATTTATTAAATATCGATTTTGAAATGCAAGATTAAATAAAAATGTTTTATGATTTTAATAAAATTGCAGGGTCACAGTGTTGAGACTGGATACACTGCCCCCCCACCAACTTATTTCTGCAGTACACCTATCGCCAGGGTATGTAACTAGTAAATAATTATAAATTTATTGCATGTTAATAGCATTGTTTTACGAATGGTAATTTAATATGTCATTTTGGATGTTGAACATACTAAATTGGAGGTTTTGATGGAACACTTCCTAGTGGCGGTGGATTTACTCAAATCTACATGGAGGTATAGAATAAAGAGTTTAACTAATGAATCAAGTACTTAATAGATTTGTGTAGTCTATATGCACATCGTTGATTACATTGAATAATTTGTTGTTTTATTTCCAGTTGTTGCAAGACAAAACACCTCCGAATGTGACGAGGGAAATGGATATTGGTGTGACATCTTCTATACAATCCTTGATGGCTCTGACAGGAGAGGTATGAGGAAAATTAGTAAATTTCAATTTACATTTGTTGTTATAGATGTTAGTTAGTGAAAAATCAAACCATTATTGATTCACGTAGTTTAATTTCTATTTGTATGGTTTATATAGGGCTCGAGCACGCCTTACCATGGGCATGAGAATATTTCCCTCATTGAGAGAGATCGTGAGATGGCAGTAAGTGATTATTTTGTCAAATATATCATTTTTATAATGTAATTTCTATATATTCATGTCTTTACCTCTTATTGTAACAGTTAAAACTTCACCATGAACTAAACCCTAGGAGGAGCAATAGGATTATTCCTCGAGCACAACAAAAATGAGTGACAGACCTATTGCCATCTAATCGAAAAGGAAAGGGAAATATTTTATTTCCAGGGAATGGAGAGCAATGACTTCTGATTCCAGAGCCCTTTATTGTATGCCTACATGGCAGTTTTGTACATATTTCTTATTGGACATATTTGACATTATATGCCTATATGGAATTCTCATAAGCCTATATGGCTATTTTGTACATATATTTCATACTTATATCGACATATATTGATGTATGCCTATATGGCTATTTGGTTAATACAAATATATTTTATCGATGCCTATCCATATTTGCATTCTAAATTGATGGTTCAATAGATATGAATTACGTGTATTCAAGTGTATACTTTACAACTTACGTGTATACTTTGTGACTTATGTGCGTTTGAATGTATACTTTGTGTCTTACGTGTTTTCATGTCTATACCTTGTATTTGTGCATATACTTTGTATTAATTTGTGTATACTATGTATTCGTGTGTATAATTTTTGAGGCTTATGTGTTTTTTAGTACTTGTGCTTCCCTTATTGACATGTACATGCTTGACTTATTCACATGTATAATTATTAATTGGTTAGCCCTAGCATTGATCATTGTTGTCCTTGATGGTTTGTATTGAATATTAATTGATTCATGCTAATCAACTTTATCTAAAAGAAAAGAAACACATTTACAATTGGCATTCTATGAAATTATTCATAAAAAGATTCTAATATGTTCTTGATGTGTCACTATCGAAAGATTTATATGTCAATTTTTTGCAATATTATTTCTTGTATACGAAATGGACTCGGGAGAAAGCAAGTTATAATTTATAATACAAATAAGAAATGGACTCAACGTTGTCCTAGACCCCCAAATAGGTATATTTAACAAAGCAACGTGCTCTCAATCACTCTTCGAATTTCAAAGCACCATTGGTGATGCAGAGTGGCTCAACCAAGTTGTGATTTGACACAACTTCTCTCAAATATGCCCACTAAGACTCCAACATTCACTTGACTTAACTATAAGAACTCTCCTATTCCTTTATCGTTTTGCACCAAACCACCACCAAAAGAAATCCAACTCAGCCCTCTTTCAATCCATGTCAACCTTGGGACCGTACATGAAGCTAGAGGTCATACCAAGTATGGGATCAACAAGTTTGTATCAAAAATCTAAAAAAAAGAGAACATTATGAATAATTCTTATTATATTTTTGCCAAAAGTTCATCAACAACCTCCATTCGAGACTCTCAAGGCTTTACATAGTGTTTTACACCCCTCCCTAACTTATCCACGCCCTCAACTAACTAAAAACCAACTTTCAAAATAAGTAACTGTTGCATTTCAAATTTGTTGCTTTAAGTAACTTACAAATTTACAACTTTAGACTCCTCCAACTTAATGAGTATATCTAATGACCTCTAAACCCACAAAAATGGCTTACTAATAGCCTTATTACATCGAAAAAACTCCATTCTTTCACAATCATATACAAATTAACAAATTTTCCTTCGAAGGCTACAAGGACAACTTCTAGTGCAAGATTGAAATTTTCACATTTTTTATCACTAGACCCAAAAGTCACCCTAAAACATACCTAATGGTTTTAATTGACCTTATTCAAGACAAAGCATGCTCAAAATACCCACAACAACCTATTGACCAACCTATTCACCATCAAAAAATCACTAAAACCACTGAACTAGGCCTTCTTCATCAAATGGAGGAACAAGGTGCTCTACACCAATAATCATACTCTTTTTGTGTGCAATACTCGGACTTCTCAACCGTCGTTTGTATGTTTCTATTTTCCAATGTTTTGCATGCCATCATAAGGGATCAAACCGATTGAATCAAGTCGGATCAATTCCACGTGTTTGGGTGTGAAAGAGGACCATGCCTAGCATAAACCTGCCTATTGGACATGTTGGAGTAGTAAGTTTGGTCACACAAATTGCAAAACGAAAGTTGCACCACTTTGCAACTTTGCACAGCTTGAATTTGACACTTTTTCCATCAAGTGAAAATCCATTGCCACGGGAAAACCACTCCAATATAGTCAAAACTAAGAGAGGTTTTTGTAGAGGGGCCCAATGCAATCCTATATGATCAAAAAAGAAGTTTCTAAGCATCACGGTATCTGAGTAATAGCATGTTGAAGTTTACAGCCATTTTGCACTTTGGACCCTTAAGGGATTAATACGGTGGAACGTAGCTCAAAGCGATTTCATGTGTTTCAGTGTGAAAGAGAACCATTCCTAGTGTAAACATACCTATTTGGACGTGTTGGAACACTCCACTTGGTCAAACAAGTTGCAAAACGAAAGTTGCACCACTTTGCAACTTTACACTGCTTGCATTTGATGTTTTTTCCATCAAGTGAAAATCCGCCGCCATGGGAAAACCACTCCGAGATAGCCAAAACCGAGAGAGGTTTTTGTAGAGGGGCCCAATGCAATCCTATAGGATTAGATGAGAAGTTTCTAAGCATCATGGTATCTGAGTAATAGTATGCTAAATTTTACAACCATTTTGCACTTTGGACCCTTAAGGGATTGATCCAGTGGAATGTAGCTCAGAGCGATTTCGCATGTTTTAGTGTGAAACAAGACCATGCATAGAATACACATACCTATTCAAATTCATTAGAGCAGTTAGTTTGGTCGCATGAGTTGCAGAGCGAAAGTTGCACCACTTTACAACTTTGCACAACTTGAAATTGACATTTTTTCCATCAAGTGAAAATCTGCCACCGGATGATCCCACAATAGTGGTTTACAATTTTTGGCCAAACTGGACACTGAAATTATTATTTTTAACTAAATCTTCATATTCGGGCACCTATAGCAGCCAAACCATGAGGAATTTGAAGATGATGCAAACTAGAGTCTCATTATATTTTTTTTGTAGATTCTAAAATTATTTTTTTCAATTTTTTTGGAATAATATTGCACTTCTTTTTCCATCTCCCACGAAAACTGGTTTTTTTTCAGAAAACAACATTTTTAAAAAGTGACGCTCACCGTATACAACATAACTTTTTTCGTATGAAGGATAAAATTCTTTTTTTTTTGAATTTAGATTTGTAACTATGATATCTAGCACTTTCATTTGGTCTCATAGTTTTTTATTGAATATTTTTTCTTTAATAGAGTTTCTAAGTCAAACCAATTGCAATTCAGACATAGGCGGACTGTATACAACATAACTTTTTCTGTATGTATCAAAATTCAATTTTTATTTTTTTTAATAGATCAAGGACATCAATACCTAGTATGAACATATTTTTAAGAAATTTATTTTGAAAATTTTCTATTTTTCCACATGTGCAAAATAGATTGCTTGATTTTCGATGAAAAACATATGTTTAATAAAACTAAAAAAACACATACATAATAAAACCAAAACATATTAAAATTATATTCATGGGATAGTTAATTTCAAGGACTACCATAATCATTTGAAATCAATTTTAAATGAATTCATTTGATCCCCCAAAAGGTAAATCAAAAGTGATTTTTTATCAACATTTTGATAGGTGTAAAGGAGACTCATTTATAGGTATGGTTTAAAACTAGCGAGGTTCTATCCAAGGGGGTTTGATCTAAGGTGGTTTGATGAAACCCTCTTCAATTGGAATCCTTAAAATGAAACTTTTAAAGGCTTAAATCATTATATTTTCTAAAAATATGTGATTTCAGGAAAAATTGGTTCCTCTCAGAAATTGTAAACCAGCTTTGCGGGATCACCCCGCCACGAGAAAACCACTCTAGGATAGTCAAAACAGAGAGAGGTTTTTGTAGAGGGGCCCAAAATGATCCTATAGGATTAGACGATAATTTTTTAAGTGTCACGGAATCTGAGTAATAGCATGCTGAAGTTTGCAACCATTTTGCACTTTGGACCCTTAAGGGATCGATCCGATGGAACATAGCTCAAAGTGATTCCACATGTTTCGGTGCAAAAGAGGACCATTCATAGAATAAACATACCTATTGAGATGTTTTTGAACAATATTCTTGGTCACACAAGTTGTAGAATGAAAGTTGCACCTCTTTGCAACTTTGCACTGCTTGCATTTGATGCTTTTTCCATCAAGTGAAAATCCGCTGCCACGAGAAAACCACTTCGAGATAGCCAAAATCGAGAGAGGTTTTTGTAGAGGGTCCCAACATGATCCTATAGGATTAGACAAGAATTTTCTAAGCATCATGGTATCTGATTAATATCATGCTAAAGTTTGCAGCCATTTTGCACTTTGGACCCTTAAGGGATCAATCCAATGGAACATAGCTCAGAGTGATTCTGCATGTTTCAGTGCGAAACAAGACCATGAATAGCATAAAAATACCTATTTGGACACGTTGGAGTAGTTAGTTTGGTCACACAAGTTGTAGAGCAAAAGTTGCACCACTTTGCAACTTTGCAAAACTTGAATTTGACACTTTTTCCATCAATTGAAAATCCACCGCCACAACAAAACCACTCTGAGATAGCCAAAATAGAGATAGGTTTTTTCTAAAGGGGCCCAATGCAATTCTATAGGATCAAATGAGAAGTTTCTAAGTGTCACGGTATCTGAGTAATAGCATCCTAAAGTTTGAATCCATTTTGCACTTTGGACCCTTAAGGGATCGATCTGGTGGAACATAGCTCAGAGCGATTCCATGTGTTTCGGTGCGAAAAAGGACCGTGCCTAGCATAAAAATACCTATTCGGATGTGTTCAAATAGTCTGCCTGGTCACACAAATTGTAGAACGAAAGTTGCACCACTTTGCAACTTTGCACTACTTTCATTTGATGCTTTTTCCATCAAGTGAAAATTCGCCGCCACAAGAAAACCACTCTGAGATAGCCAAAACTAAGAGAGGTTTTTTTAGAGGGACCCAACATGATCCTTTAGGATCAGAGGATAATTTTCTAAGTGTCATGGTATCTGAGTAATATCATGTTAAAATTTTCAGTCATTTTGCACTTTGGACCCTTAAGGGATCAATCCGGTGGAACGTAGCTCAAAGTGATTCTACATGTTTTGATGCAAACAAAAGAGCATTCCTAGCATAAAAATACCTATTTGGATGCGTTGGAGCAGTTAGTTTGGTCACATGAGTTGCAGAGTGAAAGTTGCACCACTTTGCAACTTTGCACAACTTGAATTTGACACTTTTTCCATCAAGTGAAAATACGCCACCATAGCAAAACCACTCTGAGATAGCCAAAACGGAGAGAGGTTTTTCTAGAGGGGCCCAACGCGGTTCTATAGGATCAGACAAGAAATTTCTAAGTGAAATGGAATAATTTTTATGGGGTTTGTGTTGCTGCCCCTATAGATTTTGATGGAAAAGGGCATGAAAAATGAGGTTTCACCCTAAGGTTTGATAAAATATTGTATACAGAGGTTGGGTGATTTTAAGAGTTTCTAAGGTGGTGGAATGTTCTGGTAAGGTGTGGAGCCATTCCTTTCAATAAACCCTCCTTATACTAGCATAAAATAAGGGTTTTGGTTTGGCATGGTGGAGTGAGTTTGAACTAGGACAAATTGTGGATCTGAGGGTTTGGATACATGATAATTGCTACCCAAAAAAGTTAAGGGGTTTCTTGAATGTTTAAAGGTATGTTCCTTTGTAAATTAGGCCTAGTTAGCCTAATGAGGACATCGAAGAAGGTCATTTTTAATGCACATGTTGCAAGATAGTCACTTTTTATTTTGAAGTATGTGTTGTAACTCAATAATAGCTATCTAGATCAGTCATTTTTTTGTGAAGTCATTTGAGAAGATTTCCTCAAAACACCATTTGGAGCCACTTTTTTCACTTGAAAATTCATCATAAAACCCTTTAGCAGCAACTCCACCTTTGTTTCTTGAATTCCCCTACACAAATAAACACACACACACCTAAAACATCCTAATTCAACCTTATATGCTTTATATCACTTCTCTAATCACCTAATGACCTCTTTGAGACTTTGAATAGATTACATATGACCTTTACATGACCTTTTTCACATTGTTTACATTTCAAAATTCAAATTTTGCAAATTTTCATATTGAAGGCATTTACAGAACAAGGTGCTACTGCACCAAACATGAACTCCAAAATTAGAATATTTGAGTACATCTCATTATGTAAGTAAATCTCATTACAATGCCTTAGGTACTTCATTCTCATAGATCTTTTACAATGTCACTCATACATTCAAGATTCTCTTTAAATGTCTACATCATAGATGCTCATTATGAGGTTAACTTGAATTGAGTAACTTGATATTCCCTCACTAAGCTTCACACACTCTTTTATAATGGCTTGAAATCAAAATTGAGATTTGTCAAGATCTTCAAAATAAGGATGTTGCATTGCTTTTTTGGCTGAGATTCTCTTTCATGGCTCATAAATCAGCATTTTCTACAATGAGAGATCAATCAATTTTTAGTAGTTTACTTACAAATATGCAAAGTGAAAGAGAAAAAGAAAGAGCATCCAAAATGGAAATGAAATAAAAATAGATGGAAGGCACTAATAGATAGGAATGCAGGTCTCACAACTCAGTCACTCTTGGTCATACATCTTCACTGGGAATTCCAACATACCTATTGCACACAACACCTCTCATTAATAGAGTAAGTTGAAATTTTAGATGCTCTTATAATGTCTACATCATAGCTGCTCATTATAAGGTTAACTTCAAATAAATAACTTGAAATTACCTCACCAAGCTTTGCACACACTTTTCTAATGGCTTAAAATAATGATTGAGATTTGTCAAAATCATCAAAATAAGGATGTTGCATTGCTTTGATGGCTGACATTCTCTTGGATGGCTCATATATCCATATTTTTTGCAAGGGGACACCAATCACTGTTTAGTATGTTACTTACAAATATGCAAAGTAAAAGAAGATGATAGCATTGGCATCAAACAAATTAATTTTCATACAAGTATAAATTAATAAGAACCAATGTGCATATACTTACAAATTAATCCAACGAACCATCCAGGTTTGCTCTACTCTTTATTGTGTCAATTATTGCCTCATGGTCAGACTCATGAACCTTCCAAAAGGTCTTGTTCAAAGGTCTACCCCCATACTTGGTCAAATTAACATTGGATGCAATGACAAGGTTCGAGTAATGAAGAATCTTACGATGCGTGTCAAAGTCCTAAAATAGCCAATGTTTAACACTTGAATGTGGATACCTTCTAAGCCATGTTCACAACACCACAACTAAACCTATGGGGTATTTGATGTTTCCTCCATCTATAATTGGGTCCTCTAATTTATTTTTGGCCTCAACACAATGACACAAGTAATAGTTTGTTCCCTCTTCATTGTCTTCATCTACAATAATTGCATAAATTGCCCTGCATTGATATGTGCAGAAAATATCTTGAAATTTGTCAACATTATGAATACAGTACAAAGTAAGATAACAATATGGAATTTCAACAACTAAGCAAGTAGATATATCACTTGGTTGAACTAGATCTGATACATGCTTAAAGTTGATCGATGATTCCATCTACGTTAGTTTGAATGTCGTCAAAGGGTGATACGTGTGAAGTGGGCTAGGATAACTTGTCAACCATTTGTCAACCCACTCCCCTAACTCACAATCATTCTTGGCTTGCATTGTGTATGAAGAACAAAATCATGCCATCTTTCGTGTATCAATACTCCATGAACCTACATTTGAGCTAAGGAAAGAGTGTACCTCACTCAATCCTATTAATGTACAATAGTCTTCATATGGTGCAATGTTATTATCATCCATCAACCAAAAAAATTTACAAACTAAAGATGTACCTTCATTACCTGGACCCATCAAAGCATTACACCACTCAATGATTGATTTTGCATCTATCAAATTTGCACTGCCTTTATACTTTAACTCTTCTCATGCTAATGCTCTTTTCACGCATGCTCCTACATGATCATTCTCCCCCTTTCCATGTTCGGCCTCACAAAAGTTCCACATATGTTGAACACCTGTGATGAAATGCCATCTACACAACTAGTAGAACATGTGTGAGTTCTTGAACTATGGTGCACAATTATCAGACCATATTATATTTCAGTCGTATTCTATGCCCCTCTGAGCCAAACCACTGTAGAACATATGGAAGCAACCTTGCATGAACTCTAGAGAATTTGTGTGATCATCACTAATGTAAAATTGGTACTCCCTCAATACCTTCCTTTGGTCATATGTACTATCAGATGCATGAATGAATGTTATGTGAACAAATATCGAAACCTATGTGGAGTTGTAATACTATGACTGTACCTCACATTGTGGCTGTAGAGTGTAGTTCTCCACAAATTCAACCACTGATATTATGCTTCCAACTGGAAAGGTGTCCTTGCATAGCTTGAATTGCATGTCCAACCATCAGGCTCTATGGGTATGCATTACATACTTAGATAGTATATTGCCACAAAATGTGGACATAAACTGGTACATTGGAATCTTCTCAATAACCAAATCACACCTTTTTTCTTGAGACCCATCTTTTGTAGCATATACCACTATTTTATACTTCCCGAAATCTACTAGTTTTTGTCCCACCTCATATGTGCTTTCCATATGTTGACATAGAGGCATACACTGGAAGCCACCACAATGCTCGCATGAACCATCCAAGCATGTTGTCTTGTATAATATTTTTCCATCCTCTATTTCACATAATTTTTTTGATAAGAACTCTCTTGAAGATTTTGGTGGGGCTTCTATGCCACAATCCTACAAAACATCGTTAGTATGCAAATCTAAACATATAGAATGATAAACATTATAATGGTTAGAAAATTCAATATGTAGTCTACAACAACAAGTAGTGCATATGTGATTTATCTTGACATAAAAAGGTTTAAGCATTTAAAAAAATCTTTTCGAAATACTAATTTGAGGATAATCATTTTCAAAATTTTGAAAAAATTGGGTTTGAGTCATATCCAAAAATTATTTTGGATGTGGCTCATGATTCTGACTACCGATTCTCCTTCTTACCACATCCCTTTGATTCAAAGATGGCCTTGTGTTATTCTTCCAATACTCTTCAATTAGTGTTCTCAAGGATTCGACAAATTTTTTATCTTTTCGTGATAGTCTTCCTGAGAATGCCCATAATTCATTTGAATCATTGCCCTCAATTCTTTGCCACCTTTGAATGGCTCTTGATAATTTTTTTCTACTAATTCCCATTTGTTCACTCATCTTTCTAATAAGATGATCTCTCTTTTTTTGACAACTTACCAAAGTTGATGTAATGACACATCAGGTGACATTACTATCCTTTGAGCATGAGGTCTTACCCACACTCTCAAGCATCCATTAGATTCTTCACAATAGTGTCTTCACTCGATGCATTTGATGTTCTCAACACAAGAGTCTTCATGATGTTCCTATAATTTACACCCAACATCATTTCAACAAATAGTTGACATCTTGCAGTCTCATTTATCCTTTCAAAGAATCATTCCCAAATCTTATCAGCATATCTTCTACAAGTGCGTGCTGAAATCTTACCTTCCACGTGCTGGAAAATATCATCATCAATATTAATCAAATACTTTGGCTTTCTACACAAAATTCTAGGTGGTGTTCTCCTAGGTACATACATCTCAACATTAGGAATTTCATCAATATTTAATTGAGGTTGGCTAGATTGCATACCTTTGATCGAGGGTGGAGAAGAAGACATACCTTGAGGTTCACATGGGGATGATGGCATACCTTCTTCATCAAATCCGAGTGATGATGTGCTCTCAACTTGAGATGTGTTGGATGGTGTCCAATAATATTCACTTGCGGTAGATGGTGTCCCTCCACATTCACTTGCAGTAGATGGTGTTTGTCCATATTCACTTCTGCTAGATGGTTTCCCTCCATATTCACTTGTTATTAATGGTGTCCCTTCATATTCACTTGCCATAGAGGGTGTGTCTCCAACTACGGTATCTGAATTTGTCTTACGATGATGCTTTCATATTCATGCCTATTGTGTTGCCAATTCTCATTCTCTTTTTGGTGGTTGAGGGTCCTCTACAATTGGCTTGTTTTCACCAATCGTTTCCAATTTCTTCTTTTCATGATATTCCGCCACCCAAACTTTCTCCTTTTCTTTAAAGGTTTCATTCTCTTCGTCTGCTAGTTTCTTTTTTGTCTTTTTCTTCAGCATGGTGGATAATTTTATCTGTACCATGGTAATGGGACAAATATTAGTTCCTAAAAAATGTATCCATTCAAGTTAATTGAAAAATATATTTCATTCAAGGCTTCATTTAAATAATACTTATAATCATCCTACACAAAAGTTAACCTAGCATAGACAAATGTGACATAATTTTTTTCAATCCAGAATGCCTTAAAGAAAAGTGGTAACATGGCATGCCATGATTGCAAGATAGGCTCAAAATGGAAGCATGGACAAGCATACAAAATGTCAACTTATGTCATATATATGTATATACAAATTGTGGAAGTAATAGGCTAGCCAAAGCACATTTATATGTGAAAGTGAATGACCATGATGGTGATTCTAAAAACTAATGAGTGTAATGGCATTGTGAGTGTTTGATAAGTTTGTGGTGTAGGAGCACCTTGACAATCTATGCTTCCATTTTGAAATTTGATTCAATTTTGGGTATCTCCATATTGTAAGAGGGTCATTAAAGAAATTTTCAATGTATGGTAATCATTAGGAGGTTTAATGTTTAAGTCTTATGAGTATTTTATAAATTTGTCACTATTTGCAAACGTTGCATAAATACAAAATATTGAAAAGTTACAAAAACTATGAAATAGGGAAGGTGAAAGGTCATATGGGCTTATTTTCGTTTGGAGGCACTTGGAAGTTGATAAGAAATGTATTTAATTCCTTTATAAGTTCTCATATATGTTTGGAAAATTGTGGGTGATTGAATATCTGATTTTGAATGAATAAACACATTGTTTTTATGTATTTTCTTCAGAATTTCACTATTTCAGGCTCTTGTATGAATTTTTATGGGAGGGAATGCTTGGTTGGATATTTTTAAGTGTTTTCACAGTCAATCACCTCCCACATACAATTTTTTTCATTTATTTTTCTTAACAGTTTGAGTTAGATATTGCAATTTTTCTCTAAAACTATTAAACCCTCTATTAGGGTAAACGGTGAACTTCAAAAATTGTGTTTCTCCCATTATACTCAGTGAAAGTTCTCAATTTTGGTGTAAAAAATCCTTGTGGCATGTAATTTAATATTTCAAAGGTTACCAATCATATGGTGAGGACTAAGGTGTGAAGAAAATAATTTTCCTTGACTGTAAAACTGTGTTCAGACTAGTAAAACAGGGATATGTGAAGCTTAGAGCTTAGGGTTTATGGAAATGTGTTTGGAAATTAACTTCTAATGGAATTATAAGCTTGTGCAAGTCAAATGAAAGGTATTTTATGTATTGGTTATGAGGGTTTGGTGTTGGGGGTAGCAAAACCAATAACCCCTATTTGCACTAAGGCTTAGTTAGGCTTATTCTCAGACTAAAACAACTAGTTTACAAGCATTTTCTCTGAAGGACTTAATATCCATCTTGTAATATGTTTTGTATGATGGAGATGGGTGTCCAAAATGAGTATCATAGTCTAAAGTGTGTGCATTTTCTGGGAGATACATGTGACAGTTTTCAGATGCTTGGCTACTAGTAATGTGGATAGTCAACAAAGGAACTGAGTTTGTGTGTAAGGGAAATTTTTTGAAAGGTTTCATTTTTGTTGTACTAACTCAAAAAAAGATTTATTGAGAAAATAATGGTTTGGTTGTGCCTTAAGAATTATAGTTTGTGTTTGTAAACAATGGTGCCATTATGGAAGATTTAAGACAACTTGTGAATGACATAATCATTGGTTGATGTTTTGAGGAACCTAGTTGATTGTAATCAGTTATTTTCAAGATTTTCAAGGTGTTTTGAAGGTTTTTAAGGAATTGGGTACTCTTAATGCTAATTTGAGTATATGAATCAAAATGACAAATTTCACTGTTTTAGGGCCCAGATTAGCCAATTTTACAAAGGGACCCCCTCAAGAACCCACCACCAAACCTCCATGACTGAAAATATTCTTGTCTTAGGTTTCAAAACTAACAATTATCAAGGTTAGAGGACCCCAAGTACTCATTCCATCACCAAGTTTCCAAACCCTCTCTATAACCTAACAAACAAGGGTTTTTAGGCCTCCTTACTAAAACTCTACCTTCCAAAACTTCCCAATTCAAATAAAATACCTATACACCTCTATATAGGTCCCCCCAAGCTTATGGAACCCTAATATTCCCTCTGGAAATTCTCCACCCCTCTTTCTTAGGTCTACACCATTGTTTTCTATGAGAAAGTAGGGTATTTCCCCTTAAACTAGCATCATTTCATGAGGAAAACTTAAACTTGTTCTTCTCTAATCCTAAGAAAATCATAAGTACATCCTCCATGGTCACCCCATTGAGTCACATAGAGCACAATAGGTGGGATGCCATCTAAGACATTAAATTGCCCTCAAACCCTTGACTGTCCAAGAACCCGGTTTCTAGAAATTTATGAATTCCAAGCACAAAGTTCACTGAAAACCTCTTCAAAGGGAGCCAAATGAAAGTAGGAACATTCCTTTATGGAAGAATATCAATTTCACACCAAGACCTTCATTTGTCTTAAAAATTGCAAACATTGACAACTTTTGCTAAATAGGCAACATTATGCAACTTTGTTGTCCCAGACACCGAAGACCACTCAAAAACCTTTATTTCATCCCTAATACAACTTCTAGACTCTTTTATTTCACTTCCATTTACAATTTGAATAATTTTTCTTCAAATATTATATGGCAAAATTGACAATTTTCTGAAGCAAGAGCACACATACTTGCACATTTGATCACCAAATTTCATAAAATCCCTAAATACATGAAAAATTGGTCTATTTAGACCTTATTTTCAATAAAAGTTATGACAAAGCATCTAAAAAATCTTGAACTCACCCAAATACCTTAAGACATATTGTCACCAAAGTAGATTTTAAAACATGGTTGTAGGTGCCCCTGCACCACGGGTTTTGAATAATACAAGGGGAAGCATGCTCAAAGGATGAATTTTGGTGAGAAATTTGGAATGTGTATTTGGTTTATTTCAATCAATAACATGTTGATTATAGTGTCTTGGATGTTTGGATAAAGGAACTAGTAGTTACCTTCCATGATTTGTTGTTATTTTTCCATGTAAGTTACATCATTGAGTTCTTGAATTAATGAATCATGAATGAATTGAATGGTTCTAAGTTTCTAATCAGCTTTATGCTATGTTACAATCAATTTTATGATGGTCAATCTATTTTTTTGAGTCTGAAAAAGAGTTGAAATCAAGTTCTAATGTTTTGATGAAAAGATAATTGAATTTGTTCATTGATCTTCTTCAATTTCAGTTAGGGTCAGAAGTACCCTTGATGATTTGTGGATCCTGGTAGATGCTCTGCATCAAGATTAAAATGGTAATTGGCAAGTGTATATAATTGTGTAATTTAAAATGTGCATTGACAACATAAGATTATAATGACAAACAAAAATGAAAGCAAGCCATAATAGAATGAAAGAAAATGTGTAAAGACTTCACATACCTAAAAAACCAGACTTTCAAATTGAGGAGTTCAACCCAATTATGTAGCCTTAGCTTCTTCTTTCTTCAAAATCCACAGCAATTTGACTTGTTCAAAAGCTTGTTCCCCTCCAAACTTTAATTGTATATCAAGTTTTAATGGAATTCAAACTTCAATTGATATTATATGTCTTTCAATGTGGAAAATCTGTTATTTCATGCAAAGGTGGTAGAAATATGATGGAAAAGGTGATGGAATGTGAAAACGATGCTTTCACACTTCAAAACATCATCAAAAAGCTACTTTTTGTCATAGCACGTATAGAACTAGGGGAATATGCAGACTGTGGGCCTTGACATCATGGGTATATTTCTTTTTTTACCGTTTTTAGTGGAGTAAATAACATGATTGCATTATAACGTGGACACATTATATGAAATAAGGTTTTCTTAATATATTTATTTTCTCCCTCTTTATCTATACCCTCTATCATAATTCTATATCTCTCCCTTTCACCCTTATAGTAGAGGAGATAGAGGTGAGTGTGTGTGTGAGAGAGAGAGAGAGAGAGGTAGAGGGAGAGTGGGAGAGAAAGAGGGAGAGAGAGG
>CM021102.1:725459449-725607352 GCA_007115665.2 Sequoiadendron giganteum
AACCCTCAACCCTCAACCCTCAACCCTCAACTATCAACCATCAACCCTTAAACCATAATCCCTCAACCCCTAAACTGTAATCCCTCAACCCCTATACCCTCTTAATCCCTCAACCCTCAACCCTCAACCCTTAAACCTTAATCCCTCAACCCTCAACCCTTAAACCCTAATCCCTCAACCCCTATACCATATTAATCCCTCAACCCTCAACCCTCAACACTTAAACCCTAATCTCTTAACCCCTAAACCCTCTTAATCCCTCAACCCTCAATGCTCAACCCTCAACCCTTCAACCCTAATCCCTATACCCCTATACCCTCTTAATCCCTCAACCCTCAACCCTTAAACCCTAATACCTCAACCCCTATACCATCTTAATCCCTCAACCCTCAATGCTCAACCATCAACCCTTCAACCCTAATCCCTCTACCCCTATACCCTCTTAATCCTTGAACCCTGAACCCTGAACCCTTAAACCCTAATCCCTCAACCCCTATACCCTCTTAATCCCTCAACCCTCAACCCTTCAACCCTAATCCCTCAACCCCTATACCCTCTTAATCCCTCAACCCTCAAACCTCAACCCTTTTATCCTAATCCATCAACCCCTATACCCTCTTAATTCCTCAACCCTCAACCCTCAACACAAGAATCCACCAAAAGTCAATGAGCTTCTATCAATATTTCTGCAGCATGCCTTTACACCAACTCAACTCTCTTAAAATGAGAGGACGAGACCCCTATTTATAGTTTTCAAAAAGAAAAACATGTGGCTAAGATTCAATCTCATTGTGTGTCCAATATTCACTTTACACTAGGGTTTCACCTACCCCCAAATAAATAACAATTTAAAATACATTCTTGTCTTTTTCTTTATTTTGTCTTCATCTGACAACACTGTAGCCTTTTGTCTTTTAGAAGATTGTTGTTTTCTCCTTTTGGCTGTAGCTACTTAGTGAGAAAATCGTCATCAATAATAGGATTTCCCTCATTCTTCTTGATAGTGGCATACTCTATAAACCGGCCGATCAAAGGGTGCAACTTATCCCACTCCCATATATTAGATTGAAACACTTGAAAGTTCAGCTTCTTGGACCGACTTGTCAGAGCTTCCCAATCTCCGTCATTCTTGGTTGCATCCTACATAATTTTTTCTAACTAGGCGAAGGCACGAGCAGAAAACCCCATAAAGTATGTTGTAATCTCACCAATAGATCCATCTTCCATTCTTTTGTGAAAGTGAGGCCTCACTTTTTTTGGATCTAACTCGATGGGCGACATCTCGAACTGTGTCATTAATTTGAGATAATGAAGACATGCTATCCTGGTCTCCCTTACCCAGTCTAGATTTCACTCGACCTCATGGAGCACCTGTTCCAGTATTTATTTTATGTGCTCTAGGCCTAGTTTCCAATTCTCTATGAGCCAGAGATCTTTCTCAACTACGACAAGCCTTTCATCCATAATTTATTTTTATTTACATGTCTTTTTTTTTCCAAAAAGAAGTGTTTGGTATTTTTTTCGTTATAAATTAACCATTCATCAATTTTTCAAATAAATTACATTTTTAGAAACTAGACTCTATTCTACTAATTTTTTTTTAAAAATAAATTCAGTTAGTTTCCAAAATTTGTAGGGGTAGCACGGCCAAAATTCTATTTTTTCAGGAAAATGTCCACTTCAAAAATTAGTAAAAAATCAAATATTCATGAAAATATTATCCAAAAAATCATG
Organism: Sequoiadendron giganteum; assembly: GCA_007115665.2. Classification (NCBI taxonomy): domain Eukaryota; kingdom Viridiplantae; phylum Streptophyta; class Pinopsida; order Cupressales; family Cupressaceae; genus Sequoiadendron; species Sequoiadendron giganteum. The sequence continues at coordinate 725,461,184 of CM021102.1, forward strand.
CATCAACTACATATTGTTAGCTAACTTCTAACTGTTGCGATTTTAAAAATACTAGAAAAAAGTTCATTGTACGAGAGTCGTACAAGAGTTGCTATTTTATGTTTTTCTGACAAAAACAACACCAATTTGTGTACGTACCTCTTTTGAACCCCTTAATCTCAACCATTTTAAAAATAAATTAGTATTTTAGAAAGTAGACTCGGAGCACTTCAATCGTTGTTTTTGTTCCATCTCAAAATTTTGAGTGTAACTACCCTCAATTTCATGTCCAAGGTCAGTATTTCCTGATTTCAGAAAAAAGGTGTCCACTTAAGTCCCTTTTTTGGGAACCATCTTTGTGCACTTACCCATCTATCACATCTCCTTATATACTATTGATTGGTCTTTTAGCACTTCTCAACACATGTAATGCATAGGTGCATCACCTCTCTTGAAAGTCAATCTCCAACAGAAAGTTGCTGAAAATTACCCCAAGGTCTCTCGAGTGTTAGGTGATGACATGCATGGAATTCTTCAGTTGGTATTTGATGTGATTCTACTAGTAATCACAGGGTAGAATTACGAAAGTAGGCTAGAAGGAATTTGGATCTTAGAACAAAGTTCTTGAAATGGGAAGTCAATGTGCAGTTTGTTGTAGGTTCAGACAACAAGCTTAAATTCCTATTTCTGGCTTGAGATTTGGCTTTACAATGTGCAATGAACCTTAGCGTAGGCTGTTTATTAAAAAAAAAAAAAAGAACAGGGAAATGAAGATTTTCTTGGATCTACAACTAGCAATGAACAATAATAATGGAGGATTCTACTATGGACAACTTTCTCAAAATAGAATTTCACTTAACCAGATTTGTGCACAGTATCTTGAAATTTGTGCAAGCTTCTAAGGACTGCAAATATTCCACCATTCATCCACCATAAATATGCATGAACAAACAATAGAAGTTGGGAGCAGCTTCAGATTTATGCCCAAACTAACTTTACACAGTTGTCCACCATCAGTAAACAACCAAAAGTATGGACAAGAAAGACATCAACACAACAAAAAACTTCATAATCATTGAACAACATTAACTATTCTACCAAAGCAAACTAAAACCAATCTAAACGAAAAAGTAAATCTTTCTAAATCAGATAACTATGGGAGATGAACCATGTAACATGCAATAGAAACACAAGAATCCACCAAAATTCAATGAGCTTCTATCAATATTTCTGCAGCATGCCTTTACACCAACTCAACTCTCTTAAAATGAGAGGAGGAGACCCCTATTTATAGTTTTCAAAAAGAAAAACATGTGGCCAAGATTCAATCTCATTGTGTAGCCAATATTCACTTTACACTAGGGTTTCACCTACCCCCAAATAAATAGCAATTTAAAATAAATTCTTGTCTTTTTCTTTATTTTGTCTTCATGTGACAACACTGTAGCCTTTTATCTTTTAGCAGATTGTTGTTTTCTCCTTTTGGTTGTAGCTACTTAGTGAGAAACTCATCGTCAATAATAGGATTTCCCTCATTCTTCTTGATAGTGGCATACTCTATAAACCATCCGATCAAAGGGTGCAACTTATCCCACTCCCAGATATTATATTGAAACACTTGAATGTTCAGCTTCTTCGACCGGCTTGTCAGAGCTTCCCAATCTCCGTCATTCTTGGTTGCATCCTATATAATTTTTTCTAACTAGGCGAAGGCATGAGCAGCAAAACCCATAAAGTCTGTTGTAATCTAACCAATAGCTCCATCTTTCATTCTTTTATGAAAGTGAGGCCTCACTTTTTCTGGATCTAACTCGACGGGCGACATCTCGAAGCCTGTCATTAATTTGAGATAATCAAGACATGTTGTCCTGATCTCCCTTACCCAATCTAGATTTCACTCGAACTCATGGAGCACCTATTCCAGTATTTATTTTATGTGCTCCAAGCCTAGTTTCCAATTCTCTATGAGCCAAAGATCTTTCTCAGCTACGACGAGCTCCTTCTTCACTGTTTTCTCGGGTAACTTGAGGATTTCCTCAACCTTGGGATTTGTGATCCTATATACTTTTGGGAAGTTAGTGCACATATTTTTCATATCTTCAAGGTACTTATGCACATCCAAAAATTTATTTGTTGCTCTGATAGCGCAACCGATGCCCATATTGTCATTGTAGAGGACCTGTTGGAACCAGTCCAACTTCTCCTCTTTTCCAATTTGCTGATGTGCTCTGTTGAGAGCAACAATGGAGGGACTGGCAAAGTGGTAGGTAGCTTGTTAGTTGAAGACCACTATTGGATGTATGTCATCAAATCTTCCACTTGTGCCTTCAATTCCTCCTTAGAGGTCTTGTCTTTGTTCATTTGTTGCACTATGGTAGCAACTAATCTGTGGAGATGCTCAATTTTATGCTCCCTCATGGTTTTCCCCAAATCAATAGTGGAAATATTATAAGTAACCCTTCCTCACACACTACAGGGGTGGCAATTTGCACAGTCCTTGACCCCGAGGCATCCATGGTCTACTGGGATTTGACCCTTGACTTTTTCTTTTTCTTGGTGTTAATCTATGCACAAGTCAAGATGGCCTCCAATCTTGCCTTTGAATTTGTTGGGGTGGGGATCTTCTTTTCAAGCTATTTTTTTAGCCACTCAGGCATTTGAGATTTTTCGTTGGGTGATTCACGATCACCTTCTTCTTCATGAGCCTATTGCATTTGTGACATTTTATCACCCGAGGCTTCCTATTCTAGATTCTCCCCCTCCTCTTCATTGGAATCCTATATCACAACTGTCACCTTCAGGGATTCCATAGCTGCATGCTCCTCAGGATGAATCTCTTTCTCATGAGCCTCTTCTTCTTTCTTTTCTTCTTCTTGTGCCTGCTCTTCATTATGTTTTATCTTTTGTTCATCTCTTGTTTCTGCCTCTCTATCAAACTTTCCCTCCTCCTTTTCTTCCTATTCATCATGAGGGGGCATTTCCTCATCATGTTTGGGGATTTGATCCCACTCCTCTATTGGATACTTATTGTCCTCCATCTTCGTTTCGGTAGTCTTTTCTTCAATGATAGGTTGTCTTTCAAACTTCTCTTTGATTTCCTTGAGCTTCTTGGCTAGCTCCTCTTCCAGTTCAAGATTAGATGTTTCTTCAATAATCTTGGCATCTGAATCCTCACCATCATCACCAGAGGATTCATAGATGACCTCATCAATTACTTGATTCTCAAAGATGGGATGTTTGTGATAGTCATTTGCCTCCTCTTCCAACCTCTTGGGTTCTTCCCTCTACTGTATGTCCAACTCCTCAAAAATCTGCATGGTGGCCTCCATTGAGGAAAACTCAGTAGGAGGAGGAACTAGAAGTCCGGTTATTGCTTAGGAAATGGTATCCTACACCGTGGTGTTCTTAAACATCCCTGAGAGTTCAGGTGGCATTTTTTACATATATTTGGTGGACTCCAGGAGTGTGAGAACATGCATTGTAGTTTTTGTAGGGGCAATTGAAGAGAAAATGATGGGACATGGATGATGAGGAAACTAGGGAAGTGGTGGCCGAAAAGGAATCCAATGCTATAAATTGTGATGCGGGAGAGGTAGAGGCAAGGTGGATGAAGATTTCCACCATGGGTAGAGAGGTAGTGACAACTGCATGTGGGATAAGCTTAGTGGTAGCAACAAAAATATATGTAATAGGTGGATACATTGGATTCTTCTCCCCCTCATGAAGAGGATATTATTGTATAGGGGGCATTATGGTGAAACTGCTCGACCTCTTTGGCCTCTTCAATGTTCCAACCTCTATAGTATCTGTTGGAGATTCCTTAGATTTGGGTTGATCTTTAGTTGCATCCTCTCTCTTTTTTGATCTTGTGATGGGAGGAGACATTGAGGTTTCTCTCATTGAAGCATCATCAACACCCTCGTCCTTGCCCTTATGCAGATGCTCAGGCTCTACAAAGGTAAGTTTTATTCCTTGTTGCTTCAATTGGGAAAAATGCCCAACAACCCATTTGCTTTGTTCGCACCTCAATAGGATTGGTGATAATATCGAGGTTGCTAACCTATTCTTCATTCCAATCTAAGGCTGGCAATGGAAATTTTGCAACAACATGGTATCTTGGATCTATCACGGTGCTGTCTTCCTGCACTACCTGTTCCGGCACTAGAAATAACTTAACCATTTTGACAAAGTAGGCCATCATGCGCATATATTGCCACATACAAACCTCCTTGTCATATTTGTAGTTCACTCATAAGTCCTCAACGTTGTGCAAGTGGGAATATTCTACTCCCACCATCTTCCTCAACTTGCCATAAGGATCCATCTGTGGGTGAGCATTGTAAAAATTCAAATTGTACTCATTAAGCTCTTTATCAGAGTTTTCCGCACACTGAGAAGTATGGAGCTCATATTGTCCTTGCCCAAATATACGAGGATAGGGCACTCCCACCTGATGCTTCTCACCTAGCAGTGTGTGTGATTTTTGTAGCTGCCAAGAGACTTCCAGTAGTATTATCTGGTCATTGGGATACTGGGGCAACTTATATGGTTTTTTCTGAAAAGTCTTCGGTTCTGATGTAAGTAAACTTCAAAAATTGAATGAATAGGAATCCGAACTGACAGATGAAGGCACTTGCACTATAAAAAATTATTCTCTTTGGGTCACCTCCAATTAATTTGATAACATTGCCTATGAAGGCATCATTAACTCTATAATACTCCCTCTTGAAATTTCTATATTTGAGTTGAGGGTACTTTTCATATACTTTCATTTATGTTCGTGGATCTAGATTCAGTACAACAAACAAGCCTCTATACTGGGCACGATCGGCGAGTAAATACACAAGATATGATGTCATATAGAATTTTGAGGTCTTTTTTATTGCCATGAACTGTTCATGCAGACACTCACTGATCATTCCCTCCCAGTAAAAGTAAGTCTTTCCCAAGATGATCTCCTCAATAAAGTAGAACATCTATTCTCGAAAGTAAGCAGAGGTCAGAAGGCCCATGACCTTGCTTAGAAGAGTTACCAAGTTGTGGTAATCTTCATAGAAATCTCTTTGAAATAATTCCTAGGGGACTTTTTTGGCACTGCCCCTCTTATCCTTCAACCGGTGTTGGTTAATCGATTTTATGCACTTAAGGGGGTCTTCATCCCACATCTTCTTGTCGTAATCTATGGTAGCATGCTCCATTTTTCTAACTGTGGGGATGTGAAAGGTGTTTCCAATAGATTTGGAAGACAATTCAGCCAATATGTTTCCATCCTTACCCACAATGGTTTTGGTTTCTACCTAGTAGGCCTCTTTGTAGGCCATAACTAGTTTTGGGGCAATAAGGGCTGGTGAGAATCTAAAGGCCTTGGCAAACCCACTTGCTTTGATCTTTTGAGAATTTTCTATCTTTGAATTTACCCTCACCCTTTGTTTGAATTCATTGAGGTCAATGTGCCCCAAGTTTATATCTGAAATGTCCTTTCATTGATTAAGAAATTTGGAGTTCAGGGGTTCCCCTTGGAACTTATACTTCATCTGATCCTTGTCTTCTTTACCCTGAAGAGCCTCTGCAATTTTCTTTCCTCTGTCCTTTTCTATAGCCGCCCCTGAGGTTCCAGTAGTTGGTTCCATATATCCTACAACCAAAGGAGGCAGTAAATGATAAAATAATGAAAAATGAGGACACCAGTTGACACCTTGCAAAATAGTGTTAGATTAGATAAATCATGCATGAAATCCATTTTAAATGTTACTTTCACCTTTCATCTGAGGGGAATTGTTTAATATAGGCCTAGGGGGCAGACTTCCTTGGGTTGGAAATTGTTTGTGTCTATCGTTGAAACGACATTGACAGGTCAGAGCTCCATAATGCGGGATCCATGGAGGTGGAGGACATTTGGGCCATGCAGGCTAGGAGATGCAGGAAGACACCAAGGGTCAGTCATTTAGAATGATGAAGGGGACACAACGGTTCACATATGAAGTCTTGTGACGTCAGACCCACAAAGAGTCCTAACCGCTTTATCGTTGTTTTCATTTGATTGTTTTACTTGACGGCTGACAAAGGTGTGGGATCTGCAGAGCTCGAGGATGCAAGATGGAGGCCATTCAAAATGGTGAAGTGGAGACAGAATCTCGCATGCATTAGTCCACAAGACTCCACCTGTGGAACCCAAGAGATTTTGAATTTACAACATGAATGGTGCTTGGGGTAGCTAGTTTCGATGATTGGGTGGACGTTAAGGGTTTGCCCTTTTGGAATGGAAAAGCAAAACAATAAGGTGCAGATGAAGGCCCGTGCTGGCAGGCCCACAGAGGGTGGTAGGAAAGTCCGTCGAGATTTTTTATAGTCCTTGAACGACAAAGTCAGGTGCGGGACCCATGGAGGCGAAAGGCAGTAGGATTGGCCATCTGGAATGGCAACGAGATTCATTTTTTAAATGGAAAAGGGAGAAGCGGGACCTGCAGCATGGGAGGGTGGATTTGAAAGGCCGTTTGGAATGAAAATCTAAAAATCATGGAAAGGCGATGGATACCCACATCATCGGGCCTAAAGGAGGCAACAAACGGGTAGCTTAGGTCTTAAATTTGGCATTGTTTAGTCACCTAGTCAGGTCCTGTCAGGCCAAAGGACGCATGATGATGGTCATTCAAAATAGTGCTCCAAAAGGGCCAAAGGGCCGCAGAGGCCTGTGTTGGAGGGTTCGCAAGAATCAATGGACAGGCAATGGGATTTGGAGCTCGAAGACTCCAACAGCAAGGTTGGCGGGGTGTTGTGGAAGGCAAACCCACCAAGTTCGGTTGGCGTCTTCAAAAATGGCTTTTTACTTGAGGACAAGTGGCCAAGAAGGGAACCAGTCTCGAGGGTTATGGACATCGAATGGAGGTGACACTCTCAAGTATTGAAGTTTGAGAAATCACCATTGCTTAAGGCTTTCAAGGTTTTTCAGATTATAGATTTCACAGGGAGGAGGCTCCTTATCAAATTTTAATATTCTAACTAGGACAATCAACAAATTCTATGGCTGTTTGGCTAAAATAAAAAGGTGCAAAAAAAAACCAACCTATCTAATGATCCTGATGAAGGAGGTGATGAACACTATGCAGAATCAACCTTGGGTGGCAGACGCGAGGTGCGGGCGAGACAGAGGCTGCAGACAACGTTTTGACTCCACTGTAAAAACAATTTGTTGAAAATGATAGGTCATCAGGCATATATATAGGGTTTTGTGCATTAAATGCATGTAATGAATTCTCATATGGAAATCATTGGGTTGGTTGAGTATTAATATCGAGGCAGTGTTGGGGTTGACGGAGTCCGACATGTGGATGACTGTCAAGTGATTTTCGTTCGAAACGACAGAGACCCAAAAAGGGCGGCCAGGGGTGCAGATCCCACATGTCAGGAGAATGCCAAATGTCCACCATTTGGAATGGTGAAGCCAAAAGGGACTTCTGCACATGGCAATCCGCACTATCCCAAGGACGTTTGTTGCAAATCAGGACTTAGAAAATTTGGGAAGGGGCAACACGTGACTATCTCAATATGATTTTCAAAAGTTCCTCAATCACTTAGGCTTCAAAATAAGTGGCACACAAAATGAGGCAGCAAAAATTGACCCAACAAGGGTCAAAAGGGAGGGTCCCCATTCCATATGGGGCGTGTGTGCTATAGGCATAACAAATGGTGACTTTGCTGGGAGAACACTCTTTGCATTTTAATGATAAACATTCATTCAGGACCCAGAATCTTTGGTTTCATAGACCAGGGGCTAGTTTCCAAGGATGGACTAAGAAGTGGTTTGAGGATGGGGCCCTAGGTTGAATTGCTTTACATAGTAATCATGGAAGTGTGTGCGATGGGTTCATTTCCTTTCCTTAGAGACTGTATGGGAGACCACTAATCGAGCTAGGGCAAGCTATATAAACTATCCAACCTCAAAAGTAACCTAGACATTGCTCCACTGCCAGTCAGGCATCCATAGCCTCCACAAAGTTGTCACTATGAACCCAAGAACATAGCTCTACTACCAATCAGGTGTCCATAGCCTGGTAGATATTTTCATACACCCATATGGTTGCATGATTTTGACTTTTCTTTTCTTTTCCCTTGATATTCCTTTCATAATTATTTCTTTTATTTTAGCTCAACCATGTAAGCATTGAAACTCACTATGGGTTTGGAAATCATAGTGGTCACTCGAGTTGACTTAAGGTTTTTCACTTGTCCAACCCCAAAATTAATCACTCCACAATTATTCAGTAACACTTAAAGTGTGCTTTGTGTATGATCCATGATAGATGTAAAAAAATTCAAACAAGGATGCAATCATAGGTTAGTTCATAGTTCATAGGACAAAACCAACTTCTAGAAGTGTCCAAAAATAAATAATCAGGAATGAAAGCTTGTCAAGAGAATAAAAAATTGTGGCCAGCAGAATGGACCGTTCGTCAAACCAATCAAGACCACCGTGATAGAAACGAAGAGACACCCTTGTCAAAAAGAAAAAAAATTGGGAAACGAGCAACATAAGACAAAAACAAAAAAAAAAGTAAGGAAACCTATCCTAACCTATGCACAAGTATTTACAAGAACAACCCTGAGAGAGCTCAGGCTTGGAAGTAATGCTTTAGGTGTTTCCCATTGACAGGCAATTAGACATCTTCACCAGTTAAAGTTTTTAGGTGGAAAGCATTGTCTCCAAGAATTTCAGAAATCTGAAAGGGGCCAAGCCAAAGCTTGTCGAATTTGTGATGTCCCCCTTTCTTTTCATGGGCCTTGTCCCAACATAGGACTAGATCAACAATTCTAAAGGCCTTTATTTTGGCTTGGCGGTTGAACCATCTTTTGATGATGCCCTGATGTTTGGAAAAAAACTTATATTGCACGATCATAGACCTCTTCTAAATGCAATCGCTCATCCAGGCGAGATTCTCTACGATCCCCCCTTCGTAAAAGTTGATGAACTAGAGGGTGGGGATTTTGAGGTGTATTGGAAATACAGGCTCTAGACCATAAATCAGACGATATGGGGAATTACCTAGGGTAGCCTTGTGGCACGTGCGATCTACCCAAAGGGAAAAATGGAGTTGGGTATGCCAATCCTTGGGGTTTCTATCAAGCAACTTTTTAATTACCGTAATCAGGTTTTTGTTGGTGGATTCGGCAAGGCCGTTGCCTTGAGGGTAGTAATTGGATGAGAACTTGAGGGTGATTCCATAATAAGAGGCCCAACTAAAAAATTTAAGTGAGGAGAAGGCGGGGCCATTATCACATACCAATGCATACAGGCAACCAAAAAAATTTAAAATAAAAATTTCAAGAAAATTAGTGACTACCTCTGTGGTACATTACCTACATGCAACAACTTTTGTCCATCTAGTAAAGTAATCAGAGGTGATTAGAATGTACTTGTGACCCGTAGAAGATGGTGGTCTTACCTAACCAATGCAATCAAGACCCCATTGTGCGAACAACCTTACCTCCAAGACTGGTTGCAGCGGAACAACAACATTCCTCTCTCTAGTTGTCGCGGTCAGGAAAACGTGACATGCGCGGACATGATTATGACAATATTTAAAGAATATCATCCAATAGTATCCTTCCCTCAATATTTGATGTGTATTGGAATGGTCAGAACCATGACCCGTACCAAATTTTTCATGAAATTCCCTCATAACCCGATTTGCTTCTTCTTTGCCAAGGCATCTCAAATAGACACCTTCACGGTTCTTATTATAGAGTATGGGTCCCTACAACATGTAGTTGTTTCTCTTCAGCCTAAGGGCACATTTTTGGACTCCCTACAATCAGGGTGGACATCTATGATTCAACAGGTAGTAAACTATGTCGGCATACCACTCTCTGGGAGAGACATCATCCAGTTGGTATTGCTAAACTATGAGCTCAGGTCCAACTTCAGCCACTGCCTCAGCTACGGTTTGGGTGAGGGCCTATCCTCTAACCAATTTCATGGGCTAGATTTCCATGTCATACTCTTCAGCAGGGACACCCATTAAGCTCTTCACTCTCCCAACACATTTTGCATGAGCAATGCCTTTACTACAGGGTCGGGCATGATGGCAAACACTTTATTTCTCAAGATGCAATGCCTGAACTTCTTGACTCCATGGATGAGAGCATATTCTTGATTTTCCACATTATGATATCTTAGCTTAGTGTCCTTTAATGGGGCACTCATGAAGGCAATTGGGTACTCATTCCCATCGTTGTCCTTCTGATTCAATAGACTGGTAGATGAGTGGTCTAAAGCAAATGAGTAAATATATAACGGCTTCAGATAATCAGGATTAACCAATATGGGTGCATCAGTGATTTCCTTCTTGATCTCTTCAAAGGCTTGCTTCACTTTTGGGATCCACTCAATCTTGGCATCTTACTTTAACATAGTATTGAGCGGTTTGACAATTTTAGCAAAGCCTGTGATGAATTTTCTGACAAAGTTTATCTTTCTGAAGAAACATTTTAACTCTTTCTTATTGCTTAGCAATTGGATCTTCATTATAGATTGGATACGCTCGGGGTCTATGGATATTCCTTTCTCTGAGAGGACATGTTTGAGCAACTTTCCTTCAGTGACCCCAAAGATGCACTTTCTCAAATTGAGGGAAACCCTAAATTCATGGCACCTCTGAATTTTTTTGCAAAGATCAGCAATATGGTCGCCTCGCTACTTCAAGAATATATTTAAATCATCCATGTAGATGATTATACATTTTCCAATCAGATCCTTGAAGAAAATTTCCAGTGCTCGTTGAAAGGTGGTGCCGATGTTGATGAGCCCAAATGGAATTTGTCTATAGGAAAAGGTGCCCCACTTGGTGGTGAATGTTGTTTTGTGTCAGTCTTCATACTGCACTATAACTTGGTTGTACCCAAAGTACCCATCCAAGAAGGACATCATCTAGGAGCCATTAAATATTTGCAGTACCTCATCCAATGAAGGCACAAGATATTTATCCTTTTTCAAATCTTTGTTTAGATTGCAAAAATCAACTCACAACCTGATTTAACTGTTCATTTTCCTGACTGGAACCAAATTAGCCACCCACGTGGAGTGTCTAACTAGAAAAATAATCCTGGTGAACAACAAATTTTGCACTTCCTTATATATGATTAGTTCCAGCAAAGAATTAACAGGGCACTGGCACTGTCGAAATGGCCTCACATCCGGTCTAAGAGGGATGGTGTGTGTGATGATCAATGTGTCATATGTTTTCAGGTCTTCATAACTCCAAGCAATGACGTCGCGGTAATTCTGCAAAGCATCCACTATGCCACTCCTTTCTTCTGGTGTACACACCTTGCCAATAAACACATTCTTTGCATCCTCCGTTGTTCCAAGGTTATAGGTGTCACACTGATCGTTGATGGAGTCCTTCTTTTCTTGATGATCCTATCCTCTGATCTAATCCAAATTAAATATCCATTCTAGTTGGACCATTCCTCTTGGGATAGTGTTGGTCTTGAGATTGATTACCCCCTCTATATCTAGTTCAGCCTCTTCAGGCTCAATCTCATCAATTATTTGGGTAGTAAACACATCGGTGCTAGTGGTGAAATCCAAAATGTGTTTTTCATCATTGAACACTTGAAAATTTTCTACGTTGTTTGGCATAGATGGAATGAAGGTGAACTCTACGGTAAACCTTTTGAGGCCAGAGAATGACACTGGATGCAAGGTGCTAGCCACTTGTGCTAGGGCATTGGCAGTGAATTTTTGAGACTACAGGATCAGCTAGATATTGAATGCATCTAGAACTTCTAATAGATCTCATACCCTATGCCTATAATTAGTTAGTCTTCATTCATAATATGAATAGAGCTTTCTTACTTGCTTTATGAGAAACTTCGAGTCCCTAAAGACTTGTAACATTTTGACCCCTTTTCTTAATACCATAAGGAGGCCAAGGACCAATCCTTCATATTCTACTATGTTATTTGTACAATAAAATTGGAGTCTATGAGCGGAAAAATATGATTTACCTATGGGGCTGATCAACTCGAAGTCAGCTTCGGCTCCTTGCTTGGAATTAAACCTATCAAAATACAACATCTAGAACTTGGGAGAGTCCTTGAACTTGGAATCAACAGATCTGATCCTTGCTTCTGATGACGACCTTCTTTCAGCAACCTTAGGAGGTAGTGTAGATTCTGCATAACTTTGACCTAGTGGTGTTGATCGAATCTCCTCTTGCGGAGTGATTTGTCCCTTGATGTGCTAAATTGTTGTTTGACATAGACAACACTCAAATTATGAATGGGTAGTATTGTGTACCTTGCAATAGTTAGGCAACTTGAGTTCTTGGAAATTCATTCTGGCTCCTAGACTGAGTTGATCTCGTACACATTTTTCAATGAAGTCCTAGAAGCCATCAAGCAATCCAAAGCTACCACCCTGGCAAAAATATTTGTCATTTGATTCAATCAACATTTTTGTGTTTTGAGGAATGTGGGCTAGGTTGGCACGTGGACTACAAGATACAAGAAGGACCTCCCCAATTGTTTCTTCTTTATAGCAATCCTACTCATTTGAATATGCCATGGGGCAATAATTTCCTAACTTCGTTTCAACAAATAATACTTCATTTGTGTTGTTTTATTCTGTGATTATAAAATTCATGCGTGGATCCCGATCTATATGGATCTAGATTGGCACTCCCTTCCATGGTATCCACAAGTGGGAATAGTCAATGGCAACATATCCATTTAATGCTTGGGTGAAATACCTTCCTAAGATAATACCATAGGTGTCAAGGATATCATCCACCTAGATGTCAATAGTTTGTTGTATCCTTGGATCAACAACAATCTGCATGGGTATTCTATTGATCTCACCAACTATGTCGATCTCAGTCTTATCAAGTTGTGTTACTTTGTGCTGAGAAGGAGTTGGAACTATTCCCAAGGCCTTGCACATGCTTAGGGTCATGACATTGGTGGAGGCTCCCAAGTCAAGCAGACAATTATGAAGGTTCTTTCCAAATAGTCTGATAGTGGTCAAGAAGGGAGGGGTTTCGAATTTCCCTTGAAATAGTCCTCCAGAGACATTCACTTGTGCAACCTGGCCCTTATATTTATCATTTCCTTTGTTTTGAGTTGTCACTTGTTCTGACTCCTTGGTAGATGGCTTGTTTGTTGGCTGAATTGAAGGCGGGTTTGTTTTCCTGTTGAAAACTTTTCGGATGACCGGTTCATTTGGCGGGTCCTTGACAGAGACCCTCTTAGCAGATGCTTCCTAGGTTGGTTTGGATGAAGGGATCCCATTGATCATCCTAAAGAAGGCATTCCTAATGGCTGGAACCTTAAGCAATTAAAAGGTTGACACACTTAGCTTGACCTTCTTGAACTCTTCTACAACATACTCTCCCATTTTCTCAATTTCAGCATCATAAGGGGCACTCTGGGAGGACCTCATGGGTTGGTTTTGGTTTTGGTTATGCTGCCTATTCTTGTTAAAGTACCATGTAGGTATGTGTAGGTAGCCTGGGTTGTTGTTAGAATTTGGATTAGGAGGGGTGTTGGAGTTGTTAGGCGGGGCGGAGGTAGTGAAGGGACCACCGACCTGACCACTCACCCGCCTATTCCTCAGATCATAAGGAGTAGTCCTTTGGTGGAACATTTGGAATTAATATTCTCTCAAATATTCCTCATCTATGGGACCATTATCTACTGAATCAAAAAGTTGAGCCAAAGGACTATCGACACTTACCTCTTCTACCTTGTCGTTGCTTGTAGCGGTGCTTTCCTTTTCTTGCACATTGCTCTCAGCCTTTGGGAAGGGAGCCTGGTTTACCACAAATACCAAAGAGTCATATGGTTCAAAAGGGATGATGTCCCTGCATCCCAAGCTATCTACAATATTTTGAACCTCAACCTAAAAAATTTCAGCAGTCATCTGGAATTCTATACAATCCAATTCTGAATGTTGGCTTGTTTTGTGAATGCGGCACTAGTCGGACAAGGCAACCTCAACTAGGTAGACCCCACTTGTAGTCTTTTCATTGTTGTTGGGATGGTCCAAGGACATAGGGATACCACCATTATTTGTCCTGGTGTTATGCATTTGATTCTACCTCTACGAAATTCTTATGTCAAAGTTATGCCACGAGTTCTGGCTTCTTTCATAATTCTTTCCAAAAGAGGTGCCAGCATCACAGTTTTCACGATCGTCACGACTGTCTTGATTGAGGTTGACCCAAATGCTTCTCTGTGACACCCATAGTTGATTGTTTTGATTCCTCAAGTGAGTCATCTCCATAGAAATTTTCTTAATCATCTTCGTTAACTCGTCAATCCGGTCCTTCTCTGTGTTGCTTGGCTGCGATGCTGAATTTTGAAGGAAAATCGGTTCCGTAGCTGGTTGATTTTGGTGAGTAGGTGGGAAATCAGAAGCTTGAAGGTATTTCAACACCTAGGATGGATGATAGTGGGCTTGCTACTGTTGGGGTAGCAGATAATGAGGAACCGAAGGTGCCTAGTTCATTGGTTGTCCCAAGCACTAGATTCATGAGGGGCATTTGATGTTGCAGAGCTTGAGTAAGCCCTTGAATCCGTGTGGGATGGGAAGCCTAGCCCAAAGAGGGTAATAGACCAGAAATGTTTTGTCCCAAGTCTATGTTGGCTATGAAAAACTTTGTGTAAGCATCTACCAATCTGGCTAGAGGTGGTCGTATCCTTATTACCAATGCTACCATGAGGTTGTCCAATGTTGCATAATAAACCAAAAGAATAAAAACATCATTGAATGCATATGGGTCTTGTAACCGAGTGTATGCCATGTGGAATCAGTCATTAAAGTTCATTAATCTCTCTTTGGACAGACATAAATTGTCAATACAATTCTGAAGGGTTGATAGAGATCTTAAATTTCTATAGGAAAGCATCCTTCAGAAGGTCCCACGTGTTGATCATTCTCATCGGCAAGTTGACGTACCAATAAAAGGCCTCTTCCCCTAAGGAATAAGGGAAGAGTCAACAAGCAACATCTTCATGTATAATCTGCATGGTCTTCAATGATATCTGGAATATTTTTACATGTTCTTCCACTGTCCTTTATAGGTCCTGAAGGTTGAACTTTGTGCATAAGATTTCTAGATTATTTGGCATTTCATGGTAAAGGTTGAAGGCCAAAGGGGAAAATTCATTGCCCAACCACACCATGGGAGGTGGCAGTGGAGGTGGACATGCCAAATTGACTTGAGGTTGCGGAAGAGGGACAACAGTCAACGAGACAACACCCAGAAGTGTGATTGCATTCAGCTATAAGGCAGTGTTTAGCCCTTGGGAAGCAACAACCTGGAAAGCTGTTTGCAATGGATGAGCGAGAGAATGTGCTACCAAAGATGGAGGAGAGGGAGAAGGTGAATTTAAAGAAGAAGAGGATAATGGTGAAAGCAAGATGGGTTGGTCAGATGTATTCGAGGTGGATGCTTCCCCTTTCTTAGCTCTCTTAGCTTGGGTAGGGGGCGGTAGCTATAAAACTCCCCTTTACTTGGCATAGACCTTAGTATCGTGTAAAATATTTCAAGGGAGAAAGACCCAATTTGATCCAACTTAGCTCCAAAGAGGTACACCCTCTAGTGCCAGTTATTTTGATGGGTGTTTTAGCACTTCTAACACAAGTAAAGCATAGGTGCATCGCCTCTCTTGAAAGGCAATCTCCAACAAGAAGTTGCTGAAAATTACCCCAAGGTCTCTTGGGTGATAGGTCACGACATGCATGGAATTCTTCAGTTGGTATTTGATGTGATCCTATTGGTAATCACAAGGTAGACTTACAAAATTTAGGCTAGAAGGAAGTTGGATCTTAGAACGAAGTTCTTGAAGTGGGAAGTTAATGTGCAGTTTGCTGTAGGTTCGTACAAAAATCTTAAACTCTTATTTTTGGCTTCAGATTTTGTTTTACAATGTGCAATGAACCTTAGCATAGGTTGTTTATTAAAAGAAAAGAGAAAAGAATAGGGAAAGGAATATTTTATTGGATCTGCAACTAGCAATGAACAATAATCATGGAGGCTTCTACTGTGGATAACTTTCTCAAAAAAAAATTTCACTTAACTAGATTTGTGCACAGTATCATGAAAATTGTGCAAGCTTCTAAGGACGATGGATATTCCACCGTTCATCCACAATAAATATGCATGAACAAACAATAGAAGTTGGGAGAAAATTCATATTTATGCCTAGAATAACTTTACATAGCTGCCCACCATCAGTAAACAACCAAAAGTATGGACAAGAAAGGCATCAACACAATAGAAAACTTCATAATCATTGAACAACATTAACTATTCTACCAAAGAAAACTAAAACCAATCTAAAAAACAAATTAAATATTTCTAAATCAGCTAACTATAGGAGATGAACCATGTAACATGCAATAGAAACACAAGAATCCACAAAAATTCATTGAGCTTCTATTAATATTTCTACAACATGCCTTTACAACAACTCAACTCTCTTGAAATGAGAAGAGGAGACCCCTATTTATAGTTTTCAAAAAGAAAAACATGTGGCCAAGATTCAATCTCATTGTGTGGCCAATATTCACTTTACATTAGGGTTTCACCTACCCCCAAATAAATAGCAATTTAAAATACATTCTTGTCCTTTTCTTTATCTTGTCTTCATGTGACAACATTCTAACCTTTTGTCTTTTAGCAGATTGTTGTTTTCTCCTTTTGGCTACAGCTACTTAGTGAGAAAATCTTCATCAATAAAAATGTTTTCCTCATTCTTCTTGATAGTGGCATACTCTATAAACCAACCGATCAAAGGGTGCATCTTAGCCAACTCCCAGATATTAGATTGAAGCACTTGAAAATTCAGCTTCTTGGACCGGCTTGTGAGAGCTTCCCAATGTCCATCATTATTGACTGCATCCTACAGAATTTCTTCAAACTGGGCGAAGGCGCGAGCAAAAAAACCCATAAATTCCGTTGTAATCTCACTAGTAACTCCATCTTCCATTATTTTGTGAAAATGAGGCCTCACTTTTTTCGGATCTAACTCGGTGGGCGACATCTCGAAGCCTGTCAGTAATTTGAGCTAATCAAGACATGTTGTCCTGATTTCCCTTACCCAGTCTAGATCTCATTTGACCTCATGGAGCACCTATTCCAATATTTATTTTATGTGCTCCAGACCTAGTTTCCAATTCTCTACGAACCAAAGATCTTTCTCAGCTACGACGAGCTCCTTCTTCACTATTTTCCTAGGCAACCTGAGGATTTCCTCAATCTTGGGATGCGTGATCCTATATACTTCTAGGAAGTTAGTGCACATCTTTTTCATATCTTCAAGGTACTTATGCACGTCCAAAAAAAAATTTGTTGCTATGACAGTGCAACCGATGCCCATATTGCCATTGTAAAGGACCTATTGGAACCAGTCCTCTGTAGCTTTAGTCCAACTTTTCTTGTTTTCCAATTTGCTGATGTGCTCTACTAAGAGTAGAAATGGAGGGGCCGATGATTTGGTAGGAAGATATTCAGTTGAAGACCGCTATTGGATGTATGTTGTCAAATCTTCCACTTGTGCCTTCAATTCCTCCTTAGAGGTCTTTTCTTTATTCATTTGTTGAACTATGGTAGCAACTGATCCATGGAGATGCTCAATTTTCTAATCCCTCGTGGCTATTCCCAAAACAATAGTGGAAATATTATAAGTAACCCCTTCCTCACACACTACTAGGGTGGAAATTTGCACAGTCCTTGACCCCAAGGCATCTATGGTTAGCTGGGATCTAACCCTCACTTTTAATTTTTCTTGGTGTTGATATGTGCATGAGCCAAGATGGACTCCAATCTTTCCTTTGGGTCTGTTGGGGAGGGGATCTTCTTTTCAAGCTATTTTTTGAGCCACTCAGGCATTTGAGATTTTTCCTTGGGTGATTCATGATCGCCTTCTTCTTTGTGAGCCTGTTGCATTTCTGACGTTTTATCACCTAAGGATTCCTATTCTAGATTCTCCCCCTCCTCTTCATCAAAATCCTATATCACAACTGTCATCTTTAGGGATTTCGTAGTTGCTTGCTCCTCAAGATTAATCTCTTTCTCATGAGACTCTTCTTCTTTCTTTTCTTCTTCTTGTTCCTGCTCTTCATTATGTTTCATCTCTTGTTTTTGCCTCTCTATCAGAATTTCCCTCCTCCTTTTCTTCCAGTTCATCATGAGGGGGAATCTCCTCATAATGTTTGGGGCTTTGATCCCGCTCCTTTGTTGGAGACTTATTTTCCTCCATCTCTATGTTGGTAGTTTGTTCTTCAATGATAGCTTGTCTTTCAGCCTCCTCTTAGATTTCCTTGAGATTCTTGGCTAGCTCCTCTTCTAGCTCAGGATTAGAATTTTTTTCGATAATATTGGCACCTGCATCCTCGCCATCATCACCAGAGGAATCATAGGTGCCCTCATCAATTGCTTGATGCTCAAAGATGGGATGTTCATGATAGTCATTTGACTCCTCTTCCAACCTCTTGTTTGCTTCCTTCTATTGTCTATCCAACTCCTTAGAAATCTACATGGTGGCCTCTATTAAGGGTGGCTCAGTAGGAGGAGGTGGAACTGGAAGTCTGGTTATTACTTGGGCAATGGCAGCCTACACCGTGGGGTTCAAAAACATCCCCGAGAGTTGAGATGGCATGTTTTGCATATATTTGGTGAAGGACTCTGGGAGCATGAGAACATGCATTGTAGTTGTTGCGGGGGTAGTTGGAAGAGAAAGTGATGGGGAAATGGATGATGAGGAAAGTGGGGAAGTGTTGGTCAAAAAGGAATCCATGGCTATAGCTTGTGTTGTGGGAGAGGTAGAGGCAAGGTGGACGGAGATGTCCACCACGGGCGGAGAGGTAGCGAAAACTGTGTGTGGGATAAGCGGAGTGGTAGCAATAGCAACAGATGTAATGGGAAGAGACATTGGCTGCTCCTCCCCCTCATGAAGAGGATATTCCTGTATAGGGGGAATTGTGGTGAGATTGCTTGACCTCTTTGGCCTCTTCAATTTTCCAACCTCTGTAGTCTTTTTTGGAGAGTTCTTAGATTTGGGTTGATCTTCAATCACATTGTTTCTCTTTTTTGATCTTGTGATGGGAGGAGATGTTGAGATTTATCTCGTTGAAGCATCATCAACACCCTTGTCCTCACCCTTATGTGGATGCTTGGTCTCTACAAAGGTAATCTTTATTCCTTGTTTCTTCAATTGGGCAACTTTCCCGTCAACCCATTACTTTGTTCATGCCTCAATAGGCTTGGTGATAATATCGAGTTTGATAACCTCTTCTTCATTCCAATCTAAGGCTGGCAATGGAAATTTTGCAACATGGTATCTTGGATCTATCATGGTGCTTTCTTCCTCCACTACCTATTTCGACATCAGAAATAACATAACCATTTTGATGAAGTAGGCCTTTATGCGCATATATTGCCGCATACGAAACTCCTTGTCATCTTTGTAGTTCACCTAGAATTCCTCAATGTTGTGCAAGTGGGCATATTCTACTCCCACCATCTTCCCCAACTTGCCATAAGGATCCATCCATGGGCGAGCATTGTAAAACTTCAAATTATATGCATTGAGCTCTTTATCAGAGTTTTCTACACACTAGGAAGTATGGAGCTCATATTGTCCTTGCCCAAAGATAAGAGGATAGGGCACTCTCACCCGATGCTTCTCACCTAGGAGTGCATGTGATTTTTGCAGCTGCTGGGAGACTTCTAGTAGTATTATCTGGTCATTGGGATACTAGGGCAACTTATATGCTTTATCTAAAAAGCATTGAATTCTGATGTAAGTAAACTTCAGAAACTGAAGTAATATGCATTTGAACCGATAGATGAAGGCGCTTGCACTGTGTGAAATTCTTCTCTCTGGGTCACCTCCAAATAATCTGATAACATGGCCTATTAAGGCATCATTAACTCTACAATACTCCCTCTTGAAATTTCTATATTGGAGCTGAGGGTACTTTTCATATACTTTCATTTCTATTTGTGGATCTGGATTCGGTACAACAAACAAGCCTCTATACTAGGCATGGTCAACGAGAAAATACACAAGATATGATGTCATATAGAATTTTGAGGTCTTTTTTACCGCCATGAACTATTCATGCAGGCACTCACTGATAATTCCCTCCCAGTAAAAGTAAGTTTCCCTCGATGATCTCCTCAATAAAGTAGAACATCCATTCTTGAAAGTAAGCAGAGGTCGGAAGGCCCATGACCCTACTTAGAAGAGTTACCAAGTCCTATTAATCTTCATAGAAATCACTGTCAAATAATTCTTGGGGGACTTTGTTGGCACTGCCCCTCTTATCCTTCAACCAATGTTGGTTAATCAATTTTTTGCACTTAAGGGGGTCTTCATCCCACATCTGCTTTTCATACTCTATGGTAGCATGCTCCATTTTACTAACTGTGGGGATGTGAAAGGTGTTTCCAATAGATTTGACAAACAAGTGAGCCAATATTTTTCCATCCTTATCCACGATGGTTCTAGTTTCTACTTGGTAGGCCTCTCTATAGGCCATCACAAGTTCTGGGGCGATAAGGACTGGTGGGAATCCAGCGGCCTTGGCCAACCCACTTGCTCTGATCTTTCAGTTGTTGTTTTTCTTTGGATTTACCCTCACCCTTTATTTGAATTCATTGAGGTCAATGCGCCCCAAGTTTGTATCTGAAATGTCCTTCCATTCAGTATGGACTTTGGAGTTTAGGGGTTCCCCTTGGAACTTATACTTCATCCGATCCTTGTCTTCTTTACCCTGATGAGCCCTTGAAATTTTCTTTCCTTTTTCCTTTTCTGTAGCTGCCCCTGAGGTTCTAGTAGTTGGTTCCTATATCCTGCAACCAAAGGAGGCAGTAAATGATAAAATCATGAAAAATGAGGACACCAGTCGACACCTTGCAAAACAATGTTAGATCAAATAAATCATGCATGATGTCCCTTTTAAATGTTAGTTTCACCTTTTGTCTGAGGGAAATTGTTTAATGTGGGCCTAGGGGGTGGACTTCCTTTGGTTGGCAGATGTTTGTATCTGTCATTGAAACAACACTGGTTGGTCAGACCTCCCCAATGTAGGATCTGTGGTGGTGGAGGACGTTTGGGACATGCGGGCCAGGAGATACGAGAAGACACCAAGGGTCGATCATTTAGAATGGTGAAGGGGACATGAAGGTCCGCATACAAAGTTCCACGATGTCAGACCCGTAAAGAGTCCTAGTTGCTTTATCATTGTTTTCATTTGATTGTTTTACCTTACGGCGAATAGAGGTGTGAGATCTGTGGAGCAAGAGGATGCAAGATGGAGGCCGTTCAAAATGGTGAAGTAGAGATGGATTCCCACATGCAACAGTTGGAAAGACTCCATCTGCAGAGCCCAAGAGATTTTGAATGCACAACGTGAACGATGCTTGGGGCAGCGGGTTCCGACAGTCGGGTGGACGTCAAGGGTTTGATTTTTTGGAATGACGAAGCGAAGAAACAAGGTAGAAATAGAGGCCCACATTGGCAAGCCCATAGAGAGTGGCGAGCAAGTCTGTTGAGATGTTTTATAGTCCTTCAAGTGAAAAATTCAAGTGTGGAACCCATGGAGGCTAAAGGTAGTAGGGTTGGCCATCCAAAATGACAACTAGATTCATTGTCTAAATGGAAACGAGAGAAGCGGGACCCGCAGTGTGGGAGGGCGGATTCAAAAGTTTGTTTTGGAATAGGAATCTCAAAAGCGCCAAAAGGGGACAAACACCCGTATCACCAGGCCCGAAGGAGGCAATAGATAGGTAGCTTAGGTCTTAAGTTTGGTATTGTTTAATCACCTGGTTGAGTCCCATTAGGCGGAAGGATGTGCAATGATGGTCATTCAAAATGACACTCCAAAAGGGCCAAAGGTCTGTAGAGGCCCATGCTGGCGGGTCTGCAAGACTCGATGGATGGGCATTGGGATTTGGAGCTCAAAGACTTCATCGACAAGGTTATCGAGGCACTGTCAAAGGCGAACTCACCGAGGTTGGTGGGCGTCTTCAGAAATGATTTATTACTTGAGGATGAGCGGCCAAGAAGGGAACCATACCCGAGGTTTATGGATGTCGAACAAAGGTGGCACTGTCAAGTCCCAAAGGTTGAAAAATCACCATTGTTTAATGTTTTCAAGGTATTTCAGATTACAACTTTCACGGGGAGGAGGTTCCTTATGAAATTTTGATATTCTAACTAGGAAAATCAACAAATTCTATGGTTGTTTGGCAAAAAGCAAAGGAAGGCATGAAAAATAGCCAACTTACCTGATGATCTCGATGAAGGAGGTGATGAACACTACGCAGAATCAACCCTAGGTAGCGGACATGAGGTGTGAGTGCAACGGAGGCTGCAGATAACATTCTAACTCCACTACAAATAAAATTTGTTGCAAATGATAGGTCATTAGGCATATATATAGGGTTTTCTACATTAATTTCCTATAATCAAAGCTCATACAATGGTTGTTGGTTTGGTTAAGTAGTCATATCAAGGCAGTACTGGGGTTGGCAGAGTCTTACATGCAGACACTTGTCAAGTGATTGCCATTCGAAATGACAGAGACCTAATAAGGGAGACCAAGGGTGTTGATCTTGCACAACAAGAGGAAGCCAAACATCTACCATTTGGAATGACGAAGACATAAGGGACTTCCACACATGGTGGCCTGCAGGTGCGGACCTGCACTATCCCAAAGATGTTTGATGCAAATCATGACTTAGAAACTTTCGGGAGGGGCAACATGTGACTGAATCAAGATGATTTTCAAAAGTTCCTCAATCACATAAGCTTCAAAATAAGGGGCACACAAAATGAGGCAAAAAAAAGTGACCTAACTTGGGTGAAATGGGAGGGTCCCCATTCCAAATGGGGCATGTGTGCTATAGGCACAACATATACCTTCCTGCATCTTTGTGTAATGTAGACGAATAGTATCCTATGTTCAAGATTTTCATTGTTTTCCTTTTAGTTGCAAAGTGGCCTCCAAAGGGTTCATCATGGCATGCATGTAGAATATCATAGGTCTCAACTTTCCTCACACACCTTCTCATAATGTGATATGGTCCAATATAAAATAGGCATCCAGCTATCCATGAAAAAGGGAATGATTTTTCAATCAATACTCTTCTCTCTTTTGGGGAGAAGTGAGGAGGAACCCTCCCTGTCACAAGGTAATTGGCTATGTTAGCATACTAGGGTGTCTACACACTAATGGAGAATAGATGCTCATCAGGAAAGGATTCATCTATGTCTTGACTATCTTCTAATATGGTCAGCCTTGAAAGGAAATCTGCAACCATGTTTTCCTTCCCTGGTTTGTCTACAATAGCTATGTCAAATTCCTACATTAATAACAACCATCTGGCTAATCTTCCTGAGATTAGGGGTTTGTTCATTAGGTATCTAATGGTTTCATATCAGTGTGCACAAAATTTGATAACCTATTATATAGTTCTTGAATTTGTTCAAGGCATAGATTCCTACCAACATTTCTTTCTCTGTGACTATGTAATTGAATTCAACTCCCTACAAGTTTTTACTGACAAAATAATTGGCAATTTCAATAGCTTCTACTTTTTGTCCTAGGACTGCTCCTATTGCATAATGTGAGGCATCAGTATCGATGTGGAAAGGGATTTTGATGTAGAGTGGTGGAGACCCAACATTCAAATTGACACAACTTCTCTCAAATATGTCAACCAAGACATCAACCTTCAATTAACTCAACAGGACAACTCAAATACCCAACACAATCTGATCACACAAAATACCTATCTCAACATTATTTAGGCATCTACTCAAACCCCAATACAATTCCAACATCAACCACATAAGGTTTATTTGTAAAAAATCTAAAAAAAACCAAACTGACCTGTGGAAGGCTACTAGAACTAGCCCTATTTTACAAACAAACCATCTCACAAACACCTCCCCTTCATTAAATCTCATCAGAAAATCAAATGACATGTGACATAACTTCAAATTTCATAATTTGTTTACAAGTCCAAGGTCTTTATCAGGTTGTTCCCACAAACCTTCATTTTCAATGTAATTACTAAGGGTTTTAAGGAAAAACACAACTCCAAGACCCCTCCAATCAATCCAATACCTAAAACATCTTCCAATACCTCTACACAAACTCAAAAAACCCTCAAAAAGTCCCTACAAGCACTAATTTATAAAATCCCCAACTTTGGTTCCTCATGTTCATGTCAAAAGCTCACATTCTCAGCCTAGGGTAACATCACCTAGCCCTATAGATGCCTTATCAATACTAAAGAAGCATTAAAACTTAAGAATTATCATTTCATAGGCCTTTCCTTTCAATCACAAGTCACCATTGTAGGAGGAAAGGCATCATCCTTAAATAAAAGTAAAAATCAGACCCTACTGTTCTCTTACAGGATGAATAAGAGTAATGAAGATTTATTTCACCAAAACAACTAAAAGAGTCTCTAAATAGATAGAAGTCCAAGTTAAGACATGCCACCATATTAATTTATGAATTCCAATTAGAAACATAGGAAAAAGAAACTGAAAAAATAGAAAAATGATTGAAAATCCATAGTTAGACGTTGAACAAAGCACAAATTCCTCAAAAGAATTTCATTGAACCTTTTCCTTGGGCTTGTTTGATGTCTTTATACATTTTCAAATTAGGACCAACTTCCTTCAACGCCCATAACCACCCTTCAACTGCCAAACCTTCATTAAGCCTGAAAGTACTAGTATTAACAATGGTTTCCTTAATAAGTTTCAATATGCAAATTGGTTGTTGTAGAGAGCTAAGACCACTTAGACACCTTTATTTTACCCCTAGTATGAATTCTAGACTCTTTTCTTGCATTCCCATTTACATTTTACATAGTTTTCCTTCATGGAAATATTGACAATTGTTTGAGACAAGAGTGCATTTTTCACATTTGACCACCTTAGCCCACAAATTCCCTAAGTACATAAAATATTGGTCTATTTAGATGTTATTTAGACAAAATAAACTAAAAAACACTAGCATTAACCTACTAATAATTCAAATGATCAAAAATTTATGTTGTGGTGTAGGTGCTCCTGCACCAAATTTCCCAATTTGTTCCCTTCAGTACAAAAGCATGAGTTAGAGTTGTCTTTAAATCATAAAATGTTTAGCATAGATTTATATCCATTTGAACCCAACATCTTTAGTCATAAGACTATACAATGGGGCTGCTATTTTGCTAAAATCCTTGATGAAATGTCTATAGGAGCCTGCATGTCCTAAGAAACTCCTAACATCCTTTTGTTTTGCAGGTATAGGCTGATGTTTTATTACCTCAATTTTTGTAGGATCAACTTGAGTTCCAAGGTAGGAAATGTAGTGGCCAAGAACTACACCTTCCTGCATCAGCATGAAGCACTTTTCATTGTTTAATGACAAGCTTTGGTCTTCACATATCTATAGAACTTTCTTCAAATTATCCAATGCTTCATCAAAGGCGGCACCATAGGTAGTAAAATCATCCATATAGATCTACATGTAGTCAAGGGAGATATCTAAGAATATTCTAATGACTACTCTTTGAAAAGTGGCAAGTGCATTGCATAACCCGAAGGGAAGTACATAATAGGCATATGTCCCCCATGGACATGTAAATGCAATCTTCTCTTGGTCTTCTGGTGCAATTTGAATGTGATTGTATCCACTAAATCCATCAAGAAAATAGAAGTATTGTTTTCCTGCAAGAAAGTCCAAGACTTGATCTACAAGAGGCAGGGGAAAATGATCGTTCTTGGTGGCAGCATTGAGTTCCCTATAGTCAACACAAACTCGCCATTTCCCTCCCTTTTTAGGCACAATCACCAATGGAGACACCCACTGGCTTTCTAAAATAGGGTAGATAAATCTTGCCTCTAGTAGCTTTTGTAGTTCTATTTTGACAATTTCTCTCAAGGTAGGGTTGATTCTTTGTTGTGGTTGCCTTACAGGTGTACACTCATCTTTGATATATATTTTATGAGTGTAGAGCTTGGATCTAGTCCCTTCATGTCATGATAATCCCAAGAAAATTCTTTTTGATGTGCTTTCAACAAGTTTGCCAATGTCAACTATTGTCCCTCATTCAATTTACTATTGATATTTATATATCATCCTTCAGACACCTGTACTTGTGTAACTAGCCCTATCATAGCGGCTTCATTAATACAAGGCATCTTAAGTTTAGATGGAAGCATTGTGTGAAACATACTTGTTGCTGCAAGAATTTTGTCTACCGAAAGAGTGGCTGCAAGAAGTCTATCTACAGGGACAATGGTTGCAGGAATTTTGTCTGCTGGAAGAGTTGTATTAGGAAGATCATGCATAATTGATAGAAGTGTTTGTTGATGTATGTGGAACTAGACACATGAGTGGATGATGCTTCATCTATCTAACACTAGTTTTGAATGATACTTGATAACACCTCATCTTCATCTTGAAGCTACAGGAAAGGACTTCTTCCAAGCATCGTGAGCTTCGCCACAGATTTGACTTCTTCGGATTCTTCACCAATATGTGGCCATACTGATTTTTATTCATTGTGGGATGGTTGAGAAGGAGGATAAAGAACAATATTTTTAATGCTTGTGCCATCAGAAATGGTCATGTCACCTAACCAACATCAACTATAAGTATCTACAGTTGCAAACCATGGCTGACCAAGGATAAGTGGATACCCTCCTAGTGTGGCTTTAGGGGAAAGAACCATGAAGTCAGTTGGATACTCCCAGGAGTATAGGATCACCACCAGGTCTTCTACTATTCCATCAAGTTTAATAGTGGAACTATTAGCAAGCTGCAAGATTGTAGGAGTCGATCTCATGTTTGCAATATTCAGTTGCTCCAGGATATCTTTAGTCATCATATTGATTGTTGCACCCAAGTCAATCAAATCATTCTTTATATTTATCTCATTTATAATAACTTCAACTATAGGGCTACCTGGATCACTGTACTTGGGAATGTTACTTTTCCAAGCATGATGTTAGCAAGCTGACCTACTACATGGATTGTAGTGGGGTCCTTCTTTTTCCTGCCCAGTTTCTTGAGAAATGCTTCCTTGATTGCTTTGTCATACATAGGGATGTCTTTTATGGCCTGGAACAGTGGTATCTAGACACATATATGTTGTAGCTGATCTAGTATATCAAAACTAGTTTCCTCCTTGTCTTCTTTTTGCTTGGAATCTTTTAATCTTTGAGGGAATGGTGGTTCTTGTGATGTCTTCTTTGATGGAGTTGGTTCAGGAGTTTTAGCTACACGAGGCTGAATGGGATCAATCACACATTCTTCTTACTCTTCCACATGGAGGTCAATGATAATGGGGGTGGAAGGAGCTAACAAAGTTGTTCCTGAATGTAGATGTATGTCACTTAAACTCACAACATATGTAGGAAATTGATTTGGATCAGCAGAATATACAGATTTTTTTCATGGCTTATTATTTGGGTTGGGTGTGGGTTGGGCTGGTAGTTGGATAGGTTTAGGTACATTTTCATTTGGATTAGCAGGAGGGGGCATTATAATAGGTTGTTGGGTTTGAGAAGATGGTTTCATATAGCTGGTGGTTTGGTTTCGCTATTATTGGCCACCTCTCCATTGAGATGTTTGCTGCCACTTTCCTAGAGGTGGTTACCAAGGTCCCTGAAACTATTGCCAATTCCCCTGAGGTTGTTGCCATTGAGGTGAGGAATTTTGATAATTGGACCAAACATTGGGTGGGTTATTCCAAGACTAGGGTGGATATCCTCCATAGTTGGATTGATAGGGTGGCTGCCATTGGTTACCAGAATAAGAATTAAAATATGGTCAAGCAAAAGATAGTGGATCAGGTGGCATACCTTTTCTTGAATCCCGTGGCCTTTTCTGTGCAACAAAGTAGACTTGGTCTTCCTCAATCTGAATTGGTTTGAACTCAAGTGGAATTTGTTTGCTATCAATGTTAGCTATCACATTACATCTATAGTCCCTTTTCTTTTGTCTATAATGAGGGAAATATTCTATCAGTATTTCCTCTGCCTCCTCATGTTTCTTCTTAGCCTGAAGTGTATCCAACTGAGTAGCTAAATTTTTTTATTATATCTTGCTTGAAATCTGCCAAAAAATTAGTAATCTCCATCCTTGAGACTCCACTATTGGAAGACTTACCCACAGAGGATTGGTAAGCTCTTCCTTTCTTTGAAGCTTCCCTACAAAAGTTCTGACATATCTTCTTGATATCATCCCAAGGGACTTGAGTGATATCTCCTCCTACCATCAAGTCCAAGGCATCAGTGCAACTTTCATTAATTCCTCTTAGGAAAATCAAATTTTTATGAGTTTTCATTAAGTGTATGATGTGGAGATTTCAGCAGACAAAACATAAACTTTGAAATGAAATCTTCCAAGCTCTCATCTTCCTTTTTCTGCATTATGAAAATGTCACCTCCTCTCATGTCACTACCCCTACAATATTCTTTGTATTTCTCAAGAAAAAATTTCTATATATCTTCCCAAGTTCTCACAGCATTTCTGCCTAGGCTCATAAATCATCTTAATGCAGCTTCTTTCAAAGTAGTAGGAAATAGATTGAGTCTATGGGAATTAATGGTATAGTCATAGCTTTTGCAGAGTATATCAAACTCAAACAAGAAGGTATCAAGAACTTGTGTGACAAGTCCATAGATTTTAGGAAGGACTGAAGTAGGGATATTTTTGAGGTTATCTACTTCATTCTATTCAGCAATGGGAAAAGGGAAAGTTGGTTGGTTCTACCTGTTAGGTCTATCTCCATTTGCATCAACCTTGCATGCTTGATGAAATTCCAAAATAAGGGTTTCTTCAACAAGATTTTGATCCTCAAGGGAAACTTCAAAACTAGTCAAGTTAGGGAATATATCAGCAAATGGTTGTGGCTCTTCTTCTTCGTCTCTAGGTAGATTTGGAAGCTCTACTAGCTAAAATGGTTCAAGATTATTAGGAATGAATATCCCATAAGCATCTCTTCTTCTTCTATGCATGTGATATCAACTCAGTATCAACCAACTCACACAAAGAATGGGTGGGGAAAAATAGTGGATCATAACCTCTAACACTAAGAGCAAATTCTATAAGTACTATAGCAGAAAAAACTATCAATGAATCCAAAGGAATTCCTAGTTTGGCACCATCCTCGACAATGATGCCAAAAATGTCGACCTCCTACAATGATTTTAATAACTAAGCTCTTACAACCATGATTCAGAGACTGGACATTTGACCTAAACAACCATCTTAACCATCATGAAGGTACATTTAAATTGTCAACCTAGGAATGTGAACTTGAAATGGGTTAGCACAGTATGTGAACTAGGGATTTCAAAGTAGTCATCTTCATTCTATAACTAAGAAAGGCTTAATGTTGAAAGTAAGTTGTATGAAATGAAACAAAGCAAATTTTGAACATAATTCAATAAAATCTAAACTGATTATGCATAACAAGAAGTAAAATTGTGCATCAAACAAAAAACTAATTTTCCCTCTTTGGCTGTAGGAATAGTCACATAATGGAATTCTAGTGGTTGCAGGAACAATCAATGCCATAATCTTAACTAAGTACTAAACAAAAACTAACACTAATATAATTAAACTAAAGGAATGGATTACTCATCAAGTGGGGCTCCTTGGATGAGTATCCTCTAAACTAATGTAAACTCGGATACTTAATTCATAATCTTATTTCATCTATCAAAAAATGCAATTACAAAAGTATGGTTGATTATCAACTTGTACAAGAACTTGGCGATTGACTCACTAACTTGCTAGCTCAAGGAAGGAGGATTCAAGCCTTATTTAAGCCAACTAAATAGGGCCATCAACTCCCAGTAATTGAGAGGATGCCATTTAGGGAAAATGAGAAGAAAGTGGAAAGGGTGGTTATGCATGCAAGGGAATCTATTTGGACATGCATGTCTGAACATGGACTTGACCACTACAGTAATGCCTGCAATGCTCAATGTCATTAAAGATTGGTTCAAGGAGGTTACATGTGGCTGACACAAGAATCTTTTGTCAATGTCCTTAGTTGACCTTTGTGCGACTTCTCAACTTGACTGACTGGTGGCTCCATTTCTATAGAGTAATGTCAATACACATAATAATTGCATAATCATAACCACCTTAAAGATCATTCATCAATCACATGCAAAATAATTAGAGATGGTTCACATAATAGGTAAATATCATTAAAACCAACATAAATGAAATTAGTCCCAAATGTCTTATGACTGAGAGAAATTATATAAAAGTGCCAGCATATAATATCAAAGTTTGTGGTAGTTTTAGAAAATAACAACAGATTCTATCCCCCTAACTAGGCCAAAATCTAGACTCGTCACTTTTTCTCCTCATGTAAACTCATGCAAAATGGACAAGTTGAATATCACAACATGCCTCCTCAGGTAAAAGAGGTTTGTACACCTAATATACTCCTTAATATTTGTTATATTTACATGCACGGTTGCAAATTTAGTTGCAGTCTTTATGTCCACATGGAGGTTCATCTACACATAGTGTTTTCCAACTTGCATTCACTTACATCATGGTTGATAGGACATTTTACACCTTTATGGCTTTCCTCATTCTCTACATTACTGATTCATATTTTTTTCAACAGATACAACAACCATGTTATCATTTTGGCATTGCTGGTAGCAATGGATGCACTTTTTCTTTTGACATACAAGGTTCTCATCAAAGGTTTTGATTGCTTTCTAACCCTTCATCTCCTTTAATACATACACATGCAGTGCAACCAATGTATTTTCCCAAGATAATACATCTTTTATTTCTATTGTATAAGTAATTACATACTATTACGCATGTTACGCTCGTACGCCACATATAAATTTGTAGGTTGAACCACTCATCATGTGGTTCAACCTTGGCTTTTTTATTTCATCAATTGCTAGATATGTGTTTGCTCCTCAGGTTAAGTCATTCCAAATAGAA
The DNA here is from genome assembly GCA_007115665.2 of Sequoiadendron giganteum. Taxonomy (NCBI): domain Eukaryota; kingdom Viridiplantae; phylum Streptophyta; class Pinopsida; order Cupressales; family Cupressaceae; genus Sequoiadendron; species Sequoiadendron giganteum. The sequence goes on from CM021102.1 coordinate 725,492,175, forward strand.
GGTTGAATATCACAACATGATTCCTTAGGTAAAAGAGGTTTGTACACCACATATACTCCTTAATATTTTTTATATTTACTTGTGGTGTTGCGAATTTACTTGCGGTATTTATGTCATCAAAGGTTTTGGTTGTCATTTTTTGTTGTCGTTGTCTATGTCCACTTGTACGGTGAGATAGATAGTCTGATTCCCAGCCCATGTTTGTGTTATATTTTATGTGTAGCTTGATTCAATCTATCACAATTAATTTTCCTCAGTTGAGGTTGGCAACCTCCTATTGGTTTCATGTGGGTGACAACATTGCAAGCACATTTTATTTACATTCAATGAATGATTCCTTTCTTTTTCTTGACACAATCCACACTAATTTTAAATATTCATCCAATTATGTCCTTTCATATAATGGGGAAAGCTTTGAAATGGAAGAAGCAAGATGAATTGGACATGCATGATGTACAAAATGGAGGCAATCCTTTTTCCTCTTCCGATTTGAAATGAAATCCTATTTATGTTAAGAAGGATGGGGTCCCTAACCTTGTCACAACAATTCCTCGTACGAGAATTGATGATTTCATTCGCAATGAAATGTACGTTGAAGGTTTTGAAACCAAATTCAGTGACAAGAAAAAAAGACAACCTACCACCACTCATCCCATCAAGGAAAAAAATTATGGCAAAACAATTTGGTATCAAAGGTTTGTATCTTTCAACATTCATTTGTATGGTCCAATGATATTTTACTCTCTCTTGCTTCCAAATTATGGCATTATGCCTTTTTCACAGCTACTAGTGTCAATACGGTCTCGTAGCATGATGCAAAGAACAGAGACCAACATGATCTAGAGAAAAAAGACCAACATGATGTAAAGAAGAAACAACAAAAGATGTTTACACAAATGTGAGGTTGTCAATACCACTTCATGGTAAAGGTTATGGATGGAAAACCCAATGTTGCCTATATTATCCACAAATAAATGCTCCATGTTGATAAACATGGTGAATTTTTCCATGGCATTGGCGACACAAGTGGAGATAGGTTTTCTATTTTTGCCGCTAATCTATCCGCAGAGTGTAAAAGCTATATTGAAAGCCTTTTGTTCATGGACGTCAGTGTCAATGCAATAATGGATAAACACATCAACGATCCTGTCTTATGTGGCATGATGTTAAAGAGAGATGAATTCCTTACAAGAAAGGATGTAATGAATTCATGGAGAAAGGTGTGTTCTACTCACGCACAAAAACACAAAGTTGATTCAACAAGTATCATGATGTGCAATGGACGAGTCTTTGAAAAATTCTCCTACTTTCAACAACCCAATGGGAAAGATACATCTTTTGTTATCAGGGTTCAGACACCATGGATGCTAGATAAGATGATTATCCACTCACACAATTCAGTCATCTCGATGGATTCCACATTAGCTGCTAAAAAATATGGGGTGAGGCCTTACAAACATTGTGAAATATTTATTCATCTTTTCAATGTTCTTGTTGGCTATAAAGCTGACAATGCTCATGCTGAGTTGTTATCTCTACAGTTTACATTGTATTATTTTATTATTTTTGACGAGCAACAAAGTGGTGTGCCAGTTGTGTGGGTAGTGTCTACATGAAACAATATTGAGGATATCTCTGCATGGCTACACATATTGCATGACCGTGGAAGAAGACCCAGACCCAACTAGAGAATCAATGCATTTTTTACCGATGATGCAATTGCACAAATCCAAGCCATACAATATGTGCATCTCTTTTTTCATTTGTGTACCTTTCTCATTTTCTATTTATTTTCAATGCCACTTTCTCTTGTAGATAAGTGGTAAATAATATCATTTGTATTGTCTATTAGGGCTATCTTTCAATGTCGTGTGTTACTATGCCTTTGGCATGTAAAAAGTGCTTGGTTGAAGAATGTATATAAGTATGCATCCAAGGAAAGGGAAATGGAAATCTTTTGTAGACTTGGCACGATCATGATGGCAATCGGTGACAACGACGATAGTGTCACTCAACTATTGAACTCTTTCTTTGAGGAGTTCAATTATCAACTGTGATTTCTAGAGTACTTCAACGGGACATGGTGTGAAGGAGAGGGTCAAATTGATGAGTTGATAATTTTCGTCACCTCATAGGATTCATACCATTCACATTATTTGACATTACCTATAATAAGTTATGGTTTACTTAACTATTGGATTTCTTTTTTCACAGCCTTTTGGGTGAAAATTTTAGACTATTCCCACATGCCAACCAGGATACAAATGCAGCCATTGAGTCGTACCATTGCTTACTCAAAACTCGGTACTTGTGTGATCATTCTAACAAATGCACCAAGAGAATGGACTATTTGTTGGAGTGAAAAAGACACTGAGAGGAGGGGGTGAATCAGTGTCATGAACTGATTTGACAAATTTTACAAAAATGGAACCAAAACAAATTTATGCTCTCATTTTTCAATATTTAAATCATCCATATATTGAATGCAATCACATATAACTGAAATGAGAAGTATTACAGTAAAATATTGCATAATAAAGCATTCTCACAATAAATCAGAAGACCCACAAAATAGAAAAGTGACAAAAGATATGCCGAGTGGAAAACCCTCCTGGGGTAGAAAAACCACTCCTAAACTGCTACCTTTTAGGCTTATATTTGAAAAACCACTTTTAACAATGCCTTATAGGCTGATTTATGAGCACCAACCCCTCTTTTGAAGCACCGATTTCAAGGAGTAGAAACCCCTTTCCAGATTACAAGAATACAATGATACATAGGGTTAATTTGTTTCCCTCTATTCTCACAAGTGCCTCTCAACAAACAATCCCTACAATCCTCAAGGTTCTCAGTTGAACCTTTAGAATTCTAGTCATTATCTAATCTTAAGACAACTTGTATTTTTCTTGTTTTTTAGATTTACAATATCAAAGTATAAAATTTCTATCAGAATAGACCATACATGAATGCTATGTTCAATCTCAAACTGTTTTTCTCTCATTTTTCAAAAGTAGTGATAAATCCCTTTCATATCCTCTTACTAATATCTCTCTTAATTACCAATGTTACAATAGGAATATATCTCATAATCCAAAGATTTTATACAGGATAAAATGTGCAATTTTTGTGAGTAACTGTGAAACCCTCAACAACCGTGAAGGTAAAGTTTTCTCTAGAAAGAGACAAAGTAGTAAATGCATTTTTGATCTCTGAAGCCTGACCACACAAAGAATCTGCACCAGTAATTCCATCTGAAACAGAATCAATATAATGCATGCACCAATAAAAACATTTTCAAATCTGAAGGATTTTAATGGAACAGAAGTATCCTCGAATACCACTACAAGAAATTGTAACCGAACCCTCATTATTGTGCACCCAATGACCAAGAATAACTACCACTTTGAATCCATGAAAAGAATGACATATTTCATAGAATGCATGTCATAACATCTGAAAAAAATGTATGCAACAACAATACATATTTCAAATACCCTTCTAAGAATAATGATAGGTGGAGATCATAGAAATATTATATCCTTAAAAAAAAAATCCATGCTGCTAGAAACAACAAATAACATGCTACAAGAAGTTGAAATAGATTTATAACTGAAACCCCAGACTATAAGAATGCAGTAACCAAAAATAGCCAGATCTTTTTGAATACCCACAAAGAGAAAAGATGCAACTGAAGCCATTCTGACAGAGATAATTCTACTTATGCATTTTTTGATTCAAATTAAGAAGACTGTAACTACCTTTTTAACTTGAAAACTTTCTCCAAAAACAAAAAAATAAATGATAATACCTGTTCGAGCTTATACTGCTACAACTTAGATAACAAAAATACCAGATTTTGACAAGTACCCAGCTGGAGAAAAATAATGAACTTTCATCTATAGTCACCTAATGTGAAATGATGAAACACCAGCCATGGAATGTCTCCTGCAGAGAGCTCGAAGCAGCCTTGAGTCGAGTTGCAGCAAGAGAAGTAGATGGTAGAGTAATGATTGAGAAAAAGAACAATCATGGCAGTGACAAAGGCTAGGGTTTACACCCTTTGCGAAATGAAAAATCAATAAGGAATGACCTAATCTCCTTTTACTTCATTTTGAAACAAAGGCATTCAATGCCTTTTCAAGATTTGATAAAGCTTGAAGTCTGCGGTATTACATTTTATTAATCAAAACAACTTAATACCATGTAAGGAGTCCGAAAAAATTATTACTATGCAATTTCAACACATTTCAAATTAGTCGATGCCTTAATCATTATGAAATTTCCTTGACTTTCCAACATGCCGACTACCTTAGGAAATAGGGCATTATTATCAAGGGTTGATGCCATGTCACTTTCAAAGTGACTTTATAATCATTTCAACATACCTGTTGTCGGCCTTAAGGCCTAATGAATCAACAATTATAGGACCTGATTCAAATGTGACTACTTTCTAAGTCATTTTCAAATGTAAGTAAGCCAAAGTAATGCCACCAATCAATATTACAAAATTGCCATGAAATGACCTTTTTCAAAAATAGAGGCCAATTGAAATCAACTTATAAGCCATGAACCATATTATATACCAATGTCATATTTATCAATTGAGATATCAAACTTGAATGCCAAAATGTCAACCCAATATGTCATGTCAAGTAATGTATCATAACTGATGGCATTAGAGAGATATGTGCCAAGATCAAACAATGATACTAGTGAACCAAACTGAGAAGCATCAATGGAATTAAAAATCAATTGATAATGATATACTTGAGTAACCATGCCAAATACCTGTAAGCAAGATAACCTTTATCTGCACATGAAGCTCAACCGAATCAGTACCAAAGAAAATCAATAATGTTGTCCATAAACAAGATACCGAATGCCATAATATGAATAGACCAAGAGTAATTTGAGCCTCAATCAAGTATCACAAAGTCAAAGCCAGAATGTCATAGTTGAACCAATGAATTGCCAAGATCATAGAGACAAGATTAGAGTGCCATAGCTGAACCAATGAATTGCCAAGATCACAAAGACAAGATCAAAGTGCCAAAATACCAAGTTTGACATCAAGTACAAAATATCAACAAACTCGCCCTTTGTCCTTGATGGAAAAAAATGAGCCATCAAACCAAAAACTGAACCAGAACCAAAAGCTCATAAATCTCCCCCTTTTTGTCACAAGGGCAAAGGGAAAAACAATGAAATGCAAAGAAGCTGAACTGAAATAGTTGCAGATATAACAATGGGGCAGCAAATAGAAAAGCATATGAAGCAGCAATAAGCTGCTAACAGAGCTAAAAATCTCCCCCTGAAACTCAAATAAAGCATTAAGAGACCAAAGATTGAGAGACAACTCCCAATCTAGATCAAAGTCCTTCAAATCCCTCTCTAGCCAAAGGCTTAGTGAAGATATTATCTATTTGTGCTTGTGTAGGAACATATTGCACATAAACCTCATTAGCCAACACCTTTTCACGAAGAAAGTGAAATTTAATAGCAATTTGTTTAGTGCGAGAGTGCATAGTAGGAATTTTGGAGATATTAATCGCACTAGTATTATCACATAGAATAGAAACAGGTTTAGGAACTTCAATACCCATGTCAGATAGAGTTTGTTCCATCCAGAATACTTGAGTAAAACAAGAGGTGACAGCAATATATTATGCTTCAACAGTAGAGAGTGAAACAAATTCCCTTTTTCTTGTTGTGCCATGCCACTAATCGATCACCAAGAAAGAAAGCAACACCACTAGTGCTTTTCCTATCATCCAGACAACCAATCTAGTTAGCGTCAGTATATGCAATTAATGAAAAATAATTTCTTCTAGGATACCAAAGACCATAATCAAGAGTGCCCTGAACATATTTAAGAATTCTTTTAATAGCAATAATATGAGATTCCTTAGGAGATGACTGAAATCTTGCAACCATGCAAACTATCTGCATTATATCAGGTCTAGAAGTTGTTAGATATAACAAGCTACCAATCATTGACCTCTAGTCAATTGGATTTACATATGAAGAATCATCAACCTTGCTAAGTTTGTATCCTATAGCCATTGGAGTGCTAACTAGATGGCATTCATCCATTTGAAATTTCTTGAGCATCTCTCTTGTATACTTTGTTTGAGAGAGAAAAATACCAGTTTCATGTTGAGAAATTTGAAGACCTAAAAAGAAAGTTAATTCTCCCAACATTGAAATTTCAAACTTAGATTCCATAATCTAAGAGAATTTTTACTTAAAGCAATATTGTTGCAGCCAAAGATAATATCATCTACATAGATTTCAACAACCAGAATATCAGAACCTCCAATATTAACATAAATATTGTTGTCTACACCTCCTCTAATAAAACCTTTCGAAATCAAATGATTATCTAGTCTAGAGTACCAAGCTCTAGGTGCTTGTTTTAGGCCATATAAAGCCTTTTTCAGACTATAAACATGATTAGGCTTTTTTTTGCAAATAAACCCTTCAGGTTGTTCTATATAAAATTCTTCATCTAAATAGCCATTTAGAAAAGCAGTTTTGACATCCATTTGATATACAGTAAATTTTTTGAAAAAAGAATAAGCCAAGAATATTCTAATAGATTCAAGTCTAGCAACAGGTGCAAAGGTTTCACCAAAGTCAATACCTTCTTGTTGAGCATATCCTTTGCAAATATACCTTGCCTTGTTGCATACAACATTGCTATTTTCATCATGTTTAGTTCTGAATATCCATTTACCCCCTATGACATTCTTGTCATCTGGTCTTGGGACTAACTCCCAAGTCTGATTTTTATCAATTTGATCAATTTCTTCCATAGTCCATATGGAGTGAAATTGAATTTCAATCTTATTTGTACTCTATTCAAGATGTAAACAGTTTTATGAACAACTTCTCTCCAGTACATGTTTGGCAATTTTTCTTCATCTAGCATAGTCCTTACCATCTCTTTTACTGTTTTGTTCTTTCTCTCAACAAACCCATTCCGTTGAGGTGTTTTGGCAGCAACATATTGTATTTTTATGACATGTCTTTCACAATAGTCAATGAATTCTTGTGAGGTGAATTCACCACCTTTGTTAGATCTCAAACATTTCAATTTTAAATTTGATTCCCTTTCAATCATTTTTCTAAAGATTTTAAAATGTTCAAATGGTTCATATTTTTCTTGAGAAAAGTAACCCATACCATACGAGAGTAATCATCAACACATAACATGAAATAATTCTCACCATTGATAGATCTAGTCCTTGTAGGACCACATAGATCTATATGGACAAGCTGCAAAGTCCTAGTAGAAGAATGTTCTTTAGATTTAAAGCTCACCTTCGTTTGCTTGTGTTTGACACATTCTTTACAAATTGTATTTTCTGGTTTACTTAAGACAGGTAGACCTCTTACATTTTGTGAACCCATAAACCTGCAATTGCACAAGAACAACAAACATGGTTAAATTGTTAGATCAAATGCAAACAAGAATGAAGGATTCCCCATGAAATCCATTTACTAAAACATAAAATAGGAAAAAGGGAAGAACAACTAAATAAATGAAAACAACTCCTAATTAAGTGAGTAAAATAGTGATCCCATGGGGGAATTGGTGCCAATTGAATGTTGAAATTGGCCCTTTCCCAACTCCTATGTTGCAAATGTGAGTGATTTAGAAATGGTCAAATCTCCCAAAGAGATTTGAGCATAACCTTGTTATAAATTTTGAAAATGATGAATGCTTGAGTGGTAATGGGCAAAATTAGCTCTCAATGTGAAGAGAGTAACTTTGCATATGATTGTGGATAAAGAATGAGGAGAGAAGTCTCCAATTTATAGATTTGAATTTGGAAGAGAAAGCAAGATTTGACCAATGTGGGACTAACTTTCAATCCAATGGTTGATGGTTGTGCACATTTTGGCCAAAGTGCCAATAAATGCAATTAGTTTGAATTTGAAATTGTGAAATGACTTGTTGAAGAGGGAAGGGAAATGAACTTAATGTCACTTGGCTCAAGGCCAAGGACATGTAAGAGGCTTTAAATGCCTTGTTGGAAGGACCAAGTCCACTTGGACTTTTGAATTCAAATTGAGGGAATATTCCCTTTTGATGCCATGTGAGGAAAATAGAGAATTAAATAAATCAAAGTAATTGATTTATTGTGCAAGTTGCATTCTCTAGAGGATTTTAGTGAGAGGGATTAACTTAATCAAGGTTTTAATTAATTTAATAGGAGATTTGATGATTTGACAATTTTCACTCAAATAGATGAATTAATTTAAATCAGAATTGAGAGGAAATGATTAAGTAAATAAATGATTTGATTTATTTAACTAAGGAGGAATATGTTAGATTAAATCAAACAAGTTTTAATTTATATAATTTAATACGAGGACTTTAGAGATTTCAATCAAATAAAAAGATTTATTTAATTAAATAGAAATGTAAGGTTAATTAAATTAAATTGATTAATTTAATCAAAGGAGGTGATAGACCTAATCAAATGCATAATGATTCATTAGATTAACAGACAAAATTATGATGACATGCTGAGAGTATGATTAAAGAAGAAATGTTGTTAGTAATCGAGATCAAGTGTGCCAAAATGAAATTGTACATTTTCCATGTCTACACATTCTGGTTTTTGCTAACGGGTAAGTGCACCAATTTGTGACACAATTTTGGCTCTTAAGATGCCACTTTTTTTTCTGAAATCAGAAAAATCTGATTTGCATGAGAAAATGAAGATAGTTATGCTCAAAATTTCAAAATGCGGCAAGAACAAAAGTTGAAGTGCTCTGAGTCTAGTTTCTAAGCTACTATTTTTTTTTGAAATTAATGAAGATTAAGGGTCTCAAAAAGGGGAGGCCCAAAATAGGTCCTATTTTTATAAAAAAAAATAGCATAGCGCCTAAGGGCTCCCCCCTTTTTGATTGACTTTTTTTTAGAATTTCAAAAATCTCAATAGTGAGAAATTAGCTAACACCATGTAGTTTATCCTCGTTCTTTTAGATAATTTTTTTAATGAATATATAATATTTTATGAATTTTCAAAGTGGACACATCCTGAAAAGCTAAAATTTGAGCCTTGCTCCCCCCTAAATTTTTTGCAAACTAATCAATAATTGATTCTTTTTTCTCATCATGTGTAGAGTGGAGTCTAGTTTCAAAAAAATAAATTTGTTTCACATTTCGATGAATGGGTAAAAATCTATCCTAAAACTAACACATGTTTTTGCCAAAAAATAGAGGCATTTACAATAGAAGCCATGGATCAAAACCTTAACTAAATCAAAATGAAACAAGAATTATTTATAAGGGAATTGTTTATAACTGATGGAAAATTCTTGATGGATTTGGCCAAAGATTATATTTGTAAGGTTTCAATTTTAACCCTAATGATCAATTTTCAATAGATTTGGGAGCCATAGCTAGATAATATCAAAGGTGTTGGTTGTTTTTTACTATAACCAAGTTTATCTTCTAGACACATAGCATATAAAATCTCAGATAATATTGCCTTACAATACCATCAATCTATATTCTAACCCAATACTACTTATCAGATCCTTATATGAACATATTCACCTATAACCTCACTCAAGCATTTTAATTAATTCCTTGAATTAAAGCCAAAATTAGAATTACACACACCATAACAGTCAGATGAACAGAATAACCCTTGATCATTTTATTCAAGATAACAATATATTCATACAATGGAGATACATGAGCTTGAAATGAGTAATTTTCATTTAGATGCTAGTATTGTCTTGAAAATTAAGTACCCATGAAACTAAAACCTACAAAAGAATGACACCAAACCTAAGAATAGTATATTCACTATAATATCAGGCTCTTTACAAATTCACTCTGCAACTTCACTTATACTCGACCTAGAGATATGTAAATTTCTAACTCATATTTCTGGTCCTGGAATCCTTCTTATAGGGAAAATGAAGGAGCAACAAGCATCGAACTAGAAATACACCTGTCACTGGTCACTTGGACCGCCTTATGACATTTCAAAAATTGGTTACAATAGTTGAGTCTCTGGAGAATCTTCTTGTTCATCTCGTCCACTGGAGAATGACTGTTGCTTTTGCCAAACTTCAAAAACTTGCACCAAAACTGCCACCAAGACATAGCCAAAAAACATTATAACCATAACTGTTGAGTTGTTAACTTCCAGTTGTAGACTATGTCCTATTCTTGTTTAGTTAAGTACTTTTCTACCCATCCTTGTTATTCCTCATTCGTTGGCCAATTAAAATTTACCACCTCATTTACCTTGGCACTGTAAGGTGTATACTTTACTGCTACTTGATTCACCTCCCTTTCAAAATATTCCAAAAATATGCTAATGTTAATGATTTTATCCATACTACTCATCAGCATGTCATAATCTAAGTCATCACAAATCAATTTGATTTGTGCATTGATCATTTCATCTACCATGTCTTACCATTGCTGTAGTGATCTAACATTTCCTTGGGCATCTACAATATCTGGTAAAGATGTATCACTCCAATCATCAAAACTTTTTACCAACTCTTTAATCCTCCTACTCAAATCATCAGGTAAGGCTTGGAAACCTTGCAGTGACTTCACGGATTCTTGAGTAGGCCTTAATTTTTGAGACCTATTAGCTGCATCAAAGTTAAAGGTTTTATACATAATATCTAAATCATAGGCCCTAGGGATCCATTTATCAATTAAAGGAAAAACTAATTCCTGATCCCTGGTTATATTTTTAATTGAATCCAAAAATAAAGAATATAAAGAATAAACCGATGGAAATCTACCATCAACTCTCTCATTCAGGTGCCTCAAAATTGTATCTACAACCTCATTTTGCTTAACAACTACTCCCTCCTCACTTGCTTTTAGAGTTGCCTGTAGCTCTGTAATATTATTAAGCATTTACATTTTGGTTGGATCTACAAAGCACTCAACCTTCTCTTCAACTGGCTCTAATGAAGGACTGGGAGCAGGAGTCTAGATGGGAGATCCCGAAATGGAAACAATTGGAGAAGCTGGGGGTACTGACCTTGATGTTGAAAGTAAGGCTAGGGTACTTGGAGCACTAGAATAATCCCCCACATACCTGTAATTCAACCTGTCTACTTCAGTCTGCAGCTCAACATTTCTTTGTTGCATTCTACTATATTCCCCAATAATGATATTGTACTTCTCCATCAAACTTTTCTTCTCAGCTTCTTCTCTTTCAGCTGTATTTTGGGCCAATTTGGCCACATTCACAATCAAGTTTGTAGCTTTTGTGGTTGAGGTTTTAGAAGCTCTTTTGATAATCAACCCTCCCCTCAAGTTTGAGCTAATATCAATAGTGTTTGGCTTTCTGCCCTAAGGTGCCAATGCCCAAATAGCCAGGGTCTCATACTCGTCACTGAAGGCAGAATCTTGGAGTGTTGCCTTGACCTCTTCCTTAGTGTTCTACATTGGATGTTTGGAATTCAGGATAGCATTGAATGATACAACATCTACTATGTACCATTCAAGTAGAATCGGAACACCAGCCTGGGTTACCAGCTTTCTTCCTTCCTCAGGAGTGATGCTTTTGAACTCATTCACGAGTTCAGCCTTCACCTCATCATCATTTTCTTGATTAGACTGATCAGACCTTGATTCTCTTCTCTCCTTGCATTTGGCCTGGTATTCCTCCAACTTTATCCTCCATACTAGTTGCAAGAATACAAGAGTCTTCACAAATGCATCATCATCCAAGAATGCCTTGCATGCATCCATTCTGGCATCTTGTACACACTGGCCTTTTACATTTATATCAGATAATACCAATTTAGTTGATCTAGGAGGGGATGGAATACCAACTTACATATCTTGATCAATAACAATTATTTCATCCATCAAAGCATCATGTGTTTCTTCAAGTATTTGCCTCTTTGGGCTTGGCTCTGATGGTGATAGTGCAAGATCAACCTGAGGTGGAGAATCCAAATCAATTATTTTTACACCTCCAAGTGCTCTAATCTTTGGTCCTGAGTGAGCTAAGGATTTCATCTCCTGCTTCCCCTTATTATCCTCCTCCTCCTCACTGCCACTATCATTCCTTTTGCTCTTGTAAAGAGGCTAGTTCACAGTAGGATGATAAGTTGGCCTTGTTTCTTTAGGCCTCACCTCTGGTCTCTGAATACCGAAATCCAAATCCAAATTGATCTTCTTGGTCATCAAAGTGTTCATGATTTCTCTGAAATTATCCATCAATAAATCAAACTTCTTGTGGAATGAAGTAAACTCCATCAATGGATTATACTTTGGATCCATTTTATGTACTGCAGCCAGCAAATTTTCATAGGCAATCCACTTCTCCTTATTCAACTCTTGTTTATTCAAGTCAAATTCATTCCTAATTAAGTCTTCAAGAAAATTAAATTCATGGGAAAACTTGCCACCCTTAATCTGTTGCCTGAATAAGGAAAAGAAACCCTCTGGATCATGTTGCCACTTGGGAGCACTCCTCAAGTGAAATTCATCAAAGTACCTCCGGAAATGAACCCATCCACCCTTGGAAAAAAACAAAATCTGATACAACAGTGTAATCAAGGAATAGGGTCCCTTTTCCCTTCCCTGTTAGGTTGTCCTCATGGATACAACCTATTTTCCACATGACTTCGGAAAACCTCATTCTAGATGGAACATTGAAAGGGAGAATATGTGGGGCTCCCTAGAAACCATATACTCTTAAGACAATGCTGACAGGGTAAAAAATGATGTCACCCTAGTTGTGAAAAACCTTTAAATTTGGCTTCCTCCCCTTAGGCCTGAGAAATTCATGAAGATCCTTAGGAACCCTAGGCATATTAACAATTAGTTGAGCCCTAAGCCTGGAAGCAAAGCAATTATCAAATTGCACATAACTAGCACTTCCTCTATTGTATGAAAGGTCTGCAGTCCAAACCTGCACTGGTAACCTTTCCCCATTTATGTCCTGCCTTAACTCCATCCTTTCTGAAAAGAAGTCGAAATTCTTATACAAAAAAATATACATAAGAAATGAATACCAGAAGAAAGGATTGCTAGTATCTCCAACTTGCAATTTCAATAATCCATCATGCATCTTTTCTACTAGAAAAGATGAAAAATCATATATTACAGAGAAATTTGGGTGTTGTATCTGGGCCCCCATGAACATATATGCAATGGGCATAACAGCGTTTGGGCTAAAACCCAGAATGTGGTAGAGTGAGTAGAAAGTAGCCAAAAAATGGTTGGCAAAGTAGCTTAGCCTGAAAAGCTCCTTATCGTTGGGACTAATGTAAACTATAGAACTGTCTACCTTTGCCAGATGAGGAGGAAGCAACTTCAACCTAAACAACGGCTTTAATATTTTGTATTCTTGCTTCATTTCCTCGAGATCAATTTGAACCAAGAATGGACTTGGTTCACTTAAATCAAACATGTGTATGATTTCTTCTATGATGATACTCAACAAGACACCTCCATCATTATCCCTAATCACCCTAGTGACAGGGTCATACCATGTTGCCACAGCCCTGAGCAGGTCCACATCGGGGAATACATTCGGCACTACCAACTTCCCCATGTCATATCTCCAAGCATTAGAGAAAGGGTGAGGTAAATTGCGCTATCCATACCAGAGCTTGAACATGTCTAAACCTATCATAGGAACCCTAGCATCTGCAATGTTATAGTTTTTACATACTAGTCCCTCACCTAGGGTTCTTCCATTCATCAAAACCACACCCCTCTTTTTATCATTTGTAGACAGTGGTAATTGGTCAAGGAAATCATCATACAAATTCCTCTATAGATAATCCACATGGCCGGAGTGTTGCTTCGGTGGTGCCATCTCAAATAAAATAGGGTTTCTTTAAAATTCGAACCTTGAACAAACCAGGGCTACTTAAACAATGAAATTACATTAAAAAATTGCAATCTCGCACAATTCAATCAGACCAGTAACCCTACTTTAATAATCAACAAACCCTTTGACCAGCTTATCACAATTCTTCACAAAACCATAGCCAAAGCAATAAAACAATTCAAAGAACAATGCATGGGATATGCTTCGCAGAAGACCAAATTCTCATTATGATTGCTCGAAAATTTGTCATTGGCTCTGTAACTGACTTGCAAGGATGCTTTAATGTTGTGTGATGAAATAAGATGAAAGAAACATGCTTTATGTCACTTGAATTGGGCCAGTAAACGTCTCATCCGCCAATAAAGGTCTCATGCATGCTGCCCCAACGACTCCAATCGCATTTGATGCAAATTTAAATTCCAACCGTTGATCTTTTACTTTCGTCAGATCATCGAATGACTACCTTCAAAAGGCTGATGTAATCGCCATCTCAGCATTGAGGGCCCACCATAGTATGCAACGTCGAAGGAATTACACGTGGTGCTTGCCCATGATATCGCAATCCATAAACATCCTACATCTTCTGATCACACGATGGCGGGAAACCGTTGATCTCCACCATCGACGATCGTGTTCATCCATATCATTTCTCAAAATTGGACATAACTGTCGAGCAACTTTTTCACCTCGATTATAACACATTCCTCGATTTTGAGCATGTGCATCCTTCACCCGCTTTAGTAACTTGCTAGATAATGTATTAAAACCTTGATGCATATACTAAAGCATTTTAATTATTCATTTGGCACCACCAGTTAAGACATGTGGTGTCTGCCCGTGATATCGCAATCAAGTGAAAATCTGTGGTGGGGGCATCACGGGATCGTGGGGAACGGCTAAGATCAGTTGATGGTTGATCAATGGTCAATTAAACATTCAATGCAAAATAAAACATCTATTAATACAAAGGAAGGGGACACCACTTAGGCCAACGAAAAATGATGGCTTAAGGTTGTTTTGAAACATGGGGCATGGGCCGACCAAAACTTAGGAAATAATAAAATCTAGGCAAAACATTTAACTCAGTTATAAAAAGGGGCCCAACCTAGACGATGTAATGAGGCATAAGTCATTTTAACACCCACTCCAAAAAGGTAATGACCAAATAGATTTTACCCAAGGTTTTACAATAGGACATTAGGATTTTTCAAGAAATCCAAAGTAAAACATAACCTTAACATCCTCCTAAACAATGTAGCAGACCAGGACAAGGGCGAACACAAAATGGGATTCAAAGAGCAAAATTTGAAGCTCCATAATGAGGCATAGGGATAGCTACAGAGTCAAATAGTTGTCAAGATTCAGGCCTAGAGGGTTGAACAAAGAATTGGGAATTTTTGATAGTGGATAGTTAGAGCCATTTAGCTATGATATTTTTGAAGACTACTTCATAAAGATGTATTTTTCCCTTTGCCAAGTTTCAAAAATAGATTTTAGACCTTACATGCCAGTGTCTTACAAAAGCAGTTATGGTATATATGTTACATGAAGTTCTTGAATTCATCTTGACTCTATACAAATGTATCTATTTTTTATTTGAACAAGAAAGAAACAAAGCAACCAATTTGTAAATATTGTGAGATATATAGAGCAACAAACTAAAAAATGAAAAAATGAAGGTCAAGGCCTCTCTATTTTTCTCAGTTCATTTAAAATTTTTAGATGCTGCCAAACATCTAGCAAACTATAACTATCATGCAAATTATATGATTTCTATTTGTTTTGTACTTTGGAACAGTTTAGAAGATGAAATTGTCTCCTCATGTAGAAGTATAAGCTGCCATATTGCTTCAGAAGTTGGTATAGGAATCAAAAGATGAACCTGTCAAATTGGAAACCAAACTTTTTGTGGTAAGAAGAATTAATCTTGACATGAATGAAATGTTGTAATAGTTTTATTAACTAATACAATTTATTTAGTTATTTGACAATTTGGTGATTTGTGTGTAGATATGCCACCATATGAAACTGAGTGGAAAAGAGCACTCCTTACCTTATCAAGTAATATCCAGGTAAGATGTTATAAAAAATAACTTGTGCTTTTAGTGGAGCTGGTCAACCTACTCATGATTTTCCATGCTTGTTTTTTCCCTTTTGGATTGAGCTCCTTATGATAAATTTTTAACTTTCCTTGCAACCTATATTGTATTACCCTCTCAAGTTTTTAACTATTTAAAAGAAATCTCTTATAAAGGATATAAAATTCCTTAGTACTTTAGATTGTCCTTTATGTTAAGGGAGGCATCTGACTATTTTTTATATAATTCAACTTTATTTGAGAGTAAGCATATTTAATCTCTATGTGGTAGATTCAGACACTAAAATGATATCATCCTTATTCATCCATACACTATTTTTGTCAAATGGATGTAATCATTAAGGAAGACACTTTCATTATTCCCTTAATGGATTGAACTTTCAAGGAGGTCATCTAATAGTGTTGCCTATTGATATCCAAAGCAGGGATGTGAATAAGACTGATGACTATGTAGGCTATATTGTAGATAAAATTCATAGATCTTTTAAATTTATCAAGGCATATAATAGGGTGGTCCACTTCAAATGAAACTCTTTATTATGCCATACTATTTTATTTCCAGAATTCATTTGTGAAGTCAGATTTGTACTTGTAGGTTTGAAAATCATATTTTAAAGCAACATCTCATCAGATTTCATTTTTAGACTTGTGCATTTTGAGAATTTCATTTCCAGATTTTGTTGTGCAAGTTCAATATTCTGATTTTAGGAGTCTAACAGTTGGAAATCATAGTAAAATTAGAATTTAATAATTTCTGGAATTAGCATTTTAAAGTATTTTTTGGGGTCATTAACTTCAAACTATCTTCTCTTTTGCAGGGGTGGTTGCATGCCAATTTTTTTTGGTGTAAAATATCATAATTATTATATTTTGTTACTTGTCTATGATTAAAAATTATTGGAGTGTGAGTTTCATATTTTTTCAAGATCTAAATATTCAAGCTTGGTAAAGAAAAATCATGTCAAATAATATTAGTCCAAAACAAAATGAAGAGTCACTTGATAGATTGTGGGCTAGATTGAAAAGAAAGGGTGATGGGAAATGTTATTGTCCTTGCAAAAATTGCAAGGGCTTAAAGATGAGAAGACTTTTAATCACAACAGCTGAGAAACATTGTAGGCAGCATGGTCACATAGAAGGGGGGCATGGTTATCGTCCATTGGTAAGTTTTTTATTATATGTGTTTATATTGATTGAATTTATAAATGTTTATATTGTTTTAACATTTGATATATATATAAAATCACTTGATCATGATCATGGTTTATTTGTGTCTGTCATTATTATAAAGGTGGGGCACCCTAGGGCACATGATATGGATTATCATGGCCCAGAGAATGTGGTTTTTCAAGCGGAGGAACATGGAGCTGTGAATATCGAAGATGAAGTTAATGATCCTATGGAAAAAGATGATCATGCGCCAGAAAACATAGTTGAAGATGATGGTACAAATACATTGAAGATGAAGTTTATGAAGGCTCCCAAACAGCTCTTCTCTTTGTTGTATTTTTGCTGGTGAAATTGAAGGTTATGAATGGTTTATCCAACATAGCAATCTCACGGATGTTAAGGTATGTGATATATGTCATATTTTTTCATCTATTTTGATTGTTGTTAGTTTATCGCTAGTAAATAAAGGATGAAGTATGTACCATTAATATTCTTTATATTAAGAAATTATTTTTTGTTGTAGATTGATTGGTGAATTTTTGTTACCACCATCAAATAGTTTACCTCGCTCATACCGAGATTTATCTGGCATTATGAAAGATATTGGAATGGAGTATCAAACAATAGATGCATGTCCCAATTATCATATTATATATCATAAACAACATGAATTTGCAATAGAATGCCTGGAATGTCATATCAGTAGATATCAAATAGATCAACTAACAAAAAAGGTGCCTCGCAAGGTTCTTCGTTATATTCCCATTATTCCACGCATGCAACAATTATTTAGGTGTGAAAGCTTAGTGCAATTTATGGATTACCATGCACGAAATAGAAGTGGAGATGACATTCTTCGAATGCCTACGGATGGTTTTGCAATTAGGGACATGGAGGAAAAATGGCCGCACTTTAAAGAAGAACCTCATAATCTCAGGATTTCATTGGTAGCGAATGGTGTCAATACATTTGGAGAGCTAAGATCTATTTACTCAGTGTGGCCTGTTTTTGTTATCAACAATAACATTCCTCCATGGATGTCAATGAAGAGGGAGCACATAATGTTGGCAATGATTGTTCTAGGTATTTGTTTACATCAATTTTCTTTAACGTAGTAGCATCTCATTTGTCTTATTTGTTTCATAATGACTTATATGTTTTTTCATTTAATAGTCATGTACATGAATTTATATATATTGCAATAAAATGGTTATAATAATTATGTAATTTTTATGTTCATTCAACTAGGTAAGTACCAAGTTAAAGATATGAATGTATATATTGAGCATCTTATCAATGAGTTACTAAAGTTATGGAATGGCATGACTATGTATGATGTATCTAGACCAATAGGACAAAGACAATTTGAATTCCATGCAATGCTTGTATGGACAATTCATGACGCCCCAAGGCTAACACATTTTTCTGGTATGTTATAACATTCAACTGCATGACTTTAACGATATTTAATTTTATGAAGTAGATATCATGCATGTTTTTAAAATAATCTATTCATTATATATAATTATAAAAATTGACATATCTAATCCAATTATATATGATTTGCAGGTCTTCAAACAAAGGAAAAATTTGCATGTCCAATTTGTGGTCCAAAGATGAAATCTCGTCATTCAATAAGTTTAGGAAAGTAGGTGTTTGATGAGTATAGGCACTTCCTTCATAGAAATCATAAGTATCGAACTACTGAAAAACATCTTTTCAATGGGAAATAAGAGACTACATCAAAACTACGAAGAATGACACCTCACCTATGGAAGTTGGAATATAATAGAATTAATCATCAAGGTTATACATCAGATCAAATTGTTTATCTATCATATATGATATGTTTTGAATTTATATTTTTATATTGTGTTGTGTTTCCTCATGCTGTAATTGAAAATGATTCTCGTTGTTAATTTTTTAAACTTATATGCTTCATGAAAGTTGTCAAGGCACTAATGGTCGACTTCCACAGGGACTGAAAAGTTATCGTAGACCATTTAGTAGGTTTCCCTACTATGAGCAGCTATAAATTGTGCATTTTTTTGATACAATGCATATCGGAAAGAATATGACAAAAACATTATGGAAAATATTAGATGGAAGGCATCACAAAGAAGAAAATGTCAAAATTTGTAGTGACATTCAGGAAGCCAATCATGCAATAAAAAATGTCATTCAATTAAATAGTGATGGAGACCAAATTAATATAAGTGCCCTTCCTTGGTTATTAATGGAGCAGAAAAGCAATGCTATAAAAGAAGTCATACGAAAAAATTCGATTTCCCACAAGATTTGTTGCGAACATAAACAATATCATAATAAAGAAAGGTGAATTTGGGTCAAGGATGAAAATGCATGATTGGCATACCTTCATTAAGGTAATTATTCTAGTATATTATATATATATTTGTATACTGCATGTACTTTTTAGTGTATTATGTTTACTACTTTTGGAAAAATAATGAAAAGATCATTTTATAATTATTGTTGTACGTTCTACCTCTATTTCTTCCAGACAACTTTGACAACAATGTCAAGCAAGTTATATATGATCTTGGAAAATACATGAGTTAAGTAGCGATATTTGTTCAATTCATTGTATATTTTTGTTAAATCTCATTAATATATTTGTGCCTTGAATCACTTGTAGATGGTTGTCATCTAAAGAAATCCATAAAGAAGATATAAATTATTGGAATCTTTAGAAAAATTCCTTGTCTAATGTGTGAAATGAAAAAGTGTCTACCTTCGACAGTTTTCAATGCACAAAAACACTACCTCATACACCAAGTTGAGGAGATTGAATTGTGTGGACCTGTACACACAAGTTCAATGTGGATGGTTGAGAGGCTTGAAATTTTTGAAGGCTTTGGTTAGTAAAAGAGCACATCCTGAGGGTTCTATGGTGGTGGGATATATGGTATACCAGACCATGGTGTACATTACTAAATATCTTCCTAAGTTTGCAACAAAGATCCATGTAGATCACATTTGGGATCCCAACTCCATTAACAAATTTGAAGAGGAGTACCTGATGGGGAAAGATAGATTGGGGAAAGTGGCAGGTAATTATAAGATGGTCATGGAGATTAATTAGAATACATTTTACATTTGGTTTTTATGTATATTGTACTTATTTAATTATTAATCTTCAATATTCATCAATTATAAATTAAGTTTGTATACCGTGGTAATTAACTAATTATACATCATTTGTGAATCTCAATTTTTTTTGATACAGTTGGTCGAGAGTGGGATGCACTACATTTGTACGTCGTAAACAATCTTGATTGGATGACGATATAGATTGAACGATGTCAACAATCTGGTTGCGCATTAACATGGGAAGGTGTGGCTTCATTGGTTAAAGAAGCTCATCATAATGGAGATTCCAATGTTACACCAAGGGAAATTGATTTATCATATGGTTTGAGAGATAAAAAGGTATGTATAAATATATTAATCACCCATATTATTTAATTATTTTCAATTATATTGATGTATATATATGTTGAGATTTTTTTCTTTGCATACATTCGGCCAAGAATAAATATGTTTATCAATTGACGATATTGCAATAAGTTTTACATGTTTGACATATTGCAGGTTAAACACCACAAGGATATGTGGTGCAATGGTCGTAAATTTTGAATCAAAAAGTTGGATGACACGAAGAAAACTTGTGATTCTGGGATAACTGTAGTCTTCCAAGGGACTAATTTTTCATCTAGAAGCGACATACATCTAGAAGTCTCAAAAAATCAATACTAAGGGATTTTGGATTATATACTTGAGTGTGACTTTAAGTCCTTCAAATTAGTTATGTTCATCATCCTATGCTACAGGCTACGATTGAATGAAAATGATCCCGAGAGAACTGTTATTGAACATGATAATGGATTTACCATGGTTAATACAAGGTATTTTGAGCGAGCTAGAAATGAGCCCTATGTTCTTCCAAGCCAATGTGAGCAAGTATTTTACTTAGAGGTTCCAAGTAAATTGGGTCGGTCATATGTTGTTAGACATGATCCAAGAGGAAGGTCGATAAAGTATAATGTGGTGGAAGAAGAAGATACTAAATAAATAGAAGATGATGTAGATGATGATCAGGATCAACGGTTAGTTGATGATGTGCCTGATGAAGATGTCGAAGAGAAGGAACTAGATCATGATGATGTAGGATTTAATGTTCATGAAGATGATATCCGTGTGGATGATGACATTATCAAAACTGATATCAATGATGATGATGATGATATGACCAATCCTTACAATGTTGAATCTGGATCGGATGATACAGACAAAGAGTTGGATGAAGAAGAAGATCAATGACATTCAAATGTATGAGTTGTGTGATTTTATTATCTATTTGATATTAATTTCTTGATAGAATTATATTTGACTTATGTATTTACATAATTAATTTATGATGTTTTTAATTTTAATTATATTTGAATTATATTAGAATATGTTCATTTAAGAGATGTAAAAAATAAAATGGATAAACCAAAAGATGAAAGTGTGAGACCACTTCCTTGTTGGGCTTATGGAGTCTAATGAAGATCTATAAAAGTGTAATCTATGATGGCAATAATTCAAAGTGTTTTGCACACAGATGTAGTTTATAACTTGTATAAATGTGCAAGTAAATGACTGACAAACTCTACTTGAGATAGAATGACAATCCTAGTTATGTGATTCTTCTTATTGATCCAATTAATACTCTTTAGTTATTCTAATTGACTAGAAGGGTTTAATATTTACTTGAAAGAACCAAATAATCATATTGAACAAATACAAAAAATGTGTATCGGTAAACTGAATATTTATATATGCTTGATATATCAATTTAAACAACAAAAAAGCATCAAAATGGAGACAACCAGATAACTATATAACTCCATAAACAACTGATACCAAGATTAAGCCATGAGTTCAGACATCTTCATTAACTTCATCAAAAATTCATACATGCATCTGAGTCTTTTAAAGGAAAGTTTCATGCAAACTATCTACTATATCTTTCTCCTATCCATCTATATCTATTTTACATTATGAAATAGATATACATATATCAAAATTGTGAAAGGGTGCGTCCTTTCATAAATGTATTTTGCTTAACAACAATAACAAACTAGAAATTATGCTCTATTAAGCCATAAATAGATGTTTGATAGATAATCTCGGTAAGCTAGACGCTTGTGTGTATCAACATCCTCCAGCGCATTCCTTATGGTTATCTCCATTTCAAACATCTTCTCATTCTGTTCACATACCCTGTCCATTGTTAAATCATTTCCTGTGGTTGTCTCCAGAATTGTTTGCATCATCATCTTGCATCCCTTCATCCATCTGTCTTTTCCCTTTAGTCCCCCTCCATCTTCTAATAGCATTGGTACTCCCATTTTTGGGACATCGATCATCCCCTACTCATCACCTTGCAATTCATCATGGAAGTCTTTATGTTTTTTCATAAAATGGTTTCTAGTATCAATAGCTATGTTATCAGGAGCATCCCTTTGGTTTATTTCCTAGAACTTCTCTTGGATCCTTCCATCTATCCTCTTATGTTCTTGTAGTGTAGTAAAATTGTTTGAATGTGTTCCCCAGAGCTTACTCAACCAAGTCATTAAATTGGTCTGCCTCTTCCTTATTATTGCAGTGAGTGCATCACATTTACCTCATGAGTACGCTTTTGATTCTTCCTACTGTTCTCTTTCCTAGGAGCTTTTACCATGAGTCAATTTCTTTGTGGACCCCAACGTGACTCCCATCATGTCCCTCAAGTGATCAATTTATCTGAGTAGTCTCTCGTTATTTATCTTATACATTTATTTTTCCTTGATTAGCTTTTGGATTTGGTCTTTATTTAATTTGGCCACATTAATGCCAATTTATGTTGTAGCTATTGGATCAGCCTCACCAACTTTTAACATTATTACATGTCCAAAAGCCTTTTCAGTATCGATTACAATAGATTTCTTGTGTGGAGGATACAGGGCCCATATCATAAGTGATCGCTCATCTCGGTTATACTTAGATCCTGCATAGATCTTTCTTACCCCCTCAGGAGTGAGTTTATGTGTGGCATTACTATTCTTCAGAAAACTATCAAAAACCAAAGCAGAGTTTAAATCCAACCCAGGAAAAATCATGACACGTGCATCTTCTAATAATTTCCTTCCTTTGTCAGGGGTCATCCTCTTCATTTCTTCTTCCACACTTGATTTTCAATTATTCAGCAGTTGTTCCTCATTACTTGGTGTAATATTCTCCATTGATTCCCTTATTGATTTTCCTTTTAATTTGCGCAAAAGGGTTTTAAATTCTGAGGTTTTAATGAATTCATCATTAGCCAAAAATGATTTATATGCTATCTACCTTGTGTCAGTAGTTGCACTCCCTTCAACATCTGGTTCCCTAGCAACATACTTGTAGTCTTGAGTTCTCAATCTGGAAATTTTATCAATTGTACTGATAGGCCTACCATCACCGGATGCCTCTTCATCAAAAGATAATAGTTATGTATCTTGCAATCCCCTGTTATACTCATCAAGACCTTTTTTGGCTTCCTCTACTTCCAAATTCCTGATCAAGTCATCATACAAATAGGGTATGTGATTGTATCCTCCCAAGTTCATTTTATTTTTCACAAAATAAATATACCCTTTTGGATCAAATCCTTATCGCAGTGGACCCTTCTTCATGTTGTATTGCAGAAATTTGTTGAGAACCATGTAATATCCATCCCTTGCTAATACAGTGAAATCACCGAAGCATAATGTACTAGGCATAAATGCCTACTTTCTGAAAGAAATTAGATTCATAACATCTGAAAAGTCCAATTGCCTAACAATCTCCAAATATGCAGTCCTATCAAGCACCGTCTTGGGCAGAATGAAGGGTCCATCTTCAAATCCATATACTCTTATCATGCTCACATCTTCTAGACAGTACCAATCTCCCCAATTGTGATTGACAAGTCCATTGAAATCCTTAGGCCTTAAAAACCTTTTTATTTCATCGGACAATGAGTATTCACAATGATGATTGTAAAATTTGTATAGTGGTTTCACAAAAAACTCTTCAAAATGTAGATAACAAGAATTAGCAAATCTGCAATCCCAAGTGGCAGTCCAAAGTTGTACTAGTAATAAGCTTCCTTCCTTATCAAATTGTACAACCCTTAGTTTTCTAGGCCACATCTACAATTCTTGTCCATAATAAAGTATCATATGCATTAGGATTGAATAAACATTCAAGTGCAAGATAGGAGCTCCACTTTTTAATGCTATCAGTCCTGAATCAAGTACTTTAAAGATGTGTGAAGCATAATAAAAAACCTTGAATTGTGACATTGGATGTTCATTGCAATTACCATGGGTACAATTGACATGTTCTCAGGGGCCTCCATTCCCAGCACTTGACACACTGAAAAATATGTGTACCTCATGTAGGGTTCAAACAAATCAACATGGAACGAGGGACCATCACTGACATTCAATGGAACTGAAACACCATCTTTCTTAGACCTGTGTAGTGGCAACCTCCAACCCTTGTATAAAGTATCTATCCTCCAGAATTCCTTTTCCAGCTCTTCAAGTACAAACTTTTCACCACACACTCCCTCTAGGTTAAAAACCTCACAGATGGTAGCTTCAGATACATGTATAAATAGTTTACTTGATGGATCACAAATAGATTTACATTTTGGATTATAATTGGCAGCTAGCATTTTCACCAATTCTACATTTACAAATACATTGGGGCAAACTAGTTTCCCTAGGTTTAACTTCCAAGGATTGCACACTGGTTCATATCGGTTCCTTCACTGGTAATGAAAAATAAACAACTCATATCCCCTAATTGGGGTCCATATGTCTCGTATATTCTTGCATTTATCCTCTAACTTTTCCACTTCTGCCCTAAGTTGTGCAGATCACCCGGCCTTAGGTCTTGAGTCGAGTAATTGATCAATTAAGTCCTGGTTTAACTTCCTCACAGCTACCCACGGTTCCTTCTCTGCTTCAATTTTTTTCTTTTTTCCTCTAGGGTTTTTACACTCACTCTATTTCCTACCTTTTGCTTTTCTTAAGCTAGTGCTTTCCATTTTATGAATCACAAAACCAAAAATTTAATTGCAGGGAACTTACAAGTTTATTGAGAATTCTTTGACTGCAAGATCCTTTGGCCCTTCATCCATTCCTCTGTTGCTAATATTGCAAAATTTTCCTTCAATTTATTTTCTAAATTCAAGAAATCATCGACACATTTGGTAATAATACTGTCATTAATGTCCTAGCTTTGAAGACGAGCGTAGATGATCTTCGAATTTACCCACTATCACATCAAATTTTCTATCGACAAGACAATTGAAACTTTGGGCGATCCTTTTATTTAGGACTAACTAATGTTCATTAAACATTAATTTTGTTGGGGAGACATTACGCCAATATCACATAATCTATCCATCCTATTCATATAAATGTTGCCAAGATTGACCCCGATGAATATCTTGATCTGTTTGTGTCTTCATCGGCAAGACATGGTATATCGCTACGACATTCAGTAATTTTGTTGATGTTATAAGTCTCCCCAATGATTATTCCTCCGATCTCAAGTATGTCGCCAAGACTCCTGCCGATGTAATCTTATTGGTGTGACATAGTGGGTCGGGAGGACATTTTGAACTCATATTGATAGCGTTTGTCTTAGCGATATTATTTTTCTTTGTTTTGTAGGAAAGACAAGATGAGTGTTTTGGCGATGATATTACATCGGTGAGACAAATGCACTCGGGCTGACTCAGGGATCTTACTCTGATGGCATTGCTTTGGCCAATACAACTCCTTGTGCTTTGATCGGTGAGACAAGATAGGTTTCTTGTCGATGGAACTTCATTGGTGAGACCTATATGCTCGGTATGACCTTTTCATTTCACCCCAATGGAAATTGTCTTGCCGATGATATGGGTTATTTGAATACTAGATTTTGGAGGTTTTCATTCAATATCAAATGGTCAAGAATGATGTGATCATATGTGACTATTGATGGAACTTCAATTTTTTGCTCTTTGAATTCCATTTTATCTTTCCTTATTTCTCTTGTTAATTTTGATTTGTTCCTGCTTCTTGCTTTGTCTTAGTTCGTTTTTTCTTCTAGTTTGTTATTTCGTCGTGTTTTTTCGAGTTTTTCTTTCGTGTGTCTCTTATCTTTGGGTTTGTCCTTTTCTATTTATTGTTCCTTATTTCCTTCTTTTTCTAATTCTTGTTTCTCATTATTTTATGACTATTCCTTACATTTTAGAAATTATAGGTTTTAATGACTATTCCTTAAATATGACTAAAACATTCTACATTTTTATAAAATCAACGATCAAGAGTTCACTACAAGGAATGCAATATGGTTGATTTAATCTCGTCCGTAAAATCCTTTTAAGTATTTTTTTAATAAGTTGCTTTTCCAAATTATATTATATACAATATAATTACATTTATTATTATATAAAAAATTACATATGATATAAATTATATAATTATAAATAAATATATTATCAAATAATAAATATGCATAAATATCAAATATATAATTTTATAATATATATGCATTCTAGGAAATTTGATTTAAATCCTAATTGAAGCCTATTTGAACCTTAATCTAAATAAACCCTAACCCTAACCCTAATTGAACCATAAACCTAACTCTAATTAAACCTTAATTGTAAACTTAACGAAAATAAGCCTAATTGAACCCTAACTATAACTTGAACTTGATCCTAATCATAACACTATTAATTGAATGCTAAACCTAACCCTAATTGAACCTTAATTCCAACCATAATCCTAATTGAACCCGAACACTGACTTTAATTGAACCTTGTTGTTGGGGTTAAATTAGGGTTCAATTAGCATTCTAGTTAAACCCCAATTGTAAGATTAACCAAAATAAGCCTAACTAAACCCTAACTATAACTTGAACTTGACCCTAATCATAACACTAATTGAATGTTATCCCTAACCAAGTAACTGAACCCTAATTCCAACCATAAACCTACTTAAACCCTAACCCTAACTCTCATTGAACCTTATTGTTATGGTTCAATTAGGGTTTAAGTAGCATTCTAGGGTGGAGATTAAGGTTAGATTAGGGTTAGAGTTGTCAATATCTTAATACTAGCTTATAAGTTTGACCCTAACTATAATCATAATTGAATCCTAACCCTAACCCTAATTAAACCCTAATCCTAACCCTAACACTAACCATAATTAAATTCTCACTCTAACCCTAACCGTAATTCAATTCTATTGTTATGGTTGAATTAGGGTTAGGTTTAAGGTTCAATTAGAGTTCTAGTATAAATCTTTGGGTTAAGGGTATTTATTTCTTGATATTAGTTTATAAATTTGTCATTAATGATAAATATATTAAACAAATAAAATTTAGTATATATTATGAAATTAAGTAATATTAGGGTTAGAATTATTAATATCTTAACATCAGTTTATAAATTCCGCATTAATGAAAAATATTACAAACAAAAATAAGTATTTTAACCTAAAATTTTATTTGTATGTGAAATGAAGTATTATTAGACTTAGAATTATTAATCATAAAAAATAATTAATCAAATCACAACAATATTTGTAAAGCTTAGAATTAATTATAAAATTAAACTAAATTTTAATTTCTAAAATTTATACAGTATTTATTATCTAGTTTTGAAAATAATCATTTAAATTATAGTAATTATCTACTACAAATAAATTAAATTAAAAATAAATTTTATTTTTAAAATAATTCAACAATTATTAATTGTAATTTTAGAATAGATTTTTTCTTTGCATCCAAATTATTTTATTTTTTAAAATTACATTAAATTCTAACTTCAAAAAAATAAAAATATATTTTGCATGTCTATTTTTGTACTTTTTATTTCAATTAGGTATATTGTTCTTTAAATTTGAATAACCAATAATTTTGTAAATTAATAATCAAATCACCACAATGTGTGTGTATATATATAAATATATATTAAAAAAATAAGTATTTAAATCTAGAATTCTATTTCTACGTGAAATGAAGTATTATTAAGGTAAGAATTATTAATCATATAGAACAAAAAAATCAATAAAACATTTTTAAAGCTTAGAATTGATTTTAAAATTAAATTAAATTTTAATTTTAAAAATTTATAAAGTATTTATTATCTATTTTTAAAAATAATCATTAAATTATATTAATTATTCAATACAAATAAATTAAATAAAACTACATCCTATCTAATATATATGTCTATACATCTGTAAAGTTTGATTTGATGTATGTGGGGATTATTTACAATGCATACAATCTAAAATGTGAAGTTGTATATCTATAACGGTTGATCATTCTATTATGTTTAAAATAATTAAATAAAACGAAATATTATTTTCAAAATAATTCAACAATAATTAATTACAATTTGAGAATAAATTAAGAAATGAAAATATATATAAAATCAACATTTTTTATTTCTTTGCATCCAAATGATTTCATTTTCTAAAATCATAAAGTATTTTACATGCTTATTTTTATATTTTTGAGTTGAATTGTGTTGTTCTTAATTTGAATAACTTATCATAAAGCAAATAAATAATCAAATCAACAAAATATTTGCAAAAAAATAAATTTTATTTTAAAACTAAACTAAATTCTATTTTCTAAAATTCATAGAATATTTATTATTTAATTATTAAATTCATAATTAATTAAATTATAATGATTATGTAATATAAATGAATTAAATATTAAATAGAAGTACATGTTCCTTTTTAAATAATTCAACAATCAAAACAATCAAAGACTAAAATTTAAATTTAAAAGTATTCTTTATATTGTATGTTTTTTTCATTTTTACATACAAACTTTTTTATATTATAAAATTAAACTAAATTCTAATTTTAAAAATATAAAATATTTGAAGTTGATAAGTTTTAAATTTATTAATTATGATGATGTCCAAAAACTAAAAAGATTCAAAATAACCAAATAAATTAATTACAAGTGACAACACACAAAATACTAATACGAAAGTTGCATGAAATTTTATTTGAAAATTTATGAATCTTTTGGTTTATATCTAATTATTTTTTTAAATGTTTAAGTTGTATACTTTATAGGTAATTGAAAAATAATAGTTTAGATTGTATATTTTGTTAATAATTTAATGATATTTGTATTGTGAGATTAAAATAATAATAATTTAAGAGTAAATGTTCAAAATGATCATTTATTCTATTTTTATATTTTATCAATATAAAAAAAACTTATAAATATCAATATTAGAGTAAAAAACAAAACAACAATTAAAAGAAAATGTTAAAAGATTGTATATTTTATGAATATTTTAATAATTATTATCTTGAAAATTTTAAAATTAATTTAAAAAAATCTCCATTAAAAATATTGTATGATCATATAAACAAGTAAATAAATGAACAAAATGAAAAATATAACAAGTATGCAAATTTTGAAGAGCTGAAAAAAATTCTTTAAAATTGCTAAATATTTTTTTGATTATGGTCTTTGTGGTAGAAAAACCTTGAAAAGTTGTGATAAAAAGTTTATGCTTCCTGAAAATCTGCCTTTATTTATCCCTCAAAGTTTTGTAGCCAATACAATTGAAGAAAATTAATTTTTGAAATTTGAAAAGTTAAAAATCTTGCATATTTACTTTAACTATATACAAATATTTGTCAAATAGAACATAAAAATGATCTCATTTGTTAACAACAGACTTATTAATCACTAGTTAAAGCACAGGTGGTGCCTATAGTTTCCTTGCAGGAACTAAAAATGAGTTACAATCAAGTATAATTAGGAGTAGGGAAAAAATTAAAAAGTAAAGAGAAAAATACAAGATGATATAAAGAGGCTTGGATAAAAATGGATGAAACAAAATCCATAAAATGTCATAAAATAAAAGAAAATAATATTTTGTATCTAGAAACTAAATACTTACCTTGACACAAACCATAACCAATGCATAGTACATGTTGTAAGCACTTTATTAAAGAAAACATTGACCATTTTATAAAAATCTCATGTGCTACCATACATAGTTAGATGTGGCAATGAATACAAATAATTACAACACACATTTAACTAATATTGAAATTTAATCTTGTTAAATATTTTTATTTTTATTTTTGATTCTCTTGAATATTTCTTAAGGTTAGGGTTATAATTAATAATTTTAGGGATATAATTCAAATAATTAATTTTAGGGTTATAACTTTCATTTTATAATATTTTATAATATTATGATTTAATTCTTTTATTATAATTAAAAAATCATTAAAATTAAGATTAGGTTTAGGGTTTGGGTGAATGTTAAGATTGAGATTTGAATCAAGGTACGAAGTAGAGTGAGAATTATACACATAGATAAGAAAAGTTCTAATAAAGAAAAAAGTGTAATTAAAAATCAAGGAAGAAAAAAAATGAACCCAAATTTAGATAAAAAGAGATCTAATCAAATTATACTAGAACTTTAATCCTATTAAATAATTATTTTGAAATATTTTAATTTCATGATTATATATCAAAGTTACTATTATAATTATTAATTTTAGAGATATAATTGAAATAATTATTTAGAACCTTAATTTTATAATAATAATTATTAATATTATAATTTTAAATCTACTTATTAGTATTATAATTAAAAAAATATTAAAATTATGATTAGGGTTAGGGTTATGGTGAAGGTTAAGGTTGGGATTAGAAATAGGGTAAAAAGTAGAGTTACAATTATAGTTATAACCACAGTTAGTGTTAAGGATAGAGTTATGTTTACAATCAAGGTTAGGGTTATGTCAGAGTGATAAGAAAATTATGGTTAGAATTAAGGTTAAAAAATATGGTTAAAATTAAGGTTATGCGTAGGGTTACAATTAGGGTTACAATTATGGTTAAAGTTAGGTTTGGTGTTTCAATTGGGGCCAAAATTGAATTCAGATTAGGGTTAGGGTACAATTAAGATTATGATTACTATTAAATCTACCAAAAAGCTTATGGTTATTATTAAGATTAGGGTTAGGGTTCAATTAGGGGTAGAGTTTAACTAAGATTAAGGTTAATTTAGGGTTAAGGTTTACATTAGGGTTAGGGTTAAGCTTCAATTTTAGTTAAGGTTCAATTGATTAAAAATAGGTGCCTTGAGAAGGATATATCTCGACGTACTTTACATATATTTCTAAAATATAGGTATGCTAGTTTATTTGTTACAAAAGAGTTTGCATATATTTTATTTTTCAATTGTTTTTAGAAGACATATTTTTTTATTAAGAACATTAAATTATTAATTATTAATTATAAATAAATATGTATTAATTTTGTGATATATATTTTTATGAAATTAGTGTATAGTAAAATTTCTCATATTTATATAGTGTTTTTAAATTTTAAATTTTACTTTTAAATAATTATTTAGGATGCCTCACCCAATATTAAATTTTGAAAATGACGAACACCGAAAAGAATATGCTCAAAATTACATGAGACAAAGACATGAACAAATGAATAATTTACAAAAAGAAGAATACATCGTGTACGAGAATCTCTGAAGATGAGCAATATATATTAAGAAGATTACAAACAAATGAGCATTTAGACCAATTTAATGAGATAGAAAAACAACAAATAAAAGTATGCAATCGTGAATTAGTTGAAAGGAATTATGAATCTCATGAGAATATAGAGGGTAAATTTGAAGGAATGAATTCAATTACAATAGATCGTGTGTTACAAACACCAGATAATAGAGTTCAAGATGCAATAAATGTTGAAACTAAAAATCATGAAGAAAATAATAGTCCACAATAGGTGTTAACCTCTCAATTGAGAAGACGAAGACGACTGCAAAGAAGACAAAATGAAAGAGATCTAAGTACATGCAATAACAATAGAAATGTGCAAATTGATTTGAAAGATTTACAAATTATATTTTGACATGGTCTGAATAAACTTGCAGCACCAAGCATGTGTTACATTTGTCAAGAAAGTTACCCTACAATGAAGGTTGTATGAGTTCCCGAAGGCCCAATTTGCAATAGATTTCGACAAGATAAACATGAACATCAATTTTTGACATTAAATAATATGAATCCTCGTCCCACAACCATTAGAACTTGCAAACTTAACACAAACTGAGGAAATATTGATAGGGCATCTAAATCCAATACTTCAAGTCACACATGCAACTGGAGGTCAGTACACATATAAAGGACATACCATAAGTTTTCCATAAGAAGTAAGAGAAATAGCTAAAATTTTACCACATCTAATAAAATATTTACCAATTATTATTGTTCGAAGGAAGGACCAACACGAAACAAATTAAAATTTTACAGTCAATAGAGAGAGGGTGTACAAGGCATTGAAATATAAGATAGAACATGATAATTTTTATAGAGATGTGCAAATTGATTAAAATGCTTTTAGTGAATTCACATGCAAATCAAATGAAAACATTTTTGACAAATTAAACTCTATTCATATGGAGTTTCATTCAAAGATTTAACTAAATAAATGCACTACGATTCAAGTTTTATAGAGATTTAACTAAATACAAAAAGCCTGGGAAAATGCATAGGCACTACAATTCAAAGGCGGGAATGACTAAAACATCTACACCTTACAATTATTTGGATTCATTAATATTATGCAAGAGCTTAGAAAAGACCATGGCATGGTGGCCTGAGTCAGGTTTCCATTCCTCCCTCAGAGTCTTCATCCTCAGAGACTTTTGATTCCACCCGCTTCTTGGATGCAATGTAATATACAATCATCGGGCAGTCTACTCTGCAGTTCTAGTGAGCCAGCCCCTTCGCTTTCTCCTCTGGGTCCCTAGAATCGAGTGGTATCCATTCTTCCCCGGAGCCTAAGTCCTAGTCGACATCGTCTCTTGATGCTAACTCCTCTGCCAGCCCTTCGTCTTGCACATATCACATTACCCAACCATGAGGTTGGTTGGTGGTTAGCTCGGCTTCTCTGAGAAGGAAGGTGATGCTCCGGTCCCTTTCATCCCATCATTTTTCAAACCCTTCTGGGTCAATTGTCCTAACCAGAGGGAATTTCATGACCTCCTTTCCTCGTATGCTCAACATGTAGTAGTTCTAGGGCATTGGTATGAGATTATTCTCGTCCACATTATCCAAGGCTGCATCAATTTCTCCCAGCCATACATGAATGAAGACCATCTGGGTCAGTTTCTTTGTGATTTCCTTCGGCACACCCATGTGGAGGAGCACCGCTAGAAACATTGCTGGTATATTTGCATTAGACCAAAACCTATGATATACTTTCAGGAACTCCAGTCCTACAACCTTCTTGGTTTCCCAGAGTATCAGCGGGTGGGATGAGGCCAGTACCCCTTTCAGCCTTTGGTCTATAACTTCTCCTCAGAATGCTTATAGTTGCTTTTCAGTGTCCAGGGCTAGAGTAGTCTCCATCCCTTTATCGCCTAATTCTATCACCAAGTAAAAATCCTGAGCTTTTGCACGCACACACTATTCCTACAAAGACACTATTTTAAATGACCCATGCTGGCCTTTTTTAACTATGGTGGCTTATAGGAATCTTCATGATTAATTTTCTATGATCCTAGCGGTCTGAGCATGTAAACTTGTGGGCGCTCTGCTGGAGGTACCCAGCATGATTAATGCAAAGTATTTTGAGATCCACTCAATCTTGCCTTTACCTTGAAACTTTTTTGATTTATTTGCATCTTGCCCTCTACTATTGAGCCCTGTCACATCCGACTAGACCCCAACTTTGTCTTTTCTTGTTAATATAGTAATTTTTTTTTTTACCTTTTTATTTAATTATTTATTAAAAAATAATTATTTTTAATAATATTTATATTTTGATATATTTTGACTTTACATTTAGTTTATTATATTTTAATTTTTAATTTAAATTTAAGTGCTTTAATATTTATGTCAAGTTTTAATACATTATATGACAGGTTACTAAAGCGGCTGCGAGATGCACGTGCTCGAAATTGACGGTGATGTTATAATCTTGATGAAAAGTTGCTTGACGGTTATGTTCGATGTTGGTGACTTCTATGAATGAGCATGATTGTCGATGGTGGAGATCAACGGTTCCCGCCATCGCATGATACAAAGATGCAAGGTTTTTATTGATTGCGATATCACAGGTGACCACCACGTGTCTCAGCTGACGGTACCGAAGGAATAATCAAAGTGCTTTAATATTTATGTCAAGTTTTAATACATTATATGACAGGTAACTAAAGCGGCTGTGAGATGCACGTGCTCAAAATCTACGGTGATGTTATAATCTTGATGAAAATTTGCTTGACGGTTATGTTCAGTGTTGGTGACTGCTATGAATGAACACGATTGTCGATGGTGGAGATCAATAGTTGCCCACCATCACGTGATACAAAGATGTGAGGTGTTTATTGATTGCGATGTCACAGGCGACTGCCATGTGTCTCAGCTAGCAGTGTCGAAGCAATAATCAAAGTGCTTTAATATTTATGTCGAGTTTTAATACATTATATGACAAGTTATTAAAGCTACTGCGAGATGCACGTGCTCAAAATTGACGATGATGTTATAATCTTGATGAAATTTTTCTTGACGGTTATGTTCAGTACAGGTGACTACTATGAATGAACATGATTGCCGATGGTGGAGATCAACAGTTGCCCTCCATCACATGATACAAAGATGCAAGGTGTTTATTGATTGCGATATCACGGGCGAACGCCACGTGTCTTTCCTTGCGATGCATAATGTGGTGGGCCCTTAGTGCTGAGATGGATATTACATCAGCCTTTTGAAGGCAGCCGTTTGATGATCTGATGAAAGTAAAGGATCAACGGTTAGAATTTAAATTTGCATCAAGCTGGATGAGACAAATGCACTCAGGTTGACTCAGGGATCTTACTCTTATGGCATTGGTTTGGCCTATACAACTCCTTGTGCTTTGATCGGTGAGACAAGACAGGTTTCTTGCTGATGGAACTTCATCAGTGAGACCTATATGCTTGGTATGACCTTTTCATTTCACCTCGATGGAACTTGTCTTGCTGATGATATGGGTTATTTTAATACTAGAATTTGGAGGTTTTTCATGATATCATATGGTCAAAAATGATGTGATCATATGTGACTATGATGGATCATACTCAAGATAAGGTTTTCTTTAGGGAATCAACGAGTGAAAAATCACTGTAAAGGCTAGTTGCTTTGTGATGAATGTTGTATTGTGGGCCTCTAGCCTATCCTAGGTCTTTGTAGTAGTTTTTTTTATTCTTTGTTATTATTTTTTCAATGTTCTATACAACGACCAAGTTTCTATTTGCAATCTGCTTTAAGTTGGTCATTAAAAAGAGATATATGGTTTGTTTCCTTATAGAAATAATGCATTTATAACATTCATGTTTTTTCATTTAAAATAATGGCATTTGGTAATAATAAGAAGGAAGTGTGAAGTTTGAAAAGTCATATTTTCAAATTTATTTTTTTGTCTTTTTTGAAACAATTAAATAAGTTTGATGCATAAGAGGATTCAATAAGTTGTTTAGAACAGTAAAATGGTGTCAATGTTTGTGATGAGGAAAAATGAATTGGAGAGTGGTTCAAAACTGGTTACAAGGTTTGAAAGGGATGTTTAAGTTGTACTTTTTAGAGTGATAAGGTTGACATTAAACTTTTCAAATATTTTTAGTTCATATTTTTAAGATAAAGATTCTTTTAAACAAAAAAAATTGTTTTAAATTTCATACTTGGAAAACAAAAATGCAAATGCAATAAATGAATAATAGAGAATCATGCATGGGAACAAAACACCACCTACAAATGCAAATAAGTTATTGGAATGACATAAAACAGATGATAAAGTCAAATATATTATTGGTCTTTCCCTTTCTGACATTAAATTTTATTATATAGATTTAGATAAATCATCATAGGAAATTTGGGATAATTTCAATAAAATATTTGGAGCAAAAATAGTTAATGTGAAGTTTTTCCTAAAACTTCAACTATTTAGATTCAAAATGAGAGATATAATCACTATGTCTAATCACATAAGAAAATAAAGTCAAATATATTATTGGTCTTTCCCTTTCTGACATTAAATTTTATTATATAGATTTAGATAAATCATCATAGGAAATTTGGGATAATTTCAATAAAATATTTGGAGCAAAAATAGTTAATGTGAAGTTTTTCCTAAAACTTCAACTATTTAGATTCAAAATGAGAGATATAATCACTATGTCTAATCACATAAGAAATTTGAGATCTCTCATTAGACAACTGGTAGAAGTCAAGGCTCTATTAGATGATGAAGATGCTAAGGATATTTTGTTAAATAGTTTGAAAATACAACAATGTTATTTCTATGCTTAGTCCAATAACTTCTCAAACACAAGAAGATGTGATTTTGGCCCTATTAGGAGAAGAAAAAAGAACAATGGAAAAGATTTAAAAGTTGATTCTCAACATGAGAATGTATTATACTCATGAGGTAATAATAATTAAAAAATAAAAATGAATGTTATTATTGTAAGAAAAAGGATCACATAGTGTGGACTTGTATAACTCGAGCCAATGATGTTCTTGAGGGAGAACTTAAAGAAAAATCAAATGATGTTAGCTTAGACTATATATATTTGTTTGTTTCAATCAACATGTTTTGTTGTGAGGAATGTAAAACTTAAGGGAGTGTGTTGGAATATTAAGATTAACATTAATAAATTCACCTTACCAACTTGTTTATTTTTGTTATTAAATAATTAGTTATATTCATATAAGATAGTAATTCAAATGGGAAGGTATATTTGAAAGGCTTTGTAAAAGCCATATTGTAATATATTCCCAAATGAACTGTATGATATAATTATTATTTTGAGTGTGTTTGTGTGCAAATATAATTTCTCTTGTCTTTTCCAATATATTTTGTATGCTCTATTAGCCATAACTTCATGATTAATTTTCCACTTTCGACACTACTTCTTACTAACTTTTCCATCCAAATTTGGCTCTTAGACTAAATATTTCATAAGGTGCATTATAATTTTCTTACTATCACCTTTGGCTGAATTTTTAAATTGGTTCAACCATGCAAAAAGTGTGGTTACTTTTAATTATTTCCACTTAAATGTTGGTTACAATTTTCTTATTTTCTTTCCATTTAGCTAGTCACAATTTCATACTAGCATTAAACCTTGAAAATGGCAGTTTACTTCTACTTAAAACTTGTGGTAATTTCATTAATCTCTTGCTACCTCTGGTGTTGAATTGGACTAGTTATGTCATCTAGGATTTGTTCCTCAATTTTTTTTTAATTTTTTCAAAAAAAAGTTATGATGGTTATACTTGTATTACCATGAATGGACATATATTTGAGGATTTTGGGCGTTTTCATTCAATTTTTAATGTTTTCCCCTTAGCTCCTACTTTATGTGTGTTTTTTATGGAAGTCTTTGGATATCTTTTGGCTAATAGTATTTCATGGAACCTTATTAAAGGTGCTAATTTCCGTAACTCTATAGCCCAACTATTCAATGGTCATTTTTCTAATGACTCCTTTCTCACTCTCTTGGAGGACAAATGTGACATTATTTAGGATATTCAATGCCTAGATATTTTCTAGAAAGCTTTAAGGTCAAATATATAGTGGCATAAAACTCAATGTTATAGGAAATAATTCTTAGCCAAGCCCAATTGGTTCAATTCCTATGGATAGAAGGGGGTTGATCATAAGGAAGTGTTGAGATTCCTAAGCATCTCTTTTACCTTCTAGGTTTCTCCTTCCTCTTTAAGGAAACATATCATTTCTAGAGCTGAGAAAAATTATCATATTAAATTATAAAGCCCCTTTCTTTGGCAAGGAGATTCCATGTGTGTTCAAAAATTCTTGTTGCACACATTTCCATTACTCATGTTGCTAAGAACCTTGCAAATCCTCATATTTGAAGATTGAAAAAATCCAAAGGTATATTTTATGGCATCCCTTTAACCAAGGAAAATGGTTTCACAAAGTATCCTAGGAGTTTTATTATTTCCCTCATGACTATAATAGGCTTGGCTTTCTTTATATTCACTACTCTAAATGGTGCCATAATAGGCTTTGCTTGCTTTATATTCACTAATCTAAATGGTGCCATAATATTAAATCTAATTAACATACTCTAAAACCTAACGAAACCAGGTTGTAGCTCATCAAATTGGACAAGTGAAAGGTCAATACCAACACCGAGGAAGAGTTTGGAGGAGTGAAAACAAGGTCAATACCAGCGCCGATGAAGAGTTTGGAGCTAAAACAAGGTGAATACCAGCGCCGAGGACGAGGTTGAGGGAACTCAGGTAAAATCAACAACCAAGGGACAATGAGTAATGTAAGTTTGGCACCCCCATTCTCTTTAACCTGCAATTTTCATCCCTAGTTTCCAAATATCTTCTCGTACATTGCCCCCCCCCATTCTTGTAAAATGTTATAAGATAAGAGAAAAAAATAAAAAATAGCTTAGTCTTTCACATTTTTATAGTGATTACTAGAGGCACATAGACCAATTCTTCATAATAGAAGAATTTGATCATACTTTTCCAATGATGGCATTATGAGAAAACCTTAGGTTAAATGAATAATTCCTAGCTAAGTTCTTTAAATCATGTCCAACCATATAAGAGAAGATTGCTGCTATGTGTACTTGGATAACATGGAGAAAGGCTCTTTGGGCTCTTTCATCAATCTACGTATTGTTAAATTAAACACCTAAAAGTGAGAATGAAGAATCTTTCCTAGGATGGTGGCCAATTATGCTTCTCAACACCTAGATTACAAAATCCTTGTCAATATCATTTCCATCACAATTAAACCTATTGCTTGAGATATAGTCATAGAGGTAAAAAAAATTGACTTTCTTGATAGTAAATACATTCTAGATAATTCAATCCTTCCATCAGAGATTGTTGAATGGGCCCAAAAAACTACTCATGATTCCCTTACTATTAAGTTAAAAGTTTGACAAGGCATATGATGGCATCAAATGTCCTTTCATTTATGAAAGGCTCAAATGAATTTATTTTTAACCCTAAATTATTATCACACATTCAAAATTACAAAATACCAGTTAATGAAGAACCTTCATTTGAAGGTGATGTCATCATGACCTTTGAATGAAGAACCTTCATTCAAAAATGATGCCATATCAAGAATTTCAAATGAAGGTGTTTTTTATTTTAAATATTTCATGTCCAAAATTCTTTATAAAAGGAACCTTGGCATGAAGGACCTTCAAATGAAGACCTTAATTCAAAGGTCCTTCATATGAGGGTTCCTGTAATGCCATCCCATTATAGCTCTTAGAGTTGTTAGAGATATTTTTGTTTCGAAGTAGAGATTGGACCATCAAATAGTGTCACCATGACTCTACCAAGATATCCATCAAATTGATAATCCCTGACTTAATAACCACAAATTCACAAGAAAATTGCCCCTGTCAGCCCTAGGGCATTAATTCAATGCCAAGTTTCTTGCTTTAAGAGACCCCTAAATGCAATGAACGTCTATCATACCATGATGCTAACCAATACACCGAGTTATAGTGGATGGATTGGTGGATTTCATTTCTATTTAACCCTCAAACCCTTACATAGGCAGAACAGGGTAGTCCCTATAAATCTAGTAAAGATGTGCCACTCCAGTCATCAAAATTTTTTACCAGTTCATTAATATTCCTACTCAAATCATCAGGTAAGGCTTCAAAACCTTGCAGTGATTTTACAAAAATTTGAGTAGGCCTTAATGATTGGGGCCTATTTTTTACATCGAATCTAGAGGCCTTCTACATAACATCTAGGTCATTGGCCCTAGGGATCCACTTCTAAACTAAAGGAAAAACTAATTCCTGATCCCTAGTAATGTTTCTTATTGAATCTAAGAATAAATAATATAAAAAATAAACTGATGGTAATCTACCATCAACTCCCTAATTCAAATGCCTCAAAACTGTGTCTACAGCTTCATTTTGCTTGGCAATTGCTCTCTTCTCACTTGCTTTTAGAGTTTCCTATAGCTCTCTAATCTTATTAAGCATCTTATTTTTGGTGGGATCTATAGAGTACTCAACCTCCTCTTCAACTGGCTCTAATGAAGGACTAGGAGCAAGAGTTTGGATGGGGGACCCAGGAGTAGAAACAATTGGAGAAGTTGGAGGTACTAATCTTGATGTAGAAGGTATGGCCAGGGTACCAGGAGCATAGAAAGACTCCCC
The DNA here is from genome assembly GCA_007115665.2 of Sequoiadendron giganteum. Taxonomy (NCBI): domain Eukaryota; kingdom Viridiplantae; phylum Streptophyta; class Pinopsida; order Cupressales; family Cupressaceae; genus Sequoiadendron; species Sequoiadendron giganteum. The sequence continues at coordinate 725,532,601 of CM021102.1, forward strand.
CACATGTATGTACTTCAACCTGTCTACCTCAGTTTGTAGCTCAGCATTCCTTTGTTGCATTCTACTATACTCTCCAATAATGGTGTTATACTTCTCTATCAAACATTTCTTCTCAGCTTCTTCTCTTTCAGCTGTCTTTTGGGCCAATTTGGCCACATTTATAGTCAAGTTTATAGATTTTGTAGTTGAAGTTTCAGAAGCTCTTTTGATTATTAATCCTCCCCTTAGGTTTAGGCTAATATCATTAACATAGGGAACGAGCCAACCTAAACTTAGGAAGTAATAAAGTTAGGCAAAATATTTAACTTAGTTTATAAAAAGGGGCCCGACCTAGACAAAACAATGAGACATAAGTCATTTTAATACCCACTCCAAAAAGGTAACGGCTGAATATATCTCACTGAAGGTTTTACATGGAACATTAGGATTTTTATGAAAGCCAAGGTAAAACCCAACCTTAGGTTCCTCCCAAACAAAGTAACAAGCCAAGACAAGGGCAAAACATAAATGGAATTCAAAGAACAAGATTTTAAACTCCATAAAATCCACCATGATGCACACCAATCCACCGAGTTACAGTTCCAAGATAGTGGGTGGATTGGTGGATGTCATTTATATTTAGCCCTCAAACTCTTACACAGGCACAACAGGGTAGACCTTGTATTTGATTGTTTTCTTCCACAAAACAATAATTGAGAACTTCAAAACAAATGAAAATGAAAGGGAGCACATATATTTATCTACACCAATGATCTCAGAGCATTTCAAGCTTGTATGGATCCATACAACACAAAATAACTTCAAAAAAATTGTAAAAACACAAAAAATTACTTCAAGAACATGGTACATCTGATATGAAATTTTGGTATCAACTCCTCCAACAATTGCAATGGGATGGGAATGCAATATGATATAAGTGGGATAAAAAATGCATCGTTTGAAGAATCAAACCAATATGCAAAGATGAAAGAAAGTGCTAACCCCTTAAACTGAAAAAGTTTCTTTTAACTTTAAGTTTGTTGGGTAGCCAATTCTTTTAAATTATCAAATCCTACCATCATACATAATCAAAATTTTGTTGTTTCAAATGAATATGAGCACTAACTTTCACTATTTGAAGATGTTTAAACCTTGTCATAGAGAATTAGAACATTGATGCGACCACTCATCCTACCTTAAAACATACCAAAAGTCTCCTAGCAATTAGACATAGGAAGATTTAAGATGACTTAAACATTTTTTATTGCCAAAGCATAAACTTCTAATGACTTTAACAGGCCTAGTACACACTCCCTCCCCATTAACCACTTAGACATATGGAAATTAAATGTAAATTTTCTACTATTTTTAAAAACTTTAAGTAGATTCGATTTGTGATGGACACATTTGGACGGTAGTAACAATAACTTGCAATCTATCAAGACTTGATTACCTTATAACCTATGAAATTCTAGCGATGAAATGATAGATTAATCATAATGTCACCTTCGGATAACATCACCATGGAATAACTTCATCCAACATCCTCATGAGTGCAGGTACCAAAAAATAGGTATTTGTCAGATTTATCTTCCTCGAGTGAGGGAAACTCAAGAAGAGAAGAGGAAAGTGAGACATGTAGTAGGTCTAAAATAGGGAGATTAACTAGAGGTCAAAATATTAGAATAAAATTGCGTAAATGCATGGAATTTTTTCTTACCGAAGGGGGGTCATGTTCTTATGATGATGAGAGCATAGGCAACATCAAGGTGCCCTTGAGGTACAAACATCTACGGAAACAATGGGTACCCAAGGAACTTCCTCTAATAAACACTGATTTTTGTGTCAACGAGAGGATATATCGCATAGCGCTATTGTCATTACACGGTTTGGGCCTATTTTGCATGGACGGCATGAAGGTCTATTATGAAAAAGTTACTGAGTTGATGGAGCATGTTGGACCCTATTACAGTTACAAAGATTGGATGCAGCTGGTTCGATATACACGAAGTATGCGTAGGTATGCACTATCAACAAATTATATACAACTAAAAGATAAGGATAAAAATAAAGGAGCGGCTAGGTACATTGACGGGAGGCCAAAAGCATCAGGGAATATTGCAGGGTTTATAAATAGTACATGACCTGGGTCAAAAAATAAGCAACCCAATTGTATATTCGAGGCGCGAGACGGAAATCGTGTATTTGTATGTGTGATAAAATCAATAACTACAGGGGAAGAGTTGCTAATTGATTACAATTTTAATCACTTAGATACAAACACAATTACTTTGAGGGTGGTATGTACTATATACCATTTTACCCAACCTCCAATTAATGACTCCAGTATACCATTTTATTATTATGTTTTTTTTCATAAGTCTATTGGTTTCATTTCGGTAATATTTTTTATATCGCATTTTCCACAAACCCTGTGGATATGATGAGGAAGGCCCAAAAAAAAGCAATCAAGAAATCCTTCAGTTGGTATTCATAGTGCCTCAAATAGATGAGATAAGAGAAAGGGTTAAAATATTGTCTGAGAGAGAACAAAACTTGCAAGTAAGTTGTAATGAGATCTTTAATTATAACATAAGTTCATTCATGGTTTTACATTTTGTACACTTTTATGTCATGAACTAAAATATGTGTTGTTTTTACAGGATTATTTGCATCCTCATCATGTTGTTGGCCATGATCAAGGTACTGCAAGTGTTTCCTAGGAAGTAGGGGTCGGTACAAGTGTCAATCTTGATCTTCTTGTGCATACAACACATCATCCAATCCCATCATCCATGCCTATATTGTTGACTAAAATTTCAGCAACACATACCATGCAGGCATTCGGTAGTGCACCCTCTAGAAGCGAACACATGCCACTAAATGTGTTAGTACCTATGGATGTAGAGGCCACTAGTACTAGTGATGTTTTAGCAGCATTCCCTGGATCTTCCCATATTACTAGTACGGGAACATTGTCAGTCACATTTGTGGTGACCGAGGATTTCCTTCCCACAAAGATAGAGAAGGTCCCAGGTACTTTAAAATGTTTTAATTATTATTATATATAATCCAATTGAATTTACTTATTGATCACTCTTTATAGACTAATGATCCCATGATCATTTTGCAGGAAATGATGTTTTTTATAAACATCTAAGTGATATTACTTTGGAGCTCTTCGGGCCCACCATATGTACGTGGTGGAATTCCCAAAATCAAGATTTAAAAGATGAGCTCATTAACCGTTTAGTTGTGTTGTTCGGTGATAAAAAATTCAACTAAACCAAGGTCCTTAAGAAAGATGGTACCTATCTAAAGTATGTGAGGGAACAATATAGGTCACATTTAGAGAAGAATAGAAAGTGTGAGTGCCCCCCCATGATTCCGGAAAGGAAATGGAAGGACTTGGTGTTGGATGGAAAGGAGAAGGTTGAAAAGAAGGAAAGACACCATCGGGCCAAGGAAGGTATGTGATACTATCAACAATTTAATTATATACTAATTACTCTTTCTTTTTACATAATCTAACGTATTTCAAAATTTTCATAGGCTACCCAACACATCAAAGGCAACAAAGGCAAGACTAGAAAAACACGGGCAACACAAACTTGGCTCTGGTGGTTATATGAAAATAGTCGCATGATTTGTAAGTATCAATAAATGAAATATTGCATCCAAATAATAAATTGCAAACAATTTTGGTTTTATCACACCATAGAAGCAAAATTCATGATCACATGCAAAAATACAGGGCTTTGATTTCAACAGAGTGGCCACAAAAGAGGACCTGAAGATTGCCTTCCACCAAGGCTATGGAGCCCTGAATGAACAACTAAGAGTCTCGACTAGGCAAACACAATCTTTGAATGCATCCAACACGCAAGTAAATAAACTCAATAAATTTTATTTCAAATTGAATACTTGTGCAATTTGCTCAATATTAATTTCCACCATAATAATGTGCCTATTTGTTTTACACATATAAGCAATGATAATACTGTACATGACATTGGAATGCAGCCTGGTGAGGGTGGAGCACAACCTGTCGATGAAGGCCATGGTGTGCATCCCGGTACTTGATGTATTCATGTGGTATACAAAACACGGTATGGATTAATACAATTAAACATCTTTAATTGCATCTGGTGTATTAATCAATGTAACCTTTTGTGTTTCAACTTTAGAGCATGTAGAGCATGATCAGGCTAGACAAGATCAGGAACATGATGTGGCTCCATCAGGTAAAGAGGACCACTCTAATGTTCTTTCAAACATATTTAATTGCAATTGGTGTATTAATTAATGTAATATTTCGTGTTTCAACTCCAGATCAGGATTTAGAGGGTGTTCAGCATGTTGAGCATGAGGCTATAAGAAAATATCAAGAACATGATGTGGCCCAATCAAGTAAAGAGCACCACTTTGATGTTCTTTTAATTAATTAAATACGTGTAACAATAATAATAAAACATATCAATTTAATATTTCTTTGCTATTGCAGCAAACCCCCCCTTGCAGTTGCATCCACGTTGTGAGTACACAACTAGGAATACATTAAGATAATGAGTAGAGCTCAGGACAACTGAATGGGGGATAGATGATTTTGAAAATGATACTTCACTTCATATTTTTTTAGCTGCAAAAAAGAAACAAAACAAAAGTGATTGTAATCATATTATGACAGCAATATTTTTGATAATATGCAAAAATTGAAAAAATCAAAAATGTTAATGAATGAATGTTATATGTTATTAATGCAGGATGAATGAATGAATGTTATATGTTATTAATGGATGAATGAATGATTAATTTTATATGATCAGGTATGGGGAATCGAGAGTGATGTGAGCGGGGGGGGCGAGGGGAAAAATGAGCTTCCACCTTCACGTGGTTGGCCCTGTTAAGTAGAGAATATTAAACTATTCTCAAAACAAAGAGAATCTCAATAAGGTAAGTAATGCAATTTTCAATATTAGAAATGCATCGTTTGAAACATCAAACCAATATGCAAAGATGAAAGAAAGTGCTAACTTTTCACTACGAACATTGTGTTGTGTGTGGATTTGGTTTCAAAGCTCTGTTTTTTATTTTTATTTTGGTGGTCTCTAAAATTTGACTTTTGTGCATAACAGGTTAGTGGAAAATTTGACAGCTCTGAAGGGTTTAAAGGATCGATTCAGATAGATACACGGATATTTGGATCTTGTTTTTGATGGGAGGCTTCCACTTAACCATGAAATTTTGTACCATCTGTAGGTATGCTAAAATATCTCTACTTACATTCATTCAACTTACTGTAATATAATATCTGACAAAAATCTCCTTTTCATTATACTTAGATGGATTTTCATGCCTTGTTCCAAAGCACATGTTTTAAAACAGGGAACAAGGATGTTGGCAAGGGTTAAGGAATTTGGCTTTACACCTGCCAATTGCATAGTTTACTTCATTCATCTAGCATATTGCCAATGCATTTCACAATTGTTGGAATCATATCCTATAATTACAGAACTAGTAAAATTAAAATATGTAAGTTTCAAATATGGCATTACATATATTTCTATGAATTTTTGAAAGAAAATATCAAAATGGAGAAGAATTATAAAAATAATCTACATAATTTCTAAGAGATCAGGGAATTTTTTTACAAAGTTATCTTGAATATATTTAAGACAAAAGTAACTTATAGAGATTGAAGAAAAATATTGGTAGTCTAAACTCACCAGTCAACACATCTTAGTAGTATCTCAATTCAACAAAACTAGGTCCACTATCCATTAGCCAGTAAAACAAATAAAATCAATTCATAGATTATTTTGTTCTAATAGGGTTGACTGGTTGCTTGTTTCTTTTTGATTGTCAGGAAGTCGTCAATATACACTTGGTTTTCGTGCCTTCGCTTGCCTCATGGCCAGAGAGTTTCTGTAGAAGGCATCAAAGTAACCTTCAAGATTGACAATGGCAATGAGTACAAGGTTAGTATAACTTAATGCTAATTGGGTATGATTTTATTTGTTCAAGACCAATTTAGATTCATTTTCTGCTCACACTACTTTTATTTACATTTATGTTTTGCTAATATCCATTCTCCTTTACATTCATATTCTTCTATACATATTGTGTTTACAATAATGTTCTCCTTAATTTAATCTAGGGGAGAGGACCTTGTACCTGAGCAAATTTCAATGTCATGTTGTTAGGATTTACTATGAAGCTAATCCAAAGATTTTCATTGTTTCTCAAGGCCATATTGCATTGCTTTCTCGAGGAAGCCCACATAATCCCCATCAGGTATTTTCTTTTTGTAGTCTCTAAATTTCTTAGAAGAAATCAACAACCAGTTTGTCTAAATGTGGCTCCTTGTTTACACATTAATATCTCTTTTGGCAGTAATGGATCAAAGTGGATTCATGGGGTTTTAAAGAGAAGGCTCTCAAACATGGAGATCAAGAGTGGGAATAGGTAAAACCATTCATAATCATGCTCATATTGTTTTATTGACTATCTAAGAGCTAAGTATCCAAGATAACATTCTGTATTTTTCTATTGAATTTCCAGAGTGAGAATAATTTTGGGTTTGCAATCCTATTTTTTAGTACACTAGCTAAGTATCCAAGACGCACTGCAGGTACTTTTTCTCACCAAATTTCTCATTTTCCACAAATTTAGATTCTAGTGTGTAGTTTAATATTCACTAGTTTGATTTTTTCTTTTTTAGCAAAATTAGAATATAGTTCATAGGTTGTGCTTGTTGTCCATGACAATCCCCTTGATCTCATGACTCATCATAGGTTTTATATTTTTCTCCAATTGTTGATCAACATCAAATCTGGCCATCATAATATCATCCATAGCCTCCATATTATACAATTATTCATTGCTCATTTCTCATGCATAGTAAGCAAATAATGTAGGCCTAGAGCTTGGACTGCAGATGTATGCAAAAAATGATAAATCCTTGCCTCTGTAAGCCTAATTAAACACAACTGACATGTTTTTTGATATTTTAAACAGTCATATGATTGTCCTTTTTCTACCTTGTAAACACTTAGTCAATGCATACAATAATTTATTGAAATGCAAAGTTGAATGGCCTCTTAACTCTTGACACTAATGTCATCGCATTTGTCCAAACAAGGCTAAACATATTGTGATCTAAATTTTCAAAATGAAGTCTTCCAATCTGTCCTTTAAATCTGAGCATTGAAGACAATCCATCTTGTCTTTTGCTACCCCTATTAAATGCTCATGGTCATTACCCCTGTGGATGCACTTTGGAGCCTCCTACTTTTATATATTGCCCAGAGTCACCCCGATAAGTATTTTGATCCATTTGTATCTTCATCGACAAGAGATCATGTATCACTAGGATATTCTACAATTTCCCCGACGTGGTGAGTCTCCCCGATAGTTATTCTTTTGATCTCAACTATGTCACCAAGATTCCTGCCGATGTAATCTTATCGGTGTCACATAGCGGGTCAGGTAGACATTTAGAACTTACTCCGATGTTATATGTCTTGCCGATATGCTTCCCTTGTGCTTCATCGATGAGACAAGATGAGTATCTTACCGATGAAAATTCATCGTTGAGACCACAGGCCACTCCTCTTGATATATCTTCTTAGGCAATTCTAATTCCTGTAACAGTCTTGATCTTTCACCAATATGCCTACATTTGAACAAATAGTTTTTTTATAAAAAAAATTGCATTGTTCCGTCGAATTTTTGATGGACCTCCAAAAGCGTCTGACGAATTTACAATATATCTGACGAATTTTCGTCTTAATGACTTTCCTATTTCATCATGCATTCAAAGAACTTCTATCATTATCCGGGATCTGTAGTATGTCGCCAAGACTCCTACCGATGTAATCTTATCGGTGTCACATAGTGGGTCGGGTAGACATTCAGAACTTACTCCGATGGTATATGTCTTGTTGATATACTTCCCTTGTGCTTCGTCGATGAGACAAGATGTGTATCTCATCGATGAAACATCATCGCTGAGACCAAAATCTAGTCCTCCCGATATATCTTCTAAGGATATTTTGATCGTTGTAATAGTCTTGATCTTTCATTGATATGCCTACATTTCAAAGAATAGTTTTAAAAAAAAAAAAATTGCATTGTTTCGTTGAATTTGCAACAAACCTCAAAAAGCGTCTGACGAATTTGCAATGTATCCGATAAAATTTCACCGTAATGACTTCCCTATTTTGTCGCGAGTTCAACAAACTTCTATCACTATTTCAATCTGAAGTATGTCGCCAAGACTCCTACCAATGTATTCTTAATGATGTCACAAACTGGGTCGGGTAGACATTTAGAACTTACTCCGATGATATATCTCTTGTCGATATGTTTCCCTCGTGCTTCGTCGATGAGACAAGATGTGTATCTCACCAATGCAACTTCATCGTAAGACCAAAATCTAGGCCTCCCGATATATCTTCTCAAACAATTTTGATTGTTGTAACAGTCTTGATCTCTCACCGATATTGGAAATATGTCGAAACTTTCGTCATAATGGCGATGAACTTATATTGTTAACCCGATGGTTTGGAAAAGGTATGCCACCCGTGCTCCGGGTACTGTTCATTGCTAAATTGATGAACCTGTCATCTCAGTTTCGACGAATATATGTCGCTACTCTAACACTTCAGCAAAGGTATGTCACCCATGCTCCGACCACTGTTCTTCGCTCGATCGACAAAGTAAGAATCGCGGTTCAGACAAGCTTGCATCGTGAGGTCGATGTTTTATAGTCCATCGGGATATAGACGAAAAGTGAGCAATGGTGTTGATTTCTACGATTCGTCGGTCGGCCGACAATAGATCGTCAGAAGTTCGACGAATGGCCATCAAAAATTGGGGTCAAATTCAGTACTGCCTCTCCCTCCCTCTCTCTCTCAAGTATCTTTGTCCAACTCCCTTTCCCTCTCTCTCTTTGTCAAGTCTCCCCCTCCTATCCCCTCTCCCTCTCATAGTCACTCCCTCTGTCTATCTTCCACTCCCTCCCTATCTCACTCCCTCTATCTCTCTCCCTCCACCTCTCCATCTCCCTCAAGTATCTCCCTCCCACCACCTCTCCCTCTCTCTCTCAAGTCCCTCTCTCTCGCATGCCCTCTATCTCTCTCCCACTCTCTCTCCCTCTTTCTCTCTCTCAAGTCTCTCCCTCTCACCCCTTGTCCCTCCCTCTCTATCTCTCAAGTCTCTCCCTTCTACCCCCTCTCCCTCTTTTAGGCCTCTCTTTGTCTCTCTCACTCACTCCCTCTATCTCTCTCACACATCCTCTCTCTCTCTCACTCCCTCTCTCTCTCTTCCTCTCTCTTAGAAATCCCCCTCCCACCCCCTCCTACTCTCTCTCTCTCCCTCTATCTCAGGTATCTCCCCCCACCCCCTCTCTCTCTATCTCCCTCTCACTACCTCCATCTGTCTTGAATCCCTCTATCCCAAGTACTCCCTCTCCCTCCCACCTCCTCTCCATATCTCAAGTCTCTCTCTCTCACTCCTTGTATCTCCCCCATCCCTCTATCTCCCACTCCCTCTCTCTCTCCTACTCTCTTAGGTCTCTCCTTCCCACCCCTTCTCTCCCAATTTGTCTCCCTCTCCTTCTCTCTCGGGTGTCTCCCTCCCACCCTCTCTCCATCTCCCCCTCTTTGTCCCTCTCTCTCTCTCACTCTCTCTATGTCTCTCCCTCTCTCTCTCTCCCACTCCCTCTCTCGCTCACTCCCTCTATCTCTCTCCCAATTTTTCTCCCCCTCTCTCTCTTACTAACTCTATCTCTCTCCCACTTTGTCTCTCTCCCTCTCTCTCTCACTCCCTCTATCTCTCTCCCACTTTATCTCTCTCTCCCTCTCACTCCCTCTCTCTCAGGTCTCTCCCTCCCACCCTCTCTCCCTCTTTCTCTCTCTCAAGTATCTCTGTCCTAACCCATCTTCCTCTCTCTCTTTGTCAAGTCTACCCCTCCTACCCCCTATCCCTCTCACAATGACTCCCTTTATCTCTCTTCCACTCCCTACCTCTCTCACTCCCTTTCCCTCTTTCCCTCTCACTCTCCCTCTCTCTCAAGTATGTCCGTCCCGCCACCTCTCCCTCTCTCTCTCTCAAGTAGAGGGTTTGGGGATTAAGGGTTAAGGTTTGAGGGATGAGGGATTAACAGGGTATGGGGGTTGATGGATTAGGGTATAAGGGTTAAGGGTTGAGGGTTGAGGGATTTAGAGGGTATAGGGGTTGAGGGATTAGGGTTTAAGGGTTGAGGGATTAAGATTGTAAAGGGGTTGAGGGATTAGGTTTTAAGGGTTGAGGATTGAGGGATTAAGAGGGTATGGGGGTTGAGGGATTAGTGTTTAAGGGTTATGGGTTGAGGGTTGAGAGATTAATAGGGTATAGGGGTTGAGGGATTAGGTTTTAAGGGTAGAGAGTAGAGGGGTTGAGGGATTAAGAGCATATAGGGGTTGAGGGATTAGGGTTTAAGGGTAGAGGCTAGAGGGGTTGAGACATTAAGAGTGTATAGTTGTTGAGGGATTAGGGTTTAAGGGTTGAGGTTTGAGGGATTAAAAGGGTATGGGGATTGAGGGATTAGGGTTTAGATTAAGGGTTGAGGGTTGAGGGATTAAGAGGATATAAGAGTTGAGGGATTAGGGTTTAAGGGTTGAGGGTTAAGGGTTGAGGGATTAAGATTGTAGAGGGGTTGACGGATTAAGGTTTAAGGGTTGAGGGTGTAGGGATTGAGGGGTTAAGAGGGTATAGGGGTTTAGAGATTAGTGTTTAAGGGTTTACGGTTGAGGGTTTAGGGATTAAGAGGGTATAGGGGTTGAGGGATTAGGGTTTAAGGGTAGAAAGTGAGAGTTGAGGCATTAAGAGGTATAGGGTTGAGGGATTTAGGGTTTAAGGTTGAGGTTAGAGGGATTAAGAGGGCATAGAGGTTCGAGGAGTCTGAGGATTAAAGAGAGGTATAGGGTTGAAGTTAGGGTTTAGATTAAAGGGTTGAGGGTTGAGGGATTAAGAGGATATAGAAGTTGAGAGTTATTTAGGGTTGCGAGGGTTGAGGTTAAGGTTTGAGGATTAAGATTGTAGAGGGTTGAGGAATTAGGGTTTAAGGGTTGAAATTCCGAGGTTGAGGGGTTTAGAGGGTATAGAGGTTCAGAGATTAGTGTTTAAGGGTTTACGGTTGAGGGTTGAGGGATTAGGGTTTAAGGGTAGAGGGTAGAGGGGTTGAGGCATTAAGAAGGTATAGGGGTTGAGGGATTAGGGTTTAAGGGTTGAGGGTTGAGGGATTAAGAGGGCATAGGGGTTGAGGGATTAGGGTTTAAGGGTTAAGCGTTGAGTGTTGATGGATTAAGAGGGTATAGGGGTTGAGGGATTAGGGTTCAAGGGTTGAGGGTTGAGGGATTAAGAGGGTATGGGGGTTGAGGGATTGGAGTTTAAGGGTTAAGGGTTGAGGGTTAAGGGATTAAGAGGGTATAGGGGTTGAGGGATTAAGGTTTAAGGGTTGGGGGTTGAGGGTTGAGGGATTAAGAGGGTATGGGGGTTGAGGGATTAGGGTTTAAGGGTTAAGGGTTGAGGGTTGAGGGATGAAGAGATTAAGAGGGTATAGGGGTTGAGGGAGTACTGTTTAAGGGTTGAGGGTTAAGGGTTGAGGGATTAAGATTGTAGAGGGGTTTGGGTATTAGGGTTTAAGGTTTGAGGGTTAAGGGTTGAGGGATTAGGGTTTAAGGGTTAAGGGTTGAGTTTTTAGGGATTAAGAGGGTATAGGGGTTGAGGGATTAGGGTTTAAGGGTAGAGAGTAGAGGGGTTGAGTAATTAAGAGGGTATAGGGGTTGACAAATTAGGGTTTAAGGGTAGAGGGTAGAGGGGTTGAGGAATTAAGAGGGTATAATGGTTGAGGGATTAGGGTTTAAGGGTTTAAGGGTTGAGGGTTGAGGGTTAAGGGTTGATGGATTAAGGTTGTAGAGTGGTTCAAGTATTAGGGTTTAAGGGTTAAGGGTTAATGGTATAGGGTTTATAGTTTAAGGGTCCCACTCTCTCTCTCTCCCACTCCCTCTCTTAGGTCATCCCTCCACCATAACTGAATAAATTCTTTCCCTCTCAAGTTTCTCTCTCTTGGGTCTCACTCCCTCCCATTCTACCTAGACTAATCTGTGTCACTCCAATGCCATCTCTCACAATCCCTCTCTATCAGGCCTCACTTACCTCCCACCCCCTCTCTCCCACTTTGACTCCCTCTCCTTCTCTCTCAGGTGTCTCCCTCCCACCTTCTCTCCCTCTCTCTCTCTCTTAGGTTTCTCCCTCCCCCCCTCTCTCTCTCGTCTCTCCCTCCTAGCCCCCCTCTCTCTCTCTCCCATTCCCTCTCTCTCTCACTCTATCTCTCACCCACTTTGTCTCTCTCCCTCTCTCAGGTCTCTCCTTTTCAAAAAAACATATTTGGCCATCGCCAAATTTGGAGAGCACCAAATGTGTTTTACCTTGAAATGGTAAAATAGGGGTTGAACCTATGATTCAGGCCCACATTCTCCTATATTTTTCTAGTTCAACGCTTTATCCAAGTCAGAAATGCCTTTTTTTTATGTAGTTGACTTCATATTGTACCAATCTATGCTTGATACATCACCTTTTTACTACCAATCTGCATGGTAGACAACATAGAAGAAGTCATTTTGAAGTTTCTACATCATTTTACATTATCTGAGGTAATATATTCATTTTGGTAATATTGAAATGTTTATATTTAGTATATTTGTTTGTTTTTTGCAATATAAACTAAATTTCTTTAATGACTTTATTAATCATAACAATTGGACATAGAATTCAACATTCAATTAGATGGGATTTGCATAAAAAAGTTTAATTTTTATTTGTTTGAAGAACAAATAAATGAAAACATGACATTTACTTAACATAAATTTACTTATGAATTCTATGTGCATTGCTTATAGTAGTCCATTTCTAGCATGGCTAGTGGAATTCACTCTATTTCATTTTATTTTCAACTAATTTGGAAAACCTAATAGCTTTCATCAATGTTAATGCAAGTGTCCACTAATTTTTTTGTTCCATAAAAAAAATCACCTTCATCACATGTGCTTAGATAAATTCAAGTGAGGTTACATAGTTGTTAATGCAAGTTTCCATTCATTCATACCCTTTACCTTTCTAATAAATAAAAAAATGGGAAATTTTGTGCAATTGAGAATGCTTATTGTCTTTCTAAGTTACCTCATTGCTAAAGAAATAGTGAATAATTATAAGATATAGCATCACAAACCCTTCTTTGAATTCATATTCTTCATGACTTCGTTGACAATCAAAAATTTGGTTTTAAGAACAATAAACATAAGATTCTCTAGTTTTCATTTAGGTGGAAACAACTTATACCCTAGGTTTGTGATGCAAACTAGGGAGACAAAACATTCAACAATCATAATTAGATCAATTTCGAACAATCTTCAATCTCAAAAATCTCAATTCAATGTTGAACTGACCAATTCACATTCATTTCCTTGTAGCATTCACAACAGAGAAAATTGTCCATATCTTATCATATCTTAGTCACTAGAACCCTCTCTAATGCATCTAAACATTAAACCCTTGCTTTAGGCCTTTCTATTCTTGAAACAAGGAGGGTTTATTCAAAATCAATGTTCCAGGCCTCTGGTGTAGGAACACCTTGGAAGCTCAATTTTTTCAAAAATGCCATCTTTAGTGAGCATGGTAAAATGCTAGGATTTTAGTTAATGTTGAGTATATTGTGTTCAGTAAGGTCAATTAGACCATTTTATAATGTAGTTGGAGCTAAGGGAGTTCAGTTGTCTCATAGCTTGCAATTTGGCTAAATCTGGTCAGAAAAATTGCTAAAAGATGCAAAAGTTGTAGAGTTGGAGGGAGTTGGAATGAAATCAAAATATTTATAATAACCTTCAATGCCTCAAAGGAGAGGTTGTTGGTTGATTTGTACCCCATTTTTTTTATCAAGAAGAATGTTATTTTCTAAAAATTTATTGGTTTCTCTCAAATTTTCTTGTTGTTGTATGGCTTGTACGGATTCTAAGATGATATGAAACTGGTTGGATGTATTAGATTAATGAATCAGATTTCATTTTCACCTATTTAGAGGTTCTAACTCTTTATATAGTGAAAGTTATATTGTTTTTACTATTGCTACCTGCTTTCACAGTGTTCTTGGATTGAAGGGTTTCATTATGTAATTCAACCAATTACACTTGTTTTGCCTACTGTAACTTGTGGAATGGGTCCTCTAACTTTTAAAATACATTCCTAACCTATTTAGAATGTTGTGGGGTCAAGGTTGGGTGTTTGGGATGATGTTCTAGGACTGTAGCAGGGTATTTTCATGGTGAAAATTAGGGCTTCAAGTGGTGTTTTGACAAAATGTGGGAAGGATTGTCCATGTAATGTATTATTCACCATGTGTAGGGTCTAGTAAGTGTGTTTGGTGCTTTGTATGGGTCTGGCAGGTCTAAGAGATAGGAGTTTCATTAAAATCCCAAGTTTTTTGCTTGAAATTGAGGGTTTGGTGTATTAGGGGTCTAGAGGTCTTGGACCTGGAAACAAATCAGGAAATTGGAGGTTTTGACACATAAAATACTGTTGTTTGAGGATTTTGAGTGAATATGTAATGTTTAAAATGTACTCTTTTTGTAAATTAGGCCAATTAAATAGCCTTTTCCAAGGTGGGTCTATTGGAAGTCAATGTTGGTCCAAAGGAATTGATACTGGGGTTTACCTATGTTTTATAACTTGCAAATGGGTATCTTAATCATCCTTGGTTTTGTCAATTGTTTTGGAAAATCTTGGTGAAATGGCCCTTGAACCAGGTTACCTATGCTAGAAGGGAAAGCTTGGTAGAAGTTGGGATTTTCAGTTGAACATCTAATTTTGCTTTGGAATCTAATTGATTCTCATTGATTTGGTGTATTGAATGGTTTCCACCCCTCTCTGCATAAAAATTGGTGTTTCTTGGTAAGTTAAGTGATCAAGTTGTGTGTAAGTCTATTAAGAGCCTTCCTCTAAATCTTTGAACAAGTTCATTGTGGATCCCTACATGTACTACATCAGCCTCTAGCTACTTTACCAACTCTTCAAACACACTCAAAATCCATACTCTAATATCTAACCCTAAAGACATCTAACTCCATCATGTATGAAAAATATTGTGTAGCATAGACATGTTTGATAATTACAAACAACTCACTACCTTCTTTCATAAAATGCTTTGGTTTGTTTCATATTTAATGCAATGTAATCAACGATATCAATATTTTCATAAAATGGATTACTTACTTTTTCTATGTGTTTTTGTGAACATGTAGCATTCAAGGTCATGTCGAGGAAACGATCGAAGCCTCTAACACTGGAAGACTATGCATTTAAAAATGCAAGGAGAAGAGAATCAAAAAATGTAGCTCGTGAAGCAAAGGAATTGCAGCCCATACAACCAAAAATTCTCGTGCAATCTGAGATGTCAAATTGGCAAAACAAAGGGCACGAATGAGGATAGGAGTGGATACCGAAGTTGGGGGCACATCATCAACCATAGGTGAAGCTCAATACACATCTCTAGTTAAAGACACATTGGCAACATGTGGTTTTCTAGGTACATCAAAAATCACATCTCCAATTGAAGACACACCATCAACAACATTTATTTTTGAAAGTACATCAGAAAACACATCTCTATTTGAAGGCACTCCATAAATGACATCTCAAGTTGGAGGTACAACATCATTTACATGTCAATCTCAAGGTATGCCATCAATTGCACCTCCAATTGAAGTTACACGATCTATCCCCAATGTTGTTGACCTTCCCAATATTGACACAAATTTACATTTGAGAACTCCTCCTCGAGTTTTGCATAGAAAACCTACATTTTTTATTGATATTGATTCCAATGTTTTGAAATGGATGCCTAATAAGATTCCAAAACGTACATGTCAAATGTATGCACAAAGGATATGGAGTTTGTTTTTTGTGAAGCTAAGTGAGGGTGGAAGATGCCAACTATTTGTTGTAATGATGAGGCAACTCAAATTTAGGCCCACCATGAAGGCTCTTGGGCAAAGATTTTTGAATGACTCAAGTGAAAATTCCATTCTAAAGAACTTGATGAGTGCATACGAGAGTGTGGGTTCCACCTCACACACGAATGATAGTTGTGCCACCTGACGTGTGATGACAACAATATTGTTAAGCAGTCAAACAAGGAACAAGGTGAACCTTACAAATGAAAGTAAGTCTTTGAAATTAATTAGATCATCTCTAATGAGAGCCAAAGGAAGGTGTGAAAGAGTGGAGGATCCAAATAGGAATGAGTTATGGGCATTCTCGGGTAGAGTGCCACGGAAAGACACAAGAATTGCTCAAGGCTTGAGATCTTTAATTGTGAATTATTGGAAGGATAACACAAGGATCTCTCATAATCAAAGAGATGTTGTAATAAGGAGAATTGGTAGTAAAAACCGTGAGCCACATCCAATGCATTATTTGGATACCACTCAAACCCAATTTTTTGTTGATTTTGTAAAGAAGTTTCTTGAAATTAAATATGTCAAAGGTATTTTGAAATGCTAAAGCCTTTTTATGTCAAAATAAATCACACACACACACACTACTTGCTATTGTAGGGTTCATATTGAGTTTTCTAACCATTATGATTTTTATCAACATATATGTGTAGATATGCATACTGACATTGTTTTGCAGGTATGTAACATAATGCCTCCACCTGAATCGTCAAGGAAATTTTTGTCTTTCATTTTATGTGAAAGAGAGGATGGTCAATTTTTTTACAAAAAATCATGTTTGGATGGCACATGTGATCATTGTGGTGGTATGCAACATTTTCCAATTTTCTAACACATGGCTAGTACACACAATTGGAGAAAAAATTGTGGAATTTGGAAAATATAAGATAGTGGCACACAGTCTAAAACATGGGAAAGAAGCAAAGAAGTGTGAATTGTTCAGTGATAAGATTCTACTGTATCAATTTATGGGCATTTTCCATGATCATGTGGTCTATAAGTATGCAAGGCATACACATAGAGCACAATGGTTGGACTCACAGTTCAAGTTATGCAAGGACACATTTCCATTTTTTCATATTGTTTCAGTTGTCGACTTCACTAAGAACTACACACTACAGCCACAGAATGAGGTGCAATCACAGTACTACAACTCCATGCAGGTTGCTACATTTGTTCATATAGCATTCATTCATGTAAATGATAATACAAAGGAAAATAGGAAAGTATTGAGGGAGTATCACTGTTACATCAGTGATGATCGCACACATTCTACAGAGTTTGTGCAAGGTTGCTTTCATATGTTCTATGATGATCTAGCTAGCAGGGGCATATCATTTAGTCATCATATCATATGGTCAAATAATTGTACATTCAAATTCAAGAACACCAAAATGTTTTACTGGTTGAGTAGGATGCATGGGATTAGTGGTGTTCATCATATGTGGAACTTCTCATAGGCCGGGAATGGAAAGGGGGAGCATGATGGAGCAGGTGCATGTATCAAAAGAGCCCTAGCATGAGAAGAGTTAAAGTACACAAACAGTGTAAAGTTGGTAGATGCAAGATCAATTGTCTAGTGGTGCAATAGTGCAATGAGTCCATGTAGTGAAGGTAACTCTTTAGTTCATAGATTTTTTCATTTAGTAGATGATACTAACATTGCAAAATATGAGGATTGTTGTACACTAACAAGATCGAGCAAGATACACTCTTTTAGAAGCTCCAATGCAGGTACATGGACTATCCATACAAGGAAGATGGCATTCTTTTGTTATGCAGGTACACTTCAATCATGGAATGATTGCGAGTCAACAGAGTGGGTTAACGGATGGTCTATAAGAAGTCTAACCCCACTTGAAACTTATTAGCTCCCAACGGCTCTACAAATCATGGAGATGCAATCATCCATTGACTTTGATAATGTATTAAACCTACTAGAACCAGGTAATATATCTTACTTACAAGTTTTATTCTGTTGCTCAGTAAATACATCTAACAAGATGCACATGTCAATGCAGGGCATGTTTATGCGGTGATTACAGATTAAGACAATAGAGAGGGTACATATTATTACCTATGTTTTTGTATCGACGCCAAAAGGAAATTGGAGTCCCTAGTTATAGATGGAGAAAACATAGAATATCCTAAAGGTTTGGTGGTTGTTATTGGAACATGGCTTCGAAGGTATCTAGTTAAGAATCTTGTTGTTTGGTTGTTTGAGGACTTCGACACGCATCGGAAATTTTTTCAGTACTCGAACCTTGTTGTCGCCACCAATGTTCATTTGATCAAATATAAGGGTAGACCTGTGAACAAGAACTTGTGGAAAGTGTGTGAGTCTGACCATGATGCAATACTTGATACAATAAAGAGTAGAGCAGACCCGGATGGCTCCCTAGATTGATTTGTAAGTATGCACGTTGAATTTGTAAATTCATGTTATTGATCACTCTTTTGGACCAACACCTTGCAATCAGGATTTTTCACCATTAGTGTTTGATGTCATATGCATTTACGACTGTCATTGATCCTTTTCTAATTGTGATTGTAGGTAATACTTAAGTTTGTCAAAGTATATAAGAAAAGAACATCGGTTGGTGGTGCAAGTGTTTAGTGGTATGAGAAACATTGGTTGTTGGTGCATTTTCTGGTTGTCAATCTTCTCTTTCTTTCCCATCTCATAGATTTATTGGATTCTTATATGCTACATTTTTTATGTTAAGCCTCTCAGTGATATATTTGAAATTTATACGTAGAATCATCGAGAGATGATAAAATAGTGAAGGGGAACATCACCATTGTAGGACCTTCAATCGACCTTCTTATCTAGCATGCATGAAGGTGATAGTAGGTCTTTTCAGCTTTATGATTGACATTATTTAGTTATTGCTCTTTTAATTATTTTTATGTGAGTCTATGTCTAAGATTGAGAGGCTTTTGCGAGTTTTTTGCGGACCAAATTCCTATGATACTACACAACCACAGAGAGGCTACTACCCATGTGTTTCATAGGGAGCAGGGGATGCATATGTTTTGAACCATTTTGGAATGTAAATAACTAGGCCAACTGAGGTGGAATGGAGAAACAAAACTAGGCAGAAACTCCTTTTGTTTCTTCTCAAGTACAATATATTTCATGATTTGTGCTACAAATGGGAGGATTATTTCCCTACATGTATTGATACAAGTATTGAAAAATGGGAAGATTATCAAGATGTTCTTCCATCCATATTCTAATATTTGTCATTGAATTAGTGTATTTTTTTATATACAAAAATTCTGAGAAATTAATACATGCAAATGTGTATATTCCTTAATATATGCCTCAATTAAATGTGAATATTACATTTAAAATTAGTTGTAATGCTTCATGGTTTACATTTAAAGTTATCTTCAAGGAAAAACATGTGGATTTATGAGTAAGAATGAAATAATGTCTAATATAATTGTAGAAATGCATATTTTATTGCCCCTACTGATGCAGAGGTGGTGGTAACCCAAGATACAAACTGAGACAACTTCTCTCAAATATGCCAAGCAAGACATCAACTTTCAACTAACTCAACCTTGTAAAATAGCATCAAACTCAACATGGACCCTACATAGGTTGTCAACATCAAAGAAATGATAATTAAATCAACTTTACACAATCCCCAAGGCATATAAATTGAATTCCTCAAAAACTCACCTTTTGTCAATCCTACCGAATTGGAAAGCTAGTGAACTCACTGGCTTGCCAAATCCATAGGGTTGAAAAGGTAGGGGAAGACTATGCCTCATAGAAATCAATGCAACCTAGGTCATCTCTAACATACCTCAATTCCACCTAAGACTCCTTTGGAGCAACTTGCTAAAACCTTGTAAACAATGCTATCCAACCTCACTTTTTCATGTAAAAACACCCCAAATGCCACCTAGGGAATCACCAAAAATCGGTATGCGCACCTCCTGATGTAGAGTGGATCAATGAAGATGTGATTTGATACTTCTCTCAAATATTCCCACTAAGACATAAACATTCACTTGACTCAACAGGGTACCTCAACTTCCCAATCATGGACTATTCAAAACAACATTAGGCCTTAACTTCCTTGTAGCCTTGTCAACTAGGATAGTCAACAATAAAACTAGTAGGCCTCTTCAAATCCCCAAGACCCGAGGGTATGACATTCAACAAAACAACTACTATGGACCAATCTACAACGCCACAAGGGGACCTAATGAGGTTGTTCCAAACAAGAACCGAGGTATCTAGGAACTCCCCATGATGCAGAGTGGATCAACCAAATAGGAGAGATGACAGCTTCTCTCAAATATTCCCACTTGGAAATCAATTCACCAAACTCACAATAGGGTAACCTTGCCACTTGACATGGTATTTTGGCCAATCAGACTGAGATAGAGGTTTAGACCAGATTTGTTGCCCTAGAAAATGTTTCTCCTGACCACTCTAAGACATAACACCATAAATTTCACCTAAGGAATTCCATTTTTTCATCGCTCTAGACTTTAGGTATCTTTTACCCTTAACCTTTGTAGCACTACCTGGTAGGACAACCAAGACAAAAACCACATACAATCCTGTAACAGGCCCAAACCACTGAATTTGGACAAAAAATGGATGCCCCTAAAAAATCTCAAAGTCTCCCTTCTTGATGAACAAAGGTAAAGTCACAACAAGCCAAAAGATAACACTACAAGGTAGGCTTAATAGGCTACTCAACTAACTAAATAGCAACTTTTAAAACAAGTAACCGTTGCATTTCAAATTTGTTGCTTTAAGCAACTTACAAATTTGCAACTTTAGACTCCTCCAACCTAATGAATACAACTAATGACCTCTAAACCCACACAAATGGCTTGGAAATAGCCTTATTACATCAAAAAAACTCCATTCTTGCACACTCATATATAAATACACATATTTTCCTTCAAAGGCTACAAAGACAACTTCTAGTGCAAGATTGAAATTTTCACATTTTTTATCAGTAGACCCAAAACTCATCCTAAAACATACCTAATGGTCTTAATTGACCTTATTCAAGGCAAAGGATGCTCAAAATACCCACAACAACCTATTGAACAACCTATTGACCAACCTATTCACCATCAGATAATCAGATATTGAGGGTGAGGTGTAGGCAAGGGTTTATTGAAAAACCATACTCCAAAACTTCCCACAACCAACCAAAGCCTGAAACACCTTCAAAAAGGTCTAATCAAGCTTAAAAATTTAAGAGATATCTCTACCCCCAAATATTTCTTCAAACCCTAGCACTAAACCACAATTTTCCACTAAAAAATGCACCATTTGACATCTACGACATCACCTAAAAACCTTCTATTAGCCTCCCTTGCACAAAAAAATTTGCATACATGTTTTATAATGCTAACTAATCCTTTCCATCAATTTACATCAGCATACAGTGGGTGGAAGGTTTAATATGACATTTTAATACACTCAAAACCCATAAAATAGGGTATACAGACCAACCCTCAGTAATTGGCTTCTAAAATGCACAAAATCACTTGAAATCGAACCAAACTAAAACTAAAATGAAGTTAAGTCTACTGCCCACCTAATTCCATCGAAAAGAGAGAACAATTGCTTTGAGATATGTTCAACCGACGGGATCCCTTAAGGGTCCAAAATGCAAAACAACAACAATCTTTGACAGGGTATTAATCATAAACTGTGGTGATTACGAAATCTTTGTCTAAACCTATGAAATCATGTTGGTCCCCTCTACAATAAACTCTCTTGGTTTTTTCTATCTCAGAAGCATTTTCCTGTGGTGGCGAATTTTCACTTGGGGAAAAAGTTGTCAAATGCAAGTAGTTGAAAGTTGCAAAGTGGTGCAACTTTCATTCTGCAGCTTGTGTGACCAAACAGATTGTTTCAACACATCTGGGTGGGTACGTTTACGCTAGGCATGGTCCCTTTTCGCACCTAAACATGTGAAATCGCTCTAAGCTACGTTCAACCGGATCGATCCCTTAAGGGTCCAAAGTGCAAAATGAATGCGAACTTTAGCATGCTAGTATTTGGACACCATGTTGATTAGAAAATTATCATTTGAACCTATGGTATCATGTTGGGCCCCTCTACAATAACCTCTTTCGGTTTTCTCTATCTCAAAGGCATTTTCTTGTGGTGGCAAATTTTCACTTGGGGAAAAAGTTGTCAAATGCAAGTAGTTAAAAGTTGCAAAGTGGTGCAAATTTCATTCTGTAGATCATGTGACCAAACAAACCACTCCAAAACATCCAAATAGGTACTTTTATGCTAGGAATTGTCCTCTTTCACACCCAAACACCCAGAATCACTCTGAGCTACATTCAACTAGATCGATCCCTTAAGGGTCTAAAGTGCAAAATGGCTACAAACTTCAGTATGTTATTACTCAAATACCGTGACATTTAGAAAATTATTTTCTGATCCTACAAGAACCTCTCTCAGTTTTTGCTATATCAAAGGCATTTTCCTGTGGTGGAAAATTTTCACTTGGAGAAAAAGTTGTCAAATGCAAGTAGTTGAAAGTTGCAAAGTGGTGCAACTTTCGTTCTACAGCTCGTGTGACCAAACAAATTGGTCCAACACATCTGAATAAGTATTTTTATGCTAAGAATGGTCCTCTTTCACACCCAAACACGCAGAATCGCTCCGAGCTATGTTCAACCGGATCGATCCCTTAAGGGTCAAAAGTGCAAAATGGTTGTGAACTTCAACATGCTATTACTCAGACACCATGATTCTTAGAAACATCTCATTTGATCCCACGAGATCAAGTTGGGCCCCTCTACAATAACCTCTCTCAGGTTTTGCTAGCTCAAAGGCATTTTCTTGTGGTGGTAAATTTTCACTTGAGGAAAAAGTTGTCAAATGCAAGTAGTTGAAAGTTGCAAAGTGGTGTAACTTTTGTTCTGCACCTCATGTGACCAAATGAACTGTTCCAACACATCCAAATAGGTATTTTTATGCTAGTCATGGTCCTCTTTCACACCCAAACACACAGAATCATTTCGAGCTACGTTCAACCGAATCGATCCCTTAAGGGTCCAAAGTCCAAAATCGCTGCAAACCTCAGCATGCTATTACTCGGATACCGTGATGCTTAGAAAATTCTTGTCTGATCCTACAAGATTGCGTTGGGCCCATCTACAATAACCTCTCTTGGTTTTTTCTATCTTAGAGATATTTTCTTGTGGTAGCGAATTTTCACTTGGGGAAAAAGTTGTCAAATACAAGTAGTTGAAAATTACAAAGTGGTGCAACTTTTGTTTTGCAGCTCGTGCGACCAAACGAAATGTTCCAACACATCCAAATAGGTATTTTTACACTAGGCATGGTCCTCTTTTGTACCCAAACATGTGAAATCGCTCTGAGCTACATTCAACCAGACCGATCCCTTAAGGGTCCAAAGTGCAAAATGGATACAAACTTCAACATGCTATTACTTGGATACCGTGATGCTTATAAACTTCTTATATAATCCTACAAGATCATGTTGATCCCATCTACAATAACCTCTCTTGGTTTTTGCTATCTTGGAGGCATTTTCCTATGGTGGTGAATTTTCACTTGGGAAAAAGTTGTCAAATGCAAGTAGTTGGAAGTTGCAAAGTGGTGCAAATTTTATTTTGCAGCTCATGTGATCAAATGAACTATTCCAATGCATCCAAATATGTATTTTTACGCTAGGCATGGTCCTCTTTCACACCCAAACATGTAAAATTGCTTTGAGCCACGTTCAACTAGATCGATCCCTTAAGGGTCCAAAGTACAAAATGGCTGCAAACTTCAACATGCTATTACTCGAACACTTTGACTCTTAGAAATTTATCATCTGATCCAACAATATTTTGTTGGGCCCATCTACAATAACCTCTCTCAATTTTTTCTATCTCAAAATTATTTTCCTGTGGTGGCGAATTTTCACTTGGGGAAAAAGTTGTCAAATGCAAGTAGTTGAAAGTTGCAAAGTGGTGCAACTTTTGTTTTGCAGCTCGTGTGACCAAACGAACTATTCCAACACATTTGAATAGGTATTTTTATGTTAGGTATGGTCCTCTTTCACACCCAAACACGTGGAATCACTCTGAGCTACGTTCAACCGAATTGATCCCTTAAGGGTCCAAAGTGCAAAATGGTTGCAAACTTCAGCATGCTATTACTCAGACACCATGATGCTAAAAAGCTTCACATCTAATCCTATGAGATCATGTTGCACTCCTCTACAATAACCTCTCTCGGTTTTCAATATCTTGGAGGCCTTTTCCCATGGTGGCAAATTTTCACTTGGGAAAAAAGTTGTCAAATGCAAGTAGTTGAAAGTTGCAAAGTGGTGCAACTTTCATTCTGCAACTCATGTGACCAAATTAAATGTTCAAATGCATCTCCATAGGTATTTTTACACTATACTTGGTCCTATTTCACACCCAAACACGCAGAATCACTCTGAGCTATGTTCAACCAGATCGATACCTTAAGGGTCCAAAGTGCAAAATGGCTGCGAACTTCAGCATGCTATTACTTGGACACCGAGATGGTTAGAAAATTCTCATCTAATGCTATGAGATCATGTTGGGCCCGTCTACAATAACCTCTCTCGGTTTTTTCTATTTCAGAGGAATTTTTATGTGGTTGTGAATTTTCACTTGGGAAAAAAGTTGTCAAATGCTAGTTGAAAGTTGCAAAGTGCAACTTTCGTTCTGCAGCTAATGTGACCAAATGGATTGTTTCAACTCATTTGGGTGGGTAATTTTATGCTAGGAATGGTCCTCTTTCGCACACAAACATGTGAATCGCTCTGAGCTACATTCAACTGAATTGATGCCTTAAGGGTCCAAAGTGCAAAATGGTTGTTAACTTCAGCATGCTCATATTCGGACACCATGACACTTAGAAACTTCTCATCTAAGCCTATGGGATCATGTTGGGCCCCTCTACAATAACCTCTCTCAATTTTTTATATCTCAGAGGCCTTTTCTCGTGGTAGTGATTTCTCGCTTAGGGAAAAAGTTGTCAAATGCAAGTAGTTAAGTGTGTAAAAATGACTTTATAGTCATTTCACCCATTGTATCTTATTGTAACTTAGTAGAATGACATAATTAGGGGTAGGGAACATATGTGCATGGTTTATGGATTAGGGGAGGTGAGTTGAGTGGTTTGGTGTGACGCCCTAGTTGGCAATTTGATGAGTTTTGGTGAAATTCAGTGGTTTAAGAGTGGAAATAGTTGAAATCCTTTAGGGCAGCAGTTTGTGAGGGACTTTTAAGCATGTGCAAGTTCTTTTAAGCATGTTTGATGCATTGGAAAGGTGTTATGAGTTGTGGGAATAGGATTTTCAATAAACCCACCTATTTTAGGCTTTTAGCCATAGCAGCAAGGAAGTGAACTAGTCCACTGCCTTGTGTATGGCTTGTCATGGCATTCCATCACCACATTTATTTGATGCATTTTTTCAAATAGTTCACTACCTTGTCTATGCTATTTCTTACTATTATGATTTTGATATATTTTTTCGAAGCATCCATAGCTTGTTTGAAACCACTTGTTTTAGGCTTTTAGCCATAGCAAAAAGGCAGTGAACTGTTTGACAAGATGCTTTGGTAGACATGTATGAAAAATGTGGTAACATAGACAAGGCAGGGAACTATTTGAAAAAATACCTCAAAGAAATTTGGTCTTATAGAATGCCATGATAAGAAAATGCAATTGAAAACTGCTCGTACTTATTACTTATGCAATGTGAAGAAATTGCATAACTGCTTAGGTTGACTTTGTACAAACTATATTGTAATTGAAGTTTTGTCATCTATCAACATCTACTTATTAGTTATGCAAAGTGAAGTAATGCTTTGACTTTGAAAGATGTGAAATGGAATGTAATCAACGATATGAATATAAACTACCAAAATCCATCTTACAATTCATTAATTAAAATATTTATTTTATTTTCTCTCTATATCTCTATATGTTGTGGAAATACCTTTCAAATTTTTTTAAATTTTTTTTATCTCTTGTTGTACAATTTTTCCTAGTTTTTTCACAAACTATTATGCTTTTGGTTTGTCAAATTTTTCCCCAAAAGATTTTTGCTACTATGCATTAGAAGCATGAAGCATACACATAATATAGGTGAATTATATATGTGAATAAGTGAACCATACGTGTGAATAAGTGACGCACAAGTAATTGAAGCATTCCAAAGGATACAAACCACCATGAATGGAGCTTATTTACACAATACGCTTTAGATGGGGCTTATTGATTATTCAACAGTAATTAATTAAGTATTAGATGTAATCAAAATCCATGTCAATAACATTCAAGCATACAAATTGCACGATATGCATGATAACATCATTCAAGAATGGCAATAGCAAAATAAGAGTTTCTTTAATCAAAAATCTGAAATGCTATACAATGATATATATTGATAAAAGTATATACAATATATCCAAAACAACCATATAGGCTTAGTACAAAGGAGCCATATGGACATAAAATTTCACGTATATATCGATAGTACAAAACATATGTTCCAAAATTCCACATAGGCATACAACAAACAACAATAATACATAGTCATTTCCCTCTAGGGGAAGGAAATAGATCATGTGTTGCTTTCAAAATTTGGATGGATGGAGTGACTATTGCTTCTCTTATCTTTCGAACACACTCGCTAGTCCTCCTCTCTTCACTCTGGACCTTCAACTGATACAATAAAAATTAAAGATATTAAAACATAGAAATTAAATTATGGAATGGCATATAACAGAATATATAATCACTTACCACATACATATAGTCATCATGCACATTTACAACATCACCATGTCCATGATCTGGAGTGACAACCACCTGTAGCAATCATGAAGATAAAAATTAAACTACATAAAAGTATCGTGATTTTTTTTTATAATAGACCATAAAAGAGCAAATATAATGTCAAATCGACTAATCTATTCCATACCTCTCTCAATGGATCCGAATTGGCTATTGTTGTAGCAAATCCATGGTCCATCGTGCCACCGACATCACCAACGTTGTCTCTTGTCAACATCTACAAATGAAACAATATCTCAGGTATCATGTTGATATAAAGACCAAGAGGGGATAATGGAACATAAGGTGAAATAAGAGAGGGTAATGCGATGGGAATAGAAGGGTGATGCAGAGAGGTGGCTCAAACTCATTCAAAGTGACAAATTGCATTCAATAGGCATATAAAAAGATTAAAATTTCCTATTATAGTTATCCAAACAATCCTCAAAGCTTGACAACAATCGAGAGTCTAACTTCTCACTTTCACCCATGTAACCTGGCAGTAGTGCAAACGCAGTTTTTGGCCTTTAACTCTCATGCTTTCCAAAACACTTGAAAATTAGAAGGTAGATTCAGATACCCATTTTGGAGTTATACAACATATCTCTTAACCAGATACAAGTCTTTCAGACCAATCCCTTGAAAGTAGATCCTCAACATTGTCTTAGGCCATGAATTAGACCAAATTTATAAAGCAACATACGTTTAAACTTAATACAGACCCTTGAAACCTTGGAGAAGAATTTCCTATGCCCTCAAACCTCTAAAACCACAATCAACACCCAGGGTTGACACCTCCAACATAGAAAACTCCAAAACCCTCAATTTCATGCCAAGTCAAGAGGGTTTATTCAAAGTTTGACTTGCACAACCTCCTAGACCATGCCATCGACTCAGACATGTATATTCTGACCCCAATATTCTCAAAATTTGGAAAAAACTCAACAGTCTCATTGATTTCCACAAACCTTAGACCCAAGGCTCCGTCTTCATGTGTTTTTCTTCACAAAACTCATTAAGATAGTAGGTTTACCTCCTTAGTTCCTTCTCCACAACTCTAATCATGCAACCTACAACCTACTCAGACTCCCTAGGGCCCATTATACTAGTTATAGTAGGTACAGTCGGTGTAAGGGACCTTAAATCATGATTTTGGTTACAAAACCCTCAAACAGTGTGTCTTCAACCTGTCACAAGAAAACAAGGATATTTACCACAAATCATAATGGATATCACTCAAACTTGTTTCAAAAGATTGTTAACACCTGCCACCACAAAGTAAAATTATTTTGCATGGCACAATCAATCTATACGGGCTCGTAAAAGCTTGCAAATGACAAGAAAACTCAAAAATTTGATGAAAAACAAAGATATTATTATTGCTAATGCTTCAAACTTCAAGCCAACCTTACAAAACAAGTTGTCATGCCTTTTTAAAGGCTTATCCTCATCAAACCAATTCCCAACTGCCTTACAACTACTTTTTAAACCTCTCATGACCGTTGCATTACAAATTTGTTGCATTTATGCAACTCACATATTTGGCACTTCCAAGTTTTGACTCTTTATATTTTCCTAGACCCTCTTAAACACCTAAACTATTACAAATAGTCTAATGAGACCATATTCAACTAAGAAATCATGAATTACTCAAGAAAACATCATCCTACCTACCTTGACACCCCTTGTCAACTTTGACAATTCCTTCCACACGATTTGCAAACCTTACAAGATGAATACAAAAGCCCCTTAAAGTTGATCAATTACAATATAATGGTCACATTGGACCTTATTAAGACTCAAGGAATCAAATAAAACATCCTAACACACCTTTCCTATCAAACACTTAATGAAGAAACATAGAAAAGAGTGGTGCCCCTACACCGAAGGGATTAATGGAACATAGGATGAACTGGTATAGATTGATGGGATGGGCTAAGATGGGATAAAAAAATATAGGGTGGACAATTTGAGGGTAATTTGATGTGATTTTTAGGGAATAATGCAACATAGGGTGAATTAGGAGGTGTCTAGGGTTTGACTATAGTACACGAAGTGCGAACTTGACCTATGTGTAGCAATAATAGAGAAGAGTTATCTAGGATGAAACATGGATAAATATGGTATAACACAAGATGATATAAAGAAACATAGGGTGGAACATAGGGGATCATGGAACATCTAGGGTGATATAATAATGGCTACAATAAGATGGGAGTAGAAGGACATAATGACACACAGCATGGACTAGAAGATATTAGTGGGATGGGCTAGGAGGGGATAATGGAAAATAGGGTGAAATATTAAATGTTAATGGTAAGGGATTAGGAAGGAATAAACGAACAAAAAGTGAATTAGGAGAACATAATGTGACATGATCAAGGAATACTTGAATGAAATGTTTGTGTTTCTCATCAATTTTTTTGATTTGTATATATGCAAAATTATAAAAATTAGCTAACATAGATTTACAACACCATTAATGAATAAAGGCTACCTGAGTGTACATTATTTGAGGATATGAATCATGAGGTGTGGAGGAAGAAGGTGCACTAGGAAATTGTTTGAAATCTAAAACATGTTCTGAGACAAACATTCAAATATAACATTCAACTGTTCAAATGTAATAATAATATCTTTAATACTAGTTGCATACCTATGGACTCATCGTTGAGAATGTATAAGGGTTTGTAGGAATAGAGCATGCCTCATGAACAATGTGACCCTAAAATTTCATCATATCAAAATTCTACTAATTTAGTTATTCTTAAATTTCAAAATATAATCCAATAAACAACATTAAAATAACTTGCTAAATTTTACCTGAGTGTTAATGTCAAATGTATCATTTAGAATATCATCTGTGAAAGCCATCACCTCTACAATTGATGTAGGTTGTGTAGCTACATAACGAGCACCCTGATAATCGTACATGCAAACAACACCACAAGCACCAAAATGGTGGGGTGGAGCTCAGGGCCTACACGTCTCCTCCACACCAGGCTCTACTAGAGGACTCACAAACTATAAAAAGGTTTGGGTGAGTGAGCCAATCGACTTCATCATGTCCACCTCTACACTATCCTTAACAATAGAAGGAACAATGACATGCTCCACCATTGGTTTTCCCAAGGCTCTCAGTGCCAACTATGGATTATGTTGTGTAATAGGTCTATCGTGTGTGGAGTCCCCACCTCTACCCTGAAAGTCTAAGATGTCAAAATAGTTTGGCATTTTATTCAGGAAAAACTCGCAATAGATTTTCCTCAAAAAGTATTGCGGCAGCTCATGGTTATTGCATGGAGGTTGGTCAAATACTATCCACCACCACTCCCAAAATTTGTTTTTAATTAACTCATGGTGGCACCAATGGATGGGGAACCTCCTGCATGCACGAGACAAAGGTTCATTGGTTTTTGGGTCTATAAATAGGGCACACAAGTTAGCTTTGCTAATTTTTAGTTTTTTGACATCTGCATATGACAAACCACTAGGATAAAATTATCTCATCTCATGCCTCTTATTTGACCAAAAATTCATTTGCTTGCTTGTTTCTTCAACATGAGTTACAATTGACTTCAATGATTCAGCAATCCCTCTCCTATAAGGGTGGGTTTCGGTATGCTCGCTTAATCTTGCAATTAATTGTTGAATGTCCCTTTTATTTTTTTCAATTTGATTTTGAATATTTTCTTGATGGAGGGGATTTGGGTTGTTATTGTATAGGAGGCTCTTCATGAAGGGGTGATTGTGAATTCTCAATGTTTCGGGGTGGAGATTCATTCCCTAAGAATTAGAACAAAGTTTTATTATAAAAACCTATTTAAATTTGCATTCTAAATCAAATTCGAAATAAATAGAATAAAAATGTGTACCTCTTTGCAATATTTAACCTATTCGATGTGTTGGTGGTATCCTTGTGGAAAATGGAAAGCTAGGGATGCAAACAATGGAAGAGATTTGGCGAGCACGAGTTGCAAACCTGAAATCCTCTTCCTCAAGCCACGAGTTGAAAATAAAATGAGGGTTTGAAACTCGATTTTTGGCTTTTATGTCAAATAAGCCATTTGGCGCACGCTAAATTTGGCGTGCACCAAATGGCTTATTTCAGGTTTTTTTTAATGTTTTTTCAATTTGGCACCTAAATTGTGTCACAGATTGGTGCACTTACCCTGATCTTAACCATATTTTCAAAGTTAATGTGACCTAGTCTCTTATGCTACAACCAAATTTCTTCAACATGACTCATTAAACACATACCTTGATTGTTTTCATTACCAGATGTGCCAAGAAGATTGTAAACATTTCCTTTAGTCCTTCTTCCAACTGTAATAGCTTTTCCAAGCTTGTTTTTAATCTCACATCCCTGTAAAGTGAACAAAACATGATAGCCACTGTCACAAATTTGACTAAGACTTAGAAGATTGTGCTTTAGACCTTCTACATAATACACATTGTAGATAGAAGTGTCCTCATTCAGAAGAAGTAAACCTCTACTTTTAATCTATATACCAGAATTATCACCAAATTTCACATATCCACCTACATAATCTTCAAGTTTTATGACTTTTTCTTTGTCACCAGTCATGTGGTTAGATAAAACACTATCCAACACCCATAAGTCCTTTTTCTTTGAATGAAAAGTTGTTTGAAATAACATAGTTTTCTCTATGTTTTTGACATTTTTAGGTTTCCAGACCTTTTTGATTTTTTGTTGTTTATTTTGCAGATCAGTATTGTGCTGCTTAACAAAGTGACCCAAAGTATTGCATTTAAAGCATTTGATTTTTTTGACAAAATCATAGTATTGCTTATGACCAAATCTAGGAATTTTAGGATTCATAAACTTGCAAGACCTCACTTTATGGCCAAATTTGTTGCAGAAAAAACAATACCCATAAAAGAAGGGATTGAAATTGTATGATGTTCTATTCTTCCTAAAAGGATGAACATGATTCTTATTAGAATCAAGATGGTTTGATTCAGAAATTTTATTTGGAGTAGCATCATTTTGCTTTGTATCATCATTAGAATATTCACCCTTTTCAAACCCAATACCAGTTTTATCCTTGTTCATTTTGTGCTTCCTAAGCATGTCATTCAGTTTTAAATTACTCTCACACTTTTCAATGGTCTTCCTAAGATCAACAATTTCATGTTCAAGATTTTGAATTTCTTGATCTTTATGACTTCTACTGATACGAAGAAAGACCTCAACTCTCTAGGCTTCTTCAAATTGAGTCTTCAGATAGATTATTTCCTGATTAGAAATTTTCTCTTGAGTAAGAGCTTGAGCAAAATTTTGATCTTGAGCAAGAATTTGGTTTTTAAGTTTTATAAACTCCTTTAAAGCACATTTCAATTCGATCTACTTCACCATCTTCAACATCATTGTTGTTAGTATCTTCTTGTTGTATGATTTCAACCATGAATAAGTTTTCATCTTCTTCAGCTAAAGAATCTTCAGATTTAGTGTCTGTTTCATTTTTACTGAAAAAAATCTTCT
The DNA here is from genome assembly GCA_007115665.2 of Sequoiadendron giganteum. NCBI lineage: Eukaryota > Viridiplantae > Streptophyta > Pinopsida > Cupressales > Cupressaceae > Sequoiadendron > Sequoiadendron giganteum. The sequence continues at coordinate 725,564,972 of CM021102.1, forward strand.
TCTTTTTGAAGTTGAATTTTTGTTTAGGTCTATATGCCTTTTTCTTAGGCAGTTTTTTAGATTTCTCAATGTCATTATATTGATCATCATAGGGACACTTTGCAGCAAAGTGACCTATTTTTCCACAGTTAAAACACTTAAAGGGAAGTTTTCCCTTATATTTTCTAGACCCCTTTTTAAGTTTTCTAAAAAAATGGGATTCTTTAGAATCAGAAAACTTTGATTCACTAACCTCATTTTTTCTTTCCTTTCAGTATTAAAGGCAATTTCTTTTGCAGAGGAATTGTTTTTACTGATTCTCATTTCATAAGCAGTCAGGGTGCCTTGTAATTTGTCTAAGGTAAGCTTGTCAAAGTGTTTCTCTTCTTCAAGAGTAGAAAATTTACCTTCAAATTTGGTCAGTAAGGTTCTAATGACCTTAGTTACAACATCAAATTATTTTACTTCTTCTCCTAGCCCTTTCATATAATTGGAAATTTCATAAACTCTCAAGAAGTAATCAACTAATTTTTCATCGTCCCTCATTTTTACTTCCTCAAACTGATGTTTGAGAGTAAGAACTTTTGACTGTTTAACTTTTTCATTTCCTTGATAGATGGTTTCAATTTTAAGCCAGATATCCCTAACAGAACTACAGTGCATGACTTTGATCAAGACATCTTTAGTTAATGCACATAGGAGAGCATGTTTTTCTCTTGCATTAGTTTCATATCTTTTCTTTTCATCAAAAGTTGTGGGCAAGGTAGTTGGTACAGTGTACCCAGTTAACACTATGCTCCACACATCGAGATCAACAGAATTCAGATAAGTCTCCATTTTGGTTTTCCAAAATACATAATCCATTCCATCAAATAATGAAGCTCTAGACATAGATGTGCCTTCATGAGCTTGAGACATTTTAAATAGACTCCAAGAGCAGAATCAATTGATCCTAGGTTGGTTAGACCTATCAAAGGACCCGCTCTTATACCAATTTTTGGAGTGAAAAAGACACTGAGAGGGTGGGGGTGAATCAATGTCATGAACTGATTTGATAAATTTTACAGAAACTGAACCAAAATAGATTTATGCTCTCATTTTTCAATGATTAACTCATCCATATATTGAATGCAATCACATATAACTGAAATGATAAGTATGACAATAAAACATTGCATAATAAAGCATTCTCAATAAATCAGAAGAACCACAGAAGAGCAAAGTGACACAAGATATGTCGAGTGGAAAACCCTCTTGGGGTAGAAAAACCACTCCTAAACTGATGCCTTTTAGGCTTCTATTTGAAAAAACACTTTTAACAATACCTTATAGGCTTATTTTTGAGCACCAACTCAAGGAGCACCAACCCCTCTTTTGAAACACTAATTTCAAGGAGTACAAGCCCCTTTCCAGATTGTAGGAATACAATGATACAAAGGGTCTCTCTATTTCTCTCTATTCTCGCAAGTGCCTCTCAATAGATAATCCCTACAATCCTCAAGGCTCTAAGTTGAACCTTCAGAATTCTAGGACCATTATCTAATCTTAAGACAACTTGTATTTTTCTTGTTTTTCAGATTTACAATATCAGAGTATAACATGTCTATCAGAATAGACCATACATGAATGCTATGTTCAATCTATCATATTTTTCTCATACTATTTTTCTCTCATTTTTCAAAAGTAGTGATAAATCCCTTTCATATCCTCTTACTAATATCTCTCTTAATTACCAATGTTAAAACAGGAATATATCTCATAATCCAGAGATTTTATACAAGATAAAATGTGCAATTTTTGTGAGTAACTGTGAAACCCTCAACAACCGTGAAGGTAAAGCTTTCTCTAGAAAGAGACAAAGTATTAAATGTAGGTTTGATCTTTGAACCCTGACCATACAAAGAATCTTCACTAGTAATTTCATCTGAAACATAATCAATATAATGCATGCACCAATAAAAAAAATCAGATTTGAAGGATTTTAATGGAACAAAAGTATCCTCGAATACCACTGCAAGAAATAGTAACCGAACCCTCATTATTGTGCACCCAATGACCAAGAATAACTACCACTTTAAATCCATGAAAAGAATGACATATTTCAAAAAATGCATGTCATAACATTTGATAAAAATGTATGCAACACCAATACATATTTTAGATACCCTTTTAAGAATAATGACAAGTGGAGATCATAGAAATACTATATCCTTAAAAAGTGTTTTCCATGCTGCTAGAAACAACAAATATAATGCTACAAGAGTCTAAAATAGATTTATAACCAAAACCCCAGAATATAAGAATGCAGTAACCAAAAATAGTTAGATCTTTTCGAATACCCACAAAGAGAAAAGATGCAACTAAAGCCATTCTAACAGAGATAATTCTACTTATGCATTTTCTGATTTGAATTAAGAAGACTGTAACTACCTTTTAAACTTGAAAACTTTCTCCAAAAACAAAAAAAATGATAATACCTATTCGAGCTTATAGTGCTACAACTTAGATAACAAAAATACAAGATTTTGACAAGTGCTCAGCTAGAGAAAAATAACGAACTTTCATCCACAATCACCTAATGTGAAATGACCGAACACCAACCATGACATGTCTCTTGCAGAGACCTCGAAGCAGCCTTGAGTCTACTTGCAGCAAGAGAAGAAGATGACAAAGTAATGACAGAGGAAAAGAACAATCATGGCGGTGACAAATGCTAGGGTTTACACCCTTAGCGAAATGAAAAATCAATAAGGAATGCCCAAATATCATTTTGCTTCCTTTTGAAACAAAGGCATTCGGTGCCTTTTCAAGATTTGATAAATCTTGAAGTCCACAGTATTACATCTTTTTAATCAAAACAACTTAATACCATGTAAGGAGTCTGACAAAATTATTACTATGCAATTTCAACACATTTCAAATTAGTTGATGCCTTAATCATTATACAATTTCCTTGACTTTCCAACATGTTGACTACCTTAGGAAACAAGGCATTATTACCAAGGGTCGATGCCATGTCACTTTCAAAGTGACTTTATAATTATTTCAACATACCTTTTGTCAGCCTTAAGGCATAATGAATCAACAATTATAGGACTCAATTCAAATGTGATTGCTTTCTAAGTCATTTTCAAATGCAAGTAAGCCAAAGAAATGCCACCAATCAATATTACAAAATTTCCATGAAATGACCTTTTTCAAAAATAGAGGCCAATTGAAATCAACTTATAAGCCATGAACCATATTATATACCAATGTCATATTTATCAACTGAGATATCAAACTCGAATGCCAAAATTCCAACCCAATATGTCATGTCAAGTAGTGTATCATAACCGATGACATTAGATAGATATGTGCCAAGATCAAACAATGATACCAGTGAGCCAAACTAAGAAGCATCAATGAAATTGAAAACCAACTAATAATGATGTACCTGAGTAACCATGCCAAATACCTGTAAGCAAGATAACCTTTATCTGCACATGAATCTCAACCTGATCAGTACCAAATCAAAGCAATAATTATATCCATAAACAAGGTATTGAATGCCATAATATGAATAGACCAAGAGTAATCTGAGCCTCAATCAAGTATCACAAAGTCAAAGCTAGAATGCCATAGCTGAACCAATGAATTGCCAAGATCACAGAGACAATATCAAAGTGCGAAAATACCAAGTTTGACATCAAGGATAAAATATCAACACTATTTGTATTACACACTTGTGTATAAAATGGAACCATTTTATAGGCAAAAGGAAAAGTTGCAGTATTATGGTTTTTCGATGAACTATAAGTTTTCAAAAACACGATCTAGTTTGGAGTGGGCCAAGGCAATTCTAGACGATCATTGTGTTCTCGATGAAACACATCCTGGAGGTACTGTTGAAAATTCAAAGTAGGTTCGACCACTACCTTGTTCAAAAATTTGGGGAGCACCTTTTTGTCTATGAGTGCCCTTGGAGTTTGCAGGGGAACACTTGCAAACATGTCCTGGATGTTGTTGGCTTGATTAATAGATCATCTATCATTGAAGGGGTGGTTCACGGTAAGTGAATTTCAATTCAAATTGTTGAGAAATGATGCCTCAATTTCTAGTTTGTACCTCTTATATTTCCGGACTTGGTGAAAAATTCATGTTTCTGCCCTTAACCGCTTTACAGCGAGCGGTGAGTTTGCTCACTGTGGTGGCCGCGGTGAGACCACTAGCGGTCTGCCTAGTGGTTACCACCCCACTGCGGGTGGTGAGTTCACTCACCGCAGTGGCTGCGATGAGACCGCTGGTGGTTACCACCCCACCGCGAGTGGTGAGTTCACTCACCGCGGTGGCCGCGGTGAGACCACTAGCGGTTACCGCCCCACTGCGGGCAGTGAGTTCGCTCACCATGGTGGTCGTGGTGAGACCACTAGAAATCTTCCAGGCGGTCAATTCCCTACCGTGGGGTGGCCTGGTGGCCTCCGCGGTAGCGCGGTATGACCGCCTGTAATGTTCTTGGCGATTACCTCTTCACCATGGTAAGGCATGTTGGACTCGGCAGTAGCATGGGGCGACTAGAGACAGAGCTTGGATGAGCTTGGAAGTGGCGTGGTAGGAGCTCAGATGGGCTCGAAGCTCGGTCAACCGGGCTTGACTGAGCTAGACCAAAATTTAGAATGATCGGCGAATGGAAGGTGGACACATGGCTCAGTGTCAATGTTTTGATTGGCTAAAAGCCAAAATAGTGAAAAACAGTTATTGCAAGCCATGTTCGGCTGATGACAAGAACCCGATTTGGGCATTGAATTTATTTCCTAGGTGGCCCAATGCAAAAGAGATCTGTCAATGCAGATTGGTTTCTTGATTGGGTGATCAATGCATGAACCTCAAGGTCTGCGATTGGTTGAAATGTTTAATGAGATGTATGACTTGTATAGTTGGATACATTATTATATATGTTAACTAAGAGGTGATGGTTTAGGTGGCAGATGTAAGTCAAGTTAGAATTGTAAGAAGTAAATTTTGAAGAAGGAAGAGTTGTATTCATTGTATGCTAATAGCATTATAACAGTGAGATAACTTGAGAGTCCTATTGTGAGCTACAAAAAAAAAAGTGAAAACTGAGATCTTTGTATGTAATTTTTATTACTGTAATACAATAAGTGTCTTTGCTTGGTGTGGTGGGTTTTTTACCTGATAAGGTTTTCCCACGCAAATTCTTGTGTTATATGTGAATGCTTATTTTATTTTATCTCTTATGTGTTGTATATATTCATCTCAGTAGTTTTAAGAAGCTATAGAATTCATTTTTTCTCTTCGCATCTATTGTATTAGTGTTAAGGGAAGGTATTTCGCACTATTAGTCCCCTTTTAGTTTTTTCCCTTCACAAATTTTGTTACTTTATGGGAGTCAATTGTGTTTTGAATTTTCTACTTCCTAATACAAGTTTCATTTGTTTTGTCATTTAGACCAGGGAGTTCAACCAATTGATAGAGGGATAGATTTGAACGAGACATTTTTACAGAGGGGGATCAAAGAAAACAATCCTAATCTTCTCACCCCTACACAAGCTCCTTCTATTACTCATGTATATGATGAACACATTCTCAAAATGTGTATTTTGAATGACACAAACCAAATCTTGAACAAAGTGATCATTACACTGCCACAGTGTCTACAATAGGTACAATCATATGCACAGTGCGTGGAGAGGTTTCTATAGGACCTACAACAATCAAATGCATTACCCTTTAAATTCATTCTCGATCTTGATGAAGCTACAACTAGCATCGTTCACATGCATCCATGGTTTAGTGCAAGCAAGGATCATCGTTGATGTGCAACCCATCATAGGAAGCATGATGTAGAACACTCAATTCACTGAACTCCTCTATTTGAATCCTTTCCCTTCTCCGCAAACAATAGCTCCAATGTGAATGTGAATATGAAATGTCAGACTTCAGGAGAAACTACTATGGATGTGGCAGAGGATACAACATCTAATGCAGGTGACTATGAGAAAACCCATTTCAATTTCTATATTGTAATACAAAATGGTATTGTAGATTTATTTTTCCAGTATGTGCTTCTACCACATTAGGTACTTTCTGATTGCTTTTTTGGCCTTTTTTGTTCGCCTCAGCACTCCAATCTAGGGAAAGGAGTTCTCGCCGATGATTTTATTTCACGAGTGTAAACCCAATGGAAGGTATGGCTCAAATTTAATAACTATGTCTATGTAAGTCCAATTTTGGGTATGAAATTATGCAATACCATGGTTCCTTATAAAAATTTGGCTATGCTAACAGGCTGATGTCGGCCAACGTGCATTCACTCTATTGCTTGTTCAAGAGTTATTAAGGATTGCACAAGCATACTTCAGTGAACCTTCATCTATAGGTAAGCATAGTGCATGTAGTCCTTCCTCAACTCATGAAGAGCAAGAAGATTTTGTTCAGTGAATATTTTATCTATTTCTTTCACATTGGTCACTTCTTTTGAAGTTTTCTCATACTCCCAAGTCACTGAAAATGGTCATAGTGTTTGTGTTGCTGCAAAAACATTGTCCTATTTCACTTTGTTCCTTGTAAAAAGTTTTGTTTCATTCCACTGAAAATGGTCATAGTCTTTGCACTATTGGAAAAAACATTGTCCCTACACACTTTCCCTCTCACCAATCTCAAACCCATTCTATTGAGGCATATTTCACAACAGTGGGCTTCAATCCCACAATAAATCTTCACAAAGACAATACTCTCAACATAGCACAATTTAGGTTTCAAACTTCTCGGCCCAAACCAATTTAATCACATCTTTAGAATCCTTAGAAGCTTTAATTCAAAATAAACAAACCTTTACCAAGTCTATGCTTTCATATTTTCACCATTTCTCCATGATTGTCATTAATGTGCTGCCATGGCACTCAAACAAAAACTTTATTTTCCAAGGCACAACCAACCTACTCAATGCTTAAGACATCTTTATTTGAGTTAAAAAAGAAAAATAAAACTCTTGAAAAGGTCTGCCCTTACACACCATTCCCATTTCCTTCAATAACTATTCAAATTCCTACTAGCCATTAAAATCAAGACTGTCAAACCTATCTTTTAATTCAGATCCCTCCTTCAAACTATGATTATCTTTTTGGATACCCATTAGACAGTTTTAGAACATATCTGAAAACTAACATATGTTACTTTTGAAAGCAATGATCAAATTAGGATTTCTTGTTAGATTTAGGATAAGAAATGAAAGAAATCAGATAATGCAACAAATAATACAATGAACATAACAAGATACCCTGGGAAAACCCTCCTACTTGAGAGAGAAAAAACCCAACAAATATATCTCTTATATATCGAAGGAATAAGAGCAGAAATCTTCTTACAACTTAGGCCCAACACAATGTCGAATTTGATACAATGAAAAATAGCACCTCTCCTAGATGAAAAGATATAAATGAATATGTTTCTCCTTGAAATCGGTCTGCTGCTACAAAATGATGATCTGCTTCTCAAGTATGAACTTCTTCTACGAATGTGATTTATGATGAATGAACTTGATGATCAAATGAATTATCATCGCCTTGTATTTATACAAAACTAAGTGACTCTTCATTAAATTATTATATATAGAAATTTTGACTTGCCTTGGTATTATTTATCCATCATTTTTCAGTTTGAGAGAAATATATCTCCCAATTCTATAACATCAACACTGCTAATGTACAAATTAGGCCTAATTAGGTGTTAACCCAGATAGTTCTTATTGATTATGCTATCTCCACCATAAATTTATCCAAACAATTGCTTATAACCCACCAAATTAGGTCTATTAAAGCTTAATAATCCATCAATTGTTTATTCCCATAATCATTTTTATAAACCATATATCTTAGGCTTCTTCAACACTCTATTTTCTGGATTGTAACACAATTTTCAGTCAACAAACTCCACCTTTCCAAATTTTTTCCTTTACTACTTGAATTGTGACCTCTAAAATATGAAGGTACATACAATAAATAGTGTCTTCACCAAGAATTGGCAATTTCCATTGGAAAAAATAGGAGAAAGACAATTTTCATTATCTTTGTTTACCTTAGAACAAGGTTTTACCATTCTCTAGTAAAAATCTCAATATCATATTCAAATTAATACCAATTTGCATGAAACCAATTTGAAATGGAAGGTGATTATATGGAACATTATTAAATTGTACTTAAACATTCATACGAGCCCGTACAAATTTGTACAATGGCCTGAAATAATGAAATTTTGTCGAAAATGCATAAAAAACAGAGGTTTTCCTTATTCATTCTTCAAATCTCAATCACCCATGCCTTCTCAATTGGTTACAATGCCTCTTTAATGGAAACTCATCATGACCTTTCATTTTGTAACTACATTCCAAGCAAACCAAACTAATGTGACTCTTCACCTTCCTATGTTGCATTTTTCCAACTTCACAAATTTGTGCTGACAACTTTTAGATTTTTCCAAATTTGACACAAAACCTTGAGTATTCACCCTCCTAATGACTTCAATAAATGGAAAATGACTTACATGACTCTTGAACAATGTTAAAACATCAAAAATTGATCAACCTTCAAGATTTTCATCCTAGAATCATAATATTCTCAAAATGCTCTTGCATCACATGCAAAGGCTGGTTTAGATGTTTAGTCTATTTTGAGTTTTTATGTTGCATGCAGTGGTTGTTTTAGATAAATGGTCATAGTCTTTTCACTATTGGAAAACATACTATCCCTACACAATTATTTCATTATGAAAAGTTGTATTTCACTTTCAATTTTTAGATCAACTGTATCATACACTCCAAATGTTTTGAAACTGCTTTCATGGTATTCGAATCGTTATGTATTTAAGTATGTATAAACAAACAAGTTTAGCAGGCCGCATAATATAGAAGTGTACTCTATTTTTTGAAAAACAATAAAATATAAAACTTTCTAACGTTGTTTGTTGTTCTATTTTTTTCCTGAGTATTTTCTTTGTTTATAAAATGCAGTTGTACATTCTACTTTTTTTTGTTGTCTTTCATTTTAGGCATTTCACCACCTATTGCTCCTGTTGTATAGAAGATGTCGAACTCTTCATGAGCATGGGTGGCTAGTTGGTTTACCAACTACCACTGCCATCTTCCATGCAAAATTCTTTCTTGAATTGAAGAATTTAGTCTACCATAAAGGTTGCACGAAAAAATGTTAACGAGAATTGATAGAAAAGGGTCAAACCGCACTAATTTGAACTACCATAATTATGCTCACTTCTTTAACAGTGTCTTTGGTGTATGGGAAAAAATGGGCATGGATGTTCAATATTACAATCTACAAATAGAGATTGTAAATTTATTGGATTGGCCAATGTCTCTTTACCACAAAATTTGAGACCTCTTCCTAGTTGGATGCATCTGGAAGGTATGCATTCCACCAACTGTAATCATATGCAAGCACAATCTTACGCATGAGCTGAGCATGAGGTTTATGAGATTCCTTAAGGGGGAATCTCTAGTTAGCAATCACATGGGTCATGTGGAGGAATGCTTGTTGGCCATCTTCAAATTCAACCACATAGTCAGGTTCGAGATCCACCATGTCAGACCATTGTTCAAGCTACTACATGCATATTACAGGGTGCCAAAATTGTATGCTATCAATTCCACCTTGACAATCAGAGTGTGGAAAATTCTTCCAAATGTTGAGAATACCAAAATTATACCTATTCATAAATGGTTGACATAGTTCTCAGTGTTAGCAGGTATTAAATGTGGCTTGTAATTTTCTTCACAAACTATAATATTAACTAGAAATGTTTTTACATCTGACTATGTGATGGGAATTTTTTATCTGAGATTAAATATGAAAAAAATTCAAAACATTGTCACAACCCTATTTTTTTTCCATCCTACAACTTTTTTTGTGCATTTTTTATTCGCAACATCTTATGATATTGTAATGGAATTTTTTCTACAAGTTGGCATTGATATAAAATATAAAGGTCTTTTTTAATATTGTTATAAAATGTGAAGCTTAAGTTGAATATTTATGCACTTTGTTGTTCATGGAGATGACAGTCATTAAGGCAAAGCAACATCGATCTAATAAGTTCAATGCCTTGTTTGATGATAAAATATGAAGGTGAACTTCAATACACCATGTTCTTACAGTCTGCATAATAGTAACTGTTGTCTTTGAATAAGATTTGAGAAGTGGCTGACAACCTTGTTTGTTTTTCCATTCTGCAACTTTTTTTGTGCATCTTGTGTTCCAAACATATGACGATATTGCAATGGAATTTTTGTTGCAAGTAAGGGTTGTTATAAAATATGAAGGTGAACTTCAATGCACTGTTTTGTTACAAGCTGCATAACAATAATTGTTGTATTTGAACTACATTTGAGAATTCAGGGACAACCCTATGTGTTTTCCATCATGCAACTTTTTTTGTGCAAGTTGTGTTCCAAACATATAACGATATTGAAATGGAATGTTTGTTCCAAGTAAGGGTTGTTATAAATATGAAGTTGAACTTCAATACATTGTGTTTTTTTTCCATTCTGTAACTTTTTTTTGTGCATATTGTGTTCCAAACGTATGGCGATATTGCAATGGAATATTTGTTGCAAGTAAGGGTTGTGTTGAAATATGAAGTTGAACTTCAATACATTGTGTTGTTATAGTCTGCATAATAATTAATTTTGTCTTTGAACTACATTTGAGAATTCAGGGACAACCCTGTGTGTTTTCCATCATGTAACTTTTTTTTGTGCATCTTGTGTTCTAAACGTATTACGATATTCAAATAAAATGTTTCCTAAAAGTAAGGGTTCTTATAAGATATGAAGTTGAACTTCAAAACACCGTTTTTTTAGATTTTCCAAAACATAAAGTGCTCATTGCATGTGCTTACATTTGTAAAAAATTTCACATATACAAGTAAGTTTTCATAACGAAGTAACTTGTGTAGGACAGTGTGTTTTCCAACACTGCAAATAATGTGATCATTCTATTTGTTCCAATTTCATGAAAAAAGGAAATGCCATTTTTACTCAACCAACTAGTTATAAAATCTGAAAGTGGACTTCATTAGATTTTTGGAGCGTAAAAAATAAAAAACATTTCATGAAATATGAAGGTGGGCTTAAATTCATTTTTGGAGCGTCAGAGATAAATAATCATAAGGAAATAACTCACAACAGATAGTGTGTTTTCCAATGGTGCAATCCATGCAAGCATTTTATGTGTTCCAATCACATAGAAAAAGGAAATATACCATTTTGAGTCTACCAAATAGTCATTCTAAAAATTCAAAGTGGACTTCATTTTTTATTTTGGGAGCATAGAAAACAAATACCTTTCATAAGAAAATAACTGATAGGGAACACTATGTTTTCCAATATTGCAAGCAATGCAAGCATTTTATTTCTTACAATCACATGAAGAAGGAAAAGCTTCCATCTGCACTCTACCAAATTGTACTTCTAAATTTGAAAGTGAACTTCACTTCTTTTTTGGAGCTTGAGAAAACAAAACTTTTCGTAAACAAAATATCTGACAAGGGATAGAGTGTTTTCCAACACTGCAAGCAATGCAAGCAATTTATGTGTTCCAATCACATGGAAAAAGGAAATGTGTGATTTTGAGTCTACCAAATAGTCATTCTTCAAAAAATCAAAGTGGACTTAATTTCATTTTGGGAGCATACGAAATAAACACTTTCCATAAGCAAATAACTGGAAGGGGACAGTGTGTTTTCCAACACTACAAGCAATGCAAGCATTATATTTGTTACAATCACATGAAAAAGGAAAAGCTGCCATCTACACTCTACCAAATCGTACTTCTGAATTTTAAAGTGGACGTCACTTCTTTTTTGGAGCGTGAGAAATAAAAACTTTTCATAAATGAAATAACTGAAAAGGGATAGTGTGTTTTCCAACACCACAAGCAATGCAAGCAATTTATGTGTTCCAATCACATGGAAAAAGGAAATATGTGATTTCAAGTCTACCAAATAGTTGTTCTACAAAAATTCAAAGTGGACTTAATTTCATTTTGGGAGCATACAAAATAAACACTTTCCATAAGCAAATAACCGGTAGGGGACAGTGTGTTTTCCAACACTGCAAGCAATTTATGTGTTCCAATCAAATGGAAAAAGGAAATATGCGATTTCAAGTCTACCAAATAGTTGTTCTACAAAAATTCAAAGTGGACTTAATTTCATTTTGGGAGCATACAAAATAAACACTTTCCATAAGCAAATAATTGGTGGGGGACAGTGTGCTTTCCAACACTGCAACAAATGCAAGCATTATATTTGTTAGAATCACATGAAAAAGGAAAATTTGTCATCTGCACTCTACCAAATCGTTGTTCTAAATTTGAAAGTGGAATTCACTTCTTTTTTGGAGTGTGAGAAATCAAAACTTTTCATAAACGAAATAACTAACAAGGGACAAAGTGTTTTCCAACAATGCAAGCAATTTATGTGTTCCAATCATATGGAAAAAGGAAATATACCATTTCGAGTCTACCAAATATTCGTTGTAGAAAAATTCAAAGTGGACTTAATTTCATTTTGGGAGCATATGAAATAATCACTTTCCATAACCAAAACATTGACGAGACGGTGTGTTTTCCAACACTGCAACCAATGCAAGCATTTCATTTGTTACAATCACATGAAGAAGGGAAATATTCCATCTCCACTCTACCAAATCATTCTTCTAAAATTCAAAGTGGACTTAATTTACATTATTGGTCGTAACGAATCAAATACTTATTGTAAGAAAATAACTCATAGGGGGTAGGGAGTTATCGAACACTGCAAACAATGCTAGCATTTATTTGTTCCAATCACATGGAAAAAGGAAATACGGTCAATGAAATAATTTTTCTACAAATTGAAAGTGGACTTCATAACAACATTGTGTTAAAAATTATGAAGATAGTATACCTATTCACGATAATTGTTCAATAATCAAATAATTACAGAGGGCCATGCAAAGTCTGATCTGAAATGTATAACAACATAGGGTTGAAACATATAAAAAAGGTATATTTGTTCACCATAATTATTTAATAATCAAATAATTATAGAGGGTCATGAAAAGTCTGATATGAAATGTATAACAATATAGTGTTCAAACATATGAAAATGGTATATCTCTACACCATAATTGTTCAATGATCAAATAATGAAACCCACAATGCAGAATCAGTATTTTGAGCATGTCTCATCATATCCTACACTGCCTATTCTTTGCAATTGAGTTCAAGCCTACGTAATACATGGCATGTTTCTTAGGGTTCTTATGTATTTTGATAGCGGTGATTCAAATTCCATGAACCCTCGCAGATGATGAACGTAAAACAACAGATTTCTTCATAGGTTGTGCTTTGTCCTTGGCGCGTTTAACACCTTCACCCTATAACAAACAATTAATCACAATTAATGTATGGATGGAAACAATATAAGGTAGTATGCTATATATAGAAACATATCATTTATGTGTACCTCTGAAATAAAATGCTTCATCTCAGAGAGCTTCCATATCATGAATCCGCCCACACACTCTTCGACGGTCTTTGTGCCAGGACATGCAAAAGGCACATAGTGCTCACCAACAAAGGCCTCAACAATGCTGACTCTCACACAATTTTTTGGGTGAATAAATTTGTGGGTGTTTCCCTTTCTGTCGACATGTACAATGCCTTTGGCAACCCATTTATGCTGCCTCAAAAGATCAACTTGATCACCAACCTTAAAAGTGATGCCCTTGAACTCTATCATTTGTTCATCCACAGGATTTGGCTGCAATGGAAATGTCATTGGCATGAATCATAAATGAAGGTATATTAAAGGATTCGTAAAGAAATAAGAACATAAGAATGCAAGTGTGTTGGGTCTATTACCAATATAGATGGCAGGTTGATGACGTCCCGGTCCCCATGTCCATCTTTATAGACATCTTCCCCTTAAAGGCCAGTGCTCTCCTCATCCCCATGTCCATCTTTATTACCCTCTCCCACTTGCAAGCCAGTGTTGTCCCCATCCCCATGTCTATATTTATTGGAATCTCCCCCTTGTAGGCCAACGCTCTCCTCATCCCCATGTCCCTCTTTATTACCCTTTCCCACTTGCAAGCCAATGTTGTCCCCATCCCCATGTCCATATTTATTGGCATCTCCCCTTTGCAAGCTAGCACTCTCCTCGTCTGCATGTCCTTTATTGCCCTCTCCCACTTGCAAGCAAGAGTTGTCCCCATCCCCATGTCCATCTCTATTACCCTGTTCCACTTGCAAGCCAATGTTCTCCCTGTCTCGATGTCCATCTCTATTAACCTATCTCACTTGCCCAGTGCTCTCCCCGTCCCATGTCCATTTATGTTACCATGTCTTGCTTGCAGTAAAGTGCTCTCCCCATCCCCATGTCCATCTTTATTTCCCTTGCCCACTTACAGGCTAGTGCTTTCCCCATCCACATGTCCATCTCTATTAGCCTCTTGAATTTCAATTGCAACCACATGGCCAATTAGGTCAAGCCCAACACTTTTTTCATCCTTGCTTTGTAATACCAGGAATTCAAACATCACTTCAAACTCAACTGCATGTAACCAACTAATTGAAAAAATTGAAACAAACATTGAATAGAAGAGTTTGAATTCATTGTTTCTTCTAGTTTGTCCATGTCAAGGCAGCTTGAAAATTTTGACCGTGTACAGTCCTTCTTCTTATTCTTAATGGTAGATGGTAGGTTCAGAGGAACCACATCTACTTCTTCTCCCATGGCCTCCGCTTCATCTTCCAAATCAAGAGTATCCTCTTCGAAGGCAGGAATTCATTGTTCATTACTGCCCTGTAATAGCAACAATTGAAACTTCACATCAAATTCAGATGCATGCAACCAATTTATTGAAATAATCAAAACAAACAATATATACAAGAGTTTCAAATCACCATTTCTTCTTGTTTCTTCTTGTGAGGGTGTGAGGAAACTTTCAACCCTATATGCTCCCTATTCTTCTTCTTCTTAATGGTAGATGATGGGTTCAGAGGAACAACATCGTCTTCTTCTCCCATTGCCTCCGCTTCATCTTCCAAATCCAGAGTATCATGTTCAAAGGAAGGACTTTGATGTTCATCGTTGCCCTGTAATAGAAAAAATTGAAACATCTCATCAAATTTAGATGCATGCAACCAATTCATTGAAATAATTAAAAAAATATATACATACAAGAGTTTCAAATCACTTTTTCTTCTTGTTTCTTCTTGTGAGGGCGTGAGGAAACTTTCAACCCTATATGCTCCTTATTCTTCTTCTTCTTCTTCTTCTCAATGTTATACATCAGGTTGGGAGGAACAACATCATCTTGTTCTTCCATGGCATTCACTTTGTCTTCCAAATTAGGAGTATCCTGTTTGAGGGAAAGACTTCATTGTACATCATTGCCTTGTAATAGCTAGATTTGAAATGTCACATCAAATTCAAATGCATGCAACCAATTCATTGAAATAATCAAAACAAACATTAAATAGAAAATTTTGAAATCACCGTTTCTACTTGTTTCTTCTTGTGAGGGCATGAGGAAATTTTAAACCATGCATGCTTCTTCTTCTTCTCAATTTTAGACAAGGGGTTGGGAGGAACAACATCATCTTGTTCTTCCATGGTCACTACTTCATATTTTGAAACAACAATAACCTGTGAGGGAAACACTTCATTGTTCATCACATCAAACTCAGATGCATGCAACCAATTCATTAAAATAATCAAAACAAGCATTAAACATAAGATTTTGAGATCACCATTTCTTCTCGTTTCTTCTTCATAGGGTGCCTTGAAACTTTTAACCGTGTACGAGGCTTCTTCTTAATGTTACACGCCGAGTTGGGAGGAACAACATCATCTTTTCCGTTCCTGGGCACAACTTCCTCTAGTGAATGAACACTACTCTGGTGGGTAGTAGGAACTTCTCCTCGACCATCACCCTATCATGTCATGTAAGTTAACGTTAAGTGAACCTTGTATGCCACAGAACAAAAAATATGAACCAACCAAAATTCAGATTTAATAGTTCAATTCAACATTACCATTCCTTTGTTTCTCTTTCTCTCTTGTAATTACAATATTTTTTCCTTCTCTCCTCCTTTTTCTCCTCACTGTTGTATAACTCCATTTGCTTCTTCACCTTGTCCTTTCCTTTTTGGGGAAGTTGAAGGAAGTTATGTTTCCCATACTTTTGATAGACACTTTGAATAACACGCTTATGTTGGAGATGCTTCCATAGATTCATTTGGTACTCCATATTTTCCACCTTCTTTTGAAGGTACTCTTTCAATTTATCAGGGGGAGGAGGGGGGCATTTTGCTTCTCCCCCCCCCCTCAACACAGTTCGCCCATGCTTTGGTGGCATGAGAATAAGAAGGTGGTGATGTTGAATCCTATGCATGTTGAACAATCTCCAATCATGATATTTTATCGTACATTATTCTACAATACAATAATATACATATCTACCATTCTCCACTTCTCTTATGTATTCAGCAGCAACTTGCACAACACATTCAAAAAAGAAAATTAGTTAATATATTTGATATTAAAACAATTTGAATGTACAACATATACACACAGTGAAATGATGCAATAATTGAGTTATTACATCCACCTTCCCGTCCACCACATCACCATGTTCTTTAGTGTGTCCCTCTCCATCCTTAGGGTATCCCTTTGCACACTCTTCCTCGTTGTTGTGGACTATGGAAAGAGTGTGATGATCTCCCCAACTATCATCCTGAATCAAAGGAACCATATACTATCAAAATCAACATATTTGTAACAAACCTGGTATTTTCTAACCAAAATTTTAAAGCATTTTGATTGACACATTGGAAGGAAAGGGCAACTGGAAGTTCACAATCAATTACCAAACACGTCATTGCCTCAGGGTTCAACATTTTACTCAAACGAGGGGACTTCCTGTGTACCGCGGTTGCTGCCTCCTGATTAAAACATTCCCACTTTCTAGTCAACATCATAACCACTTATGCAAGATTAAAATTATACATTTTATCGCATCTTGTAATTACCGGATCTTACATGCACATCTAGGGAATGCAATTGCCCCAAAGAAGATGCACCACTAGACACCCTTCCAGGTGTATTGTCCACCTCAACGACCTTCTTCATTGTACGAAGCACATTCCCTTTTAGAGAACGCATCCTTGGTTTTCTGTAAACTATAAAATTGTTGCAAGTGTTATGGACAGTTAAAGTTCCAAAATTTATTGCACCATTTGTAGTAAGCAAGCATATCTTTTTTCAATCATATGAATAATTTCAAATGCATATTTTACTCTACCTAAGACTTGTGATAAATTTTGAAGGTGCCTTTCATTACATTCTTTGTGTCTAAATAAAAATAGGTTTTCAATAAATTCCTACTGTCAGCAAAATTACAAGCTGGAAAAGAGATGGTTTTATGAAACGTATAACTCATAGTATTGTAAAATGCTATAGAAGTAACCCACTGTGTTTTCCAACACACAATAATTTTGTGCATTTAATTTTTTTAGTCACATGAAGATACTATTGCAATTTATAAAATAACTACTCAATTGCAAGATACTCAAACTATTATGTGTAATTTGAGGTTGGAAAACACAAGGTGTTATTAATCCTGAAACCCACAAACTGTTCTAAAATTGTTTACAAGTAACAACCCTATTGGTTACTCACCTCACCTCAATTTGGTATGTTTTGTGATAGTCTTGAGAATATTTAGCTTTCTAGATAGCAATAATGTAATAAATTTGGAAAACAAAGGGCGTTAAGAAACCTGCAATTGAACGTATCCTACACCTGCAAGTCCTCCCCATCCTCTCAAGTGTTTAGATTTAAATATGAAGAATGAAACAACTTACAACCCACGTTGTGTTTTCCAATCTGCCATTATTTTGTGCATTTCTTTGTTTCAACTATATGAAGAAATTCAAATACAATTTATACTGTAAGTAAGATTTATTATATATTTTGAAGGTGAACTTAATTACATTATTAGGGTGCTTCCACAATAGTGGTTTACAATTTTTGAGAGAAACTTATTTTCGTTGAAATCGCATATTTTTAGAAAATATAATAATTTAAGCCTTTAAATATTCCATTTTAAGGATTCCAATTGAAGAGGGTTTGATCAAACCAGCTTAGATCAAACCCCCTTGGATAGAACCTAGCTAGTTTCAAACCATGCCTATAAATGAGTCTCCTTTACACCTATCAAAATGCTGATAAAAATCACATTTTATTTACCTTTTGGGGGATCAAATGAATTCAACTAAAATTTACTTCAAATTATTATGGTAGTTCTCAGAATGGGCTATCCAACAAATATAATTTTAATATGTTTTGGTCTTATTATGTATTTGTTTTTTTAGTTTTATTAAACATAGGTTTTTCATCGAAAATGAAAGCCTTTGTTCTACACATGTGGAAAAATAACAAATTATCAAAAAAAAAATTGAAAAATACGAGTACACTAGATATTGAAGTCCTTGATCCAACAAAAAAAATTATGCATTATACGGTCGCGCTATGTCTGAATTATAATTGGTTTGACTTTGAAATTTGATTAAATAAAAAATATTCAATAAAAAATATCTAACCAAGTGGAAGCACTAGATATCAGAATTAAAAATCTAAATTCAAAAGAATTAGAATTTTATTCTTCATGGAAAAAATGTTGTGTTATACAGTGTGTTTCACTTTTTAAAAATGTTGTTTTCTGAAAAAAAACTATTTTTCGTGGGAGATGGAAAAAGAAGTGCAGTCAGATTCCAAAAATTTTGATTTTTTTTTTTTAGAATCTACAAACAAAATGTGACGATACTCTAGTTGCATCATCTTAAAATTCATCACGGTTTAGCCACTATACGTGCCCGAATGTGAAGATTTAGTTAAAAATAATAATTTCAGTGTCCAGTTTGGCCAAAAATTGTAAACCACTATTGTGGGATCACCCATTAGCGTGTCCAAATCAAAAGGCTTCCAAGGCATTTGTACTATCAATATAATTGTAGCTGGAGGATACATAATACTATTTCCTTTGTCCATGTGGTTGGAACACATAAAATGCTTGCATTGCTTGCAATGTTGGAAAACACATTGTCCCTTGTCAGTTATTTCGTTTATGAAATTTTTTGATTTCTCATGCTCCAAAAATAAGTGAAGTCCACTTCCAAATTTAGAAGTATGATTTGGTAGAGTGCAAATGGCATCTTTTCCTTTTTCATGTGATTGTAACAAATAAAATGCGTGCAATGCTTGCACTGTTGGAAAACACATTGTCCCCTATCAGTTATTTGCTTATGAAAGGTCTATGTTTTCTACACTCCAAAAATGAAATGAAGTTGACTTTGAATTTTTGTAGAATGACTATTTGGTAGACTGGAAATGGCATATTTTCTTTTTCCATGTGATTGGAACACATAACATGCTTGCATGGATTGCACAATTGGAAAACACACAGGGTTGTCCCTGACTTCTCAAATGTAGTTCAAAGACAACAATTACTGTTATGCAGACCGTAACAACACAATGTATTGAATTTCAGCTTCATATTTTATAAGAACCCTTAATTTCAAGAAACATTCCATTTGAGTATCGTAATACGTTTAGAACACAAGATGCACACAAAAAAGTTGCACGATGGAAAACACACAGGGTTGTCCCTGACTTCTCAAATGTAGTTCAAAGACAACAGTTAATGTTATGCAGACTATAATGACATAATGTATTGAAGTTCAACTTCATATTTCAACACAACCCTTACTTGTAGCAAACATTCCATTGCAATATCGTCATACGTTTGGAACACAATACGCACAAAAAAAAGTTACATAATCGAAAAACAACACAATGTATTCAAGTTCAGCTTCATATTTTATAACAACCCTTACTTGCAGCAAAAATTCCATTTCAATATCATTATACATTTGGAAGACAAGTTGCAGGATGGAAAACACATAGGGTTGTACCCCAACCCCCCCTCTGCCAACGTGACAACATTTCATGACAATTGGCTAAATTTCAAGCATACCTTTCTCCTTTCCAAAACATGCACTTCTCTCCATCATACATCAATGATAGCTTTCGACATCATGGACCTGAGTGGATGAGATTGTCGAAGAGGTGGTGATGTGTGCTGGAGAGAAGAGCTTGTTTTGTGAATATTGCAAAGTAGCTCCAAAGATGTCTAGTTGTCATGAAATGTTATCATGCCTTTATATAGGTCTTATCTAATGCTTGTATCAGGCACTGACAAGTCAAACTTTTCATACAATAGAAAGGCCAACAATTTTTAATTAAAAGTTGGAAAACACTGGGTGTTATTCAACCTGCAAACCAAATACCATTTACAAACCCTTCACAAGTAACAGCCCAATTCATTACTCCCCCCTTAGCTGAATTTGCATCCTTTTATATATCCCACAACTGCAACTCTACCCCACACTCTCAAACCTTCAGCTTTCAATGTGCATAATGAAAGACCTCACAATGTGCAATGTTTTCCAACCTCCAATTATTTTCCACAATGCACTATCCCATCATGCAATGTATATATTTTTGTATGTTTTAATGCATTTTTGTATATTATGATGCCTCTGACATGCATTCTTCAAGGAGGAATAGCGACATACAATTATAGGGAAAAAGATAATCTCCCTACAAAATATAGTAAATTCAAGCTATTATCCCTGAAAAAACATGTCTTTCAAATGATAACATAATCAGACATAAATGATATCAATTTTCCACAATCCATATTGATTATTGCTAGTTGATTTCTGGATTCGATTATGTAAGAATTTTTGCATCAACGTTTCATATCAAACTCTATAATCCAAGATCAGCATGAAGAAGAGACCTTCAACATCACCCCTTATGCTCTCTTCTTCATCCTAATGATGGATCACGAAGTTTCATCTGAAAAATTGATGCAAAATTTATTAAAAAATCAAATGCAAAAATAAACTACCAGTAATAATCAGACATGTCTTATCCCTGAAGAAGGGCAACATGTTATCATGTGTAAGCCATGTTGCAAGGATACTACCTTCTGGAATTGGGATGAGGCTATTCTCCCTACAAAAATTCATGTCACATGCATCATGACAGTCATCATGTTTTAAAAATCATATTTCAGAATGGACAAAAAGCCCAAAACGTGGCATTGAAAACCATTATTTGCAAATAGCAAAAAGCCCAAACGAGGTCCCATTTTTACCACCATTTTCCACAACAACATTTTGCACGTTGGTAGAGAGCAATGAGAAATATCAAAATTTGTAATTGTCAAATGAAATAACTAACAACCCATTGTGGAAATATGAGTGAAATAACCGAATAACGTTTACAAAAATCATAAAGCATGTAGAATATGTAAGAGTTTTGTTTCATATTTCACTTTGCTATAGTTGAAATCTAGTTTCACTTTCTTCATCTAATTGGAACAAAATGACCTGATAGAAAAGAAGGTCAGACGAACAAATGGTACCATCGGAAAGACTTGACAGTCAAACATTAACTCTAACCTCTCGTGGCTTGTCTCGTTTCTGGGAAAACATGTCAGCATCAGTGGGTTTTCAAAATCATATTTTGGAATGCACAAAAACCCAAAAAAAATGGCATTCAAAACCATTATTTGCAAATGTAGAATTAGGTGCAAAGAATGTAATGAAATTCGAAAACAATAGGTATTATGAAACCTGCAATGCACAGTTGTTATAGATTTTTTGCAGTGTTGTAAAACACACCGTCCCATTTCAGTTAGCTCGTTACGAAGAGTTCTACTTTTATTTCGTTATGCTCCAAGAATGTAATCAAGTCCACTTTCAAATTTTTGAACAACTCTCTCCTACAGTCCAAATGTCATTTTTCTTTCTTTATCTAATTGGAAAAAATAAAATGCTCACATTATTTGCAGTGTTGGAAAATACATTGTCTCTTCTCACTTGCACAGGGTTTTACAACACTATATGCATTGCTTGTTTGTTAACACCTAGGGTTTTCCAACATGCATTCTTACTAAAAAGAAAAAATGTATTCAAATGCTTTCATAATATAGACAGTCTTAATGTATTCAAAAACCCTTTCAAAATTTATAAGGACTTTTAATTTGGGAAAAAATTGTATATAAATTTTGCATGATTGAAAAAATAAAGTGCACAAATTAACTATAATTCAAAAAACACAGTGTTAGGTTTCAGTCATTCGAATATCCTTGTTTAAATGCAAAGGGTTGTCTCATGGTGGGTTGCTAGCTTCTTAACAGCCACGGTTTTGCAACATGGAATGCTACAAAATAGTATGAATGTCTTCAAAGTAACACCTTTCATTATTGTGTTTAAATTTCAGATGATTGAAAAAAAAAGTGCACAAAATAGTTGTATTTTGGAAAACACAATGTGGGTTTTCAGTTGCATGAATCTCCTTGTTTACATGTAAGGGGTTGTCTCACAATGGGTTGCTTGCTTCTTAACACATATATTTTTGCAACATGGAATGTTACAAAAGAGTATGAATGTCTTCAAAATCATACCTTCCATTGTTCTATTTAAATTTCAAGTATATAACAAAATGCATGCTTCATAACACACTGCATTTTTCAACCTCCACATCACAACATACCCAATCCCTTCTAGTTTTTAAACCTGTATATGCAGGTGTGCATTACAAATAGCAAGAACACCAATTTCTTGTCGTTATCATCAATAATGAATAAACTCGTTGAAAGTGGTGAATGTTGTGTAGTGCATGTTGGAAAACACAATGTGTTTTCAAGCCTACCTTTACTTATACCCAATCTTTGTCTTGAAATACAAATATACAAATGTATAGGTGGTGTTCTATTTTATCAAATAGCACATCTCTCCTTTAAGGGGGACTCTATTGACCATCAACACAATGTGTTTCATAGTACGAACTTCACTCTATTTTGCAATAATTCATGTTGGAAAACCCTACGTGTTAAGAAACAAGCAACCCAAATAGTGTTGTAAAACCCTCTACAACACTATTAGATAGTACCCACCACCCCAATTTGGTCGGTTTTCTCCTCCAAATCCTCCATTTGCACTCAAACCTTTAGCTTTCAATGAGTAGACTGGAAACAAAAAGGCCCATGTCATTCGCCAGTTTTCTCGTGCTAGAAAAAAACACGGATGAAAGCAAGACTTCATGAGCAAGCTAAGGCACCTACCTTTTTTGGCTAGCAGGAGGTGGGAAAACTGACCTAAAAGTGTCGTTAACTCCTACCTACCATTTCTCAGACGTTTGGTCTCGTATTTTGGTTTCCTCACTTTTTGTTACCATGTGTGTTGGTCCATGTGTTTTTTGTATGTAATTAGGTGGGTCTTTTCAGCATAAGCATTTGCACAATTGACAACACATTGTGTTTCTAAACCTCCAAATTCGCAACAAAGAAAACTTATATTTGTAAAGAGGCTTCTGCATTGCAAAACACATTGTTTTTTTAGAACTTTTGCATTGTGTTACAAAAAGAGAAATTCCATTACAATATTTGGGAAGCCTAATGACCATTTTTGTGTTATTATGGCCTCACCTTTGTATTTTGTATGATATATTATACTAATTAAAAACAATTAGAATAACAATGTTCCTTATTCACAACCTTATGAAACCCATCTATACAACAATTCTTCACAACTAAACAAATGTACATCATTTAAAAGGAGAATTACTCTAATGTAAAATCATAAATATTATGTTCTTTTCAAAATATATCTCATCTAATTACCAAGGATCCAAAGGTTCCTGTTCTATTTTGGGAGAAAAATTATACCGATGTAGTGTGGCAGAAATCAACCTAAAATTCACATGTAAATCAATTATCAGAAGGATAATTGAAAAGATTCAATATCACCCTTCATAGATACTTTAAACATTTCTTGTGCAACACTCACTCTTCAACAAGGAAACCTGATTGACATAAAATTTTGGCATATAATACACACACAATAATGTAACATTTATTTTATTTAAATTAAAGTGCAAATTGTTTGCATTCCCCACAATAACCATCACATCCCTATATAAATTAGAAATTCTAAATGCAATTTGTTTTTGGAAATTTAACTTCCCAGTACACTTGTGATTCAAGCTATGGTAGCCAGAATCACCTGTATATACTACAAAATCTTCACGTCTCCTGAAGCATCCTTCTCAATCCACCTACCCTTGTCTTGTTCAATTTTCTTTCCTCACCTATATCAACCACCTAGAAGAGAGACAAGTGTTAGCGATATATTAAATTGTCAAATTAAAGACATTTCCTACTACAAAGAATTCACTTCATTCCAAACTTCATCGATATTGGATTATATGTTGTGTTGACTGCAACAAGCCAGCTTGTACAATTAGTAAACAAACATATTAATTTGTACCATGGGAAATTAATTTCCAATTTAACCTATCGCTAACACTTGTAATATATATCAGCAATTATATATGCAATTTTGCCATTCTGTTGGAACTGTGAAGAAATGAACATTCATTCAGATATCTCTCAAACTCATCTCTCCTAGCATATGAAAGAGGACATCACTTGCAAAATCAATAAGGGTATACATGACACACAAGAGAGATACCACACACCACTGCCAAACTTTTGTTTATTTAATTACTTGTACAGATACTTGTAAAAATATAGATTATTGCAAGACACTATGCTTGCAAAGCACAATGTGTGTCGACTATTCAAGAATAAACATTAAGAATTAAATGAAAACCTTGGTGATCACCTTGATTGACCAAAAAATAGCAAGTGATGGCATTGGTTAAATATGATAATGCACAAAATAATTACATGTTGGATAACACTCTGTGTTTCAATCTCCATGCTCAAACCTAGAGGGTGAAGAGCACAACAAGGAGTTGCACATGGGGAAACAACAAAACTTACCAAATTGAGGTGAGGATGAGTAAGCAATTAGGTTGCTACTTGTAAAGGGTTTTAGAACAATATATGGGTTACAGCTTGTATAACACCCACTGTTTCCCAACCCAGAATTTTCATAAACAATAATAATGTATTCAACAATGCATACTATATATATATATATATATATTTATGTATGTATGTTGCCAACAAATAACAAATAATAATTTTGACACATGAGAGTGAGTTTTCTAAATGGAAATTTTTTTATCTCCAAATTACTCAAACAAATCTTTCCATTACAAACTAACTGGCATAAGACAATGTCTTTTCCAACACTCCAAATAATGCGAGCATTTTATTTGTTCCAAATAGATGAAAAAAGGGAAATTCCATATTTAAATCACTAAGGAGTTGTTATAAAATATGAAGGTGGACTTCATTACATTTTTCAATTCTACAAAACAAAAACTTTCCATGAGGAAATAACTGAGAGGAGATAGTGTGTTTTCCAACATTGCAAATACTATGAGTTTTTTATTTTGTTCCAATCAAATGAAGAAAGTGAAATGACATTTGGAATATAGCAAATATTTATTCAAAAATATCAAAGTGCTCTTCAATACATTCTTTGAGCACAACGAAACAAAAATTTTCATAACGAACTAACTAACATGGGACGGTATGTTTTCCAACGCTGCAAATGATGGGAGCCTTTTATTTGTTCCAATCAGATGAAAAAAGGGAAATTCCATATTTACGTCACCAAATAATTGTTCTAAAAGATCAAGGTCCCTTCACTACATTTTTGGAGCATAAAAAACCAACACTTTTCATGCAGGAATAACTGAGAAGAGACAATGTGCTTTCCACCACTGCAAACAATGTGAGCATTTTATTTCTATTTATATTTTCTCTTCTAATTGGTACAGTCAAAATGGCATTTCACTTTCCTCATCTGATTCAACCAAATAAAATAATGCTCACATTATTGGCATTGTTGGAAAACACATTGTCTCCATATAAGGTGTTAAGAAACAAGCAACCCATTTACTATTGTAAAACCCTCTGCAACTAAGAGGAGATAGTGTGTTTTCCAACTCTGCAAATAATGTGAGCAATTTTTTTGTTCCAATCAGGACAAAGCTAGCTCATAAACAAAAAACACCGATGTATCTAACATGAGATCAAAATGGATTTTCATTTTCATCATCTAATTTGACCAAATAAATGCTCACATTATTTACAATGCTAGAAAACACATTGTGTCCATCTAAGGTGTTAAGAAACAAGCAACCCATACAATGTTGTAAAACCCTCTAGAACTAAGAGCAGACAGTGTGTTTTCCAACTATGCAAGTAATGCAAGCAATTTATTTGTTCCAATTGGAGAAATATAACTCCTAGACAAAAGGGACCTATGTATGTAGCATGATATCATACGCTCATCCCCCATCTCCCGCGGTAGACAAAATAGCCCTAATAGAAAAGTTGACTGGACGGACAAATAGCACTGACAGAAAAAGTTGACAGTCAAACATTAAGTTTGTCGTGGCATTGGAGAAAGCTAACTTGTAGAAAAAAAGCACCTATGAATGCAACATGAGATCAAAATCGCATTTCACTTTCCTCATCTGATTGGAGAGGGTTTTACAACACTATATGGATTTCTTGTTTCTTAACAACTTATATGGAGACAGTGTGTTTTCCAACACTGCAAATAATGTGAGCATTTATTCGGTTGAATCAGACGAGGAAATTGAAATACCATTTTGATCTCATGTTACAAACATAGGTGCCTTTTGTCTATGAGTTAGTTTTTTGGAGCCAGCTAACTCCTAGACAAAAGTGACCTATGTACGTACAAAAACACATCAAAACATACATAATGACATACATGGTTTAACATACATAATATGACGAGACATCATAGTGCAGAGCCTACCAGATAGGGGATCAAAGTGAGGAAACCATCAAAACAGAAGCGAACATCTAAGAAATGGTAGGTAGGAGTTAACGGTCCCGTCAGGTCATTTTTCCAGCCAACTGAGAGCAGACAGTGTGTTTTCCAACACTACAAATAATGCAAGCATTTTATTTGTTCCAATCACATAAAGAAAGCCAAATGGCATTTATACTGTAGCAAAGCATTGTTCAATAATCTGAAAGTGGACTTCATTACATTGTTGGAGCATAACGAAATAAAAATCTTCATATCAAACTAACTGAAATGGGATAGTCTTTTTTCCAACACTACAAATAATCTATAACAACACTATGCCTTGCAAGTTTCATAATACCTACTATTTCCCATATTTGATTACATTCTTGGCACCTCATTTTGATATTTGCAAATAATGGTTTCGAATGCCACATTTTTTTGGGTTTTTGTCCATTTCAAAATATGATTTTAAAAACCCACCAGCACTGACACATTTTCCCGGCAATGGGCTAGGCTACAATAGGTCTGAGTTAACATTTGACCATCAAGTCTTTCCATCAGTGCAATTTGTCCATCCAACCTTCATTTCCATCGGGGTGTTTTGTTCCACTCAGATAAACAAAGTGAAATGACATTTGGACCGTACCAAAGTGGACTGTAATGGCAGACAGGACCAAACATCCTGGAAAGGTAGATTGGAGTTAACTGACATGGGATAGTGTGTTTTCCAACACAACAAACAATCTATAACACTATGACTTGCAGGTTTCATAATCCCTATTGTTTTCCAATTCATTAAATTCTTACTATCTATATAACAAAAGGTTCTCCAAACAATCACAAAACATACCAAATTGAGGTCAGGGGTGAGTAACCATATGGGTTGTTACTTCTAAAGGGTTTTAGAATAGTCAGAGTTTTACGAGACAATATTTTTTTCCAAAATGAGAGTGTATAAAATGGCGGAAAAAATGGGATCTTCTCTGGGCATTTTGCTATTTGCAAATTATGATTTCAAATGCCACGTTTTGTGATTTTTTGTCCATTCTGAATAAGAATGTGAACAATGGCAAAGTTTTGGGTTTTATGTGATTTTCAAAATATATCATTTCATTTCAGAACCCACGTTCCCTTTTCCAATCTCATAAAATATTTTGAATGGTTTATGATTTCTATAAACGTTATTCAGTAATTTCACTCATATTTCCATAATGGGTTGTCATTTCTTTCATTCGGCAATGGAAAAATTTGAAAACCAGCATGAAGGAAACGAAAATTGAAAACCCTTGACACAAAAAACATTAACAGATTTGTATTTCAACAATGATGATGTTATTGGCTTTATGTGGTTTTCAAAATATATCATTTCATTGTAGAACCCACGTTTTTTCCAAACCTCGTAATATATTTTGCATGGTTTCTCCTTTCTATAAATGTTATTTAGTAATTTCACTCATATTTCCACAATGGGTTGCCATTTATCTCATTCAACAATGGAAAATTTTGAAAACTACAATATGGGAGGAAAGGAAACAAAAATTAAAAATCCCTCGACATAAAAGAACATTAACAGCCTTACATTTCAATTAAATACTTATTTCCACTACCAATCTAAACACCAGTATGGCCTCCCAATGCCAAATCTAGATTCTCCTCCACTAACCTCACTTTTTCCACAGTCGTCTCCATGGTTTTGGGTTCAAAAAGTCACACACCTCTGTTAATTTGAGCATTCAATCCCCTGACAAAATGGTGAACGAGAATACCCTCATCGTCTCCGATACCAGCAAATTGTTTGAGCTTGTAAAAACGACAGTCATACTACTCTATTGTCATAGCTAACTAACACAAGGTGTGAAACTCATCGCCTCGGCATTGACACCAGTGGTCAAATAGGAACCGGGCTTTGAACCTCTCTGAGAACATATCCCATGACACTGAATTAATATCTATGTGGAGCTTCTGCTCCTCCAACCTCCACCATGTGGACGTGAATCCTCGTAGATCCATAATAGTGCACCACACTTTGGTATTACTACCATATGGGTGCATCGTGAAGCATCGATTGAGGTCTATGAGCCATGTCTCAGCCTCTAAGCCACTGCTTGCTCTATCAAATAAAGGTGGACGTGCCTTGAGCAAGTCCCTTATATGCGCATCTGTTATTGCCTCAATCTGAACTAGAACTTCCCTCTCTCCAAGATTACCTTGTACATTGCCTTGTCTCTATCCAAGGGGAGCCAATGCATCCTCTAGTATCCTATGCATTTGCATGCCCTCGATCCCTGGAGGATCCTTTTTTCGATCACTGCCCCCTGGGGCATTCTACGATTCTTGGTGCTCCTCACAATCTCAAACATGTGGAACATGGGAAGGGGAGTCATGTTGACTCCCTTTGTGACCACCTACATGGCCATGACCTCACCCTCTACCTCGTTTGCATCTGGGAGGCATGATCCTACACAGACACATAAAGGTATTAGACAAGGTAAACACTTAAAAGCCTATGCAAATAAAGCTTAATGGGCTCATCATAATCTTGAAGCACCTAGTGTTTCAACCTAGGCTCTGATACCATGTGTAATGCCCCACCATGTAACCCTAGAGGAAGTTGCAACTAACTACTCAAACACACAATTTTTTTTAATTTAAAGTATAATAAACATGTAAATTCACTTCCTAATGCCAACAACCTCTAAGGCTACGAGACTAAGGTTACTTTTAAACCCATAAATACATCCTAATTACATCCATAGAATTTTAACTAATTAAAGAATCAAATGCTCATACATTCCATACATGAAATTACATCATAACAATAAGAAATACAACAAGATTCTATATAATCATTAACTTATCCAATAAGATTACATCACTCATTCCCCGAATGAGGTAGTACATATAAATGTGATTACATAATACAATCAACCACCTCAAATACAACTGAGGGGTGATAAATAACAAGATCCAACTGAAATAATTACAAAGCATGAAATATAAACTAGAAACCACGAGCTCTCCAGCTAGAAACCTCGCCATCATGATCTATCAATCAGAGGGGACCCAACAGCGTAGGGTGCACATTCCTCCCAACCAAGCGGTACCCATAGGCCCACCCGTCATGCTAGGAGATAGTAAAAAGAATACATGGCCAAACCTACTATCTCTAGACACAAACTGACTCATATTGACTTCAGCAATCACAAGAACCATACAACCACAAGTAAAACACTACAGTACTAACATGGGTTACATTGCTTCAGATTTATAACAAATCAAGTATGTTAAAAGAACCATACACATAAAACTGTGTTGTCCTAGATAGAGTGTCATCACACAGCTTGTCATGAGTTACCCAATGCGGATCTTCATAGGCCCCGACTCCCATCATGGGACATCCTGAAGACCTCAACCGATCCCTGACCCTCATACTTACTCATGCAGAATCAAATACCTCTTGTAAAGACAAGGTAGATGACCTTTTCCATTCCAGGCCTTCCCACTCATCCAAAGCCCAAATGAGCACTTGCATCTATGAGTGAGGCTAACTTATCTTATTTAGTCCCAAACCCCTAAATACTTTAATTAAGTTTTCACTTGATTAACTACTTCTGAAGGTTACCCGGTCTTACCTCTTTAGGGCTCTGACCCCTAAGGAAATCCACTCTTCTACTTGACAACACACAAAACCACCAACCACCAAGGGTACCATAGTGCACACAAAACTAGATAAAAAAACCACTCCAATCCTAGGAGGCAACATACAACTAATCCACTCCAAAATTTGGAGGCCACCAATCACACAATCCACTCCTAACAAAGGAGGCAAAACATCCCCATTCGTGGAAACCAGGTAAATCAATGACACGACTCCATGCACTATCTAAGGGAATTAAAATAGGTTGACAACACATTACAACAACCCCCATCCTCTTAAGATCCTTCTGGAAGACTTACAATTTATTTACTCACTTAACCCATTTCCCGAAAAGTACTAGAACAAACCAGATATAAAGGCAATCAAGACAATATATAAGTCTAGCATTTGGATTTCCTAAATCCATTCTCATTCAGTGAATACAGTGATGTACAAATTATCCAATATCACTATTTAAATTAAAATCCCTTTTAAACATAGGAAACAATTTAATTATCTAAACTTCAATTCCTCGATTATTTTAATAAAATATCAATTTCCCTATT
The DNA here is from genome assembly GCA_007115665.2 of Sequoiadendron giganteum. NCBI lineage: Eukaryota > Viridiplantae > Streptophyta > Pinopsida > Cupressales > Cupressaceae > Sequoiadendron > Sequoiadendron giganteum. The sequence goes on from CM021102.1 coordinate 725,596,051, forward strand.
CAACACTATCACTTGTAAAATTATCTTCGATGAACCTATGCTTGCATTATTTAAATATGGAATCTATTTATATATAAAAATTAATTTGCCCTAATAAATTATTCTTTTTTTAAATCTTTCCATTGCATGCAACTAATTAATAAAACCATTAAATATATATATAAATATATACTCATTAAGTATATATATACATGCATATAATTTACAATTATTTATCAAAATGTCTTTCAAATAAAATATATTAAAATAATATTTAATATATAAATTATATATATATATATATAATACATATACAACTTATATACTAAATATACAACTTATATACTATATATATAAATGTAATATATATAATATATATTAAAACCGAAAACGCATTAAAAAATCAGAATTAATAAGGACAAAACCCAAATAGCAATTACTAGCGGCAGACAGAATAGCACATATGGAGATCATTGTTTCTTTAAACAAACAAGCTTCTTATAGGTTTATGGGGGGCGACTGTATTAACACAGCCAACCCCCATTAACACTTGGGTGCGACTGTCATGCAAGAGGGGAGGGGCGATGGAGGGTCTTCCTCCACACTACCACTCCCATAAGGGGGCAACGATGGGGAGGTAGATCCTCCCCAATTTTTTTACAAAGAAAACTTATCAACTATGAAATTCATTAGCACAAAAATTTTGATGAAATATACCCCAACGCTAAAGGGTTTTTCGCCGTACAACCAGTATAATTTATAGAAATTAAATATTTCTTTTAACAATATATATAACATATATTTATATTTATATATATATATGTATATATATTCCACAATTTAAATATATATATATGTGGGAAAACATTTTCTAGAAGGAATTTCTACAAGAAAGTTTTGCAATTTCATGGAAAAACTAGATTTCAAAGAGGATATTATACAGATAAAATTTTCCCAAACAAATTAATAGAGGATACCTTCTTGCTTTCCCAAATCAAACACAGAGGGAAACAAATCTTGAAGAATAATAATAAAATTCCCACCATTTCAAACACAGGGAAATTTTCTCGAGAAAAAACACTTACAAAAAAACTTCATCCTACAGAAAATTTACAATTTCTTCTAGAGGGGTTTTCTTTCCAGATCACTAAATATTTCTTTCTGGTTTCACTAATTTTCCCTATATTACCAGAAAACATTAACTAAGGTTTTTCCACAAATGATTTCAACATATAGAAGAAATTGCCTCTACAGAACAAAGAAATTATTTATGATTTAACTACGACAATACAATCTTTCTCACACCAGGCAATCTTTCTACAAAGAAATGTAATCTAGAAACCTTTCCATTAAAAACTTAACAAAGGAAAGAAACTATAAACCAACGCTTCTTGAGTATTTGAAGATCTGGTGCAGAGCCTCCTCCACAGCTTCAAAAAAATGTTGCAGACAACAACGGCTTCCTCCAAAGAAAATTGATTTCCCGATCACAAGAGAAATCCAAACACAGCAAGAATTTTCGATGCAAATTTCAAAATATGCTTGAATTACAAAAATAACTTCTACAACAATATCCTTTCCCAAAAATATCCAAATCACAACCAAAAATCTTTCTCCAACAAAATCCCAACATGCAAAATATCCCATGCCTTGTCATAAAGAAGCTTTCCACTTCCTCACCCAAAGCCAAAATTATCTCCCAAGAATTAATTTTCCCCAACAAATTCATTAATTTTTCTAACACTTGGTGGTATTTACCAAATATCTTCAACAACCCTCTTGGCATAAAATCCTCTAATAATCAAAATTAAATATTTTAATAATTAAAAAAAATTTCCTTTTTTAAATATAAACAATTTAACTAATTTAATTTATTAATAAATAAAATAATCCAAGGATTAATCTTTTTATCAATTAAATTAAATTTATTTATTTATTAATTCAAAAACATCTAACATTTAAAATAAGCATAATCTAATAATCAACTTTTAATAATGAAATTCACTAAACCTCTTTGAAAGCATTTTAACATGATAATATGAAGCAATAATAAACACATTTAAACAAGCACAACTGACTAAACCCGATGACACACTGAGACTAAGTTGTAGACCTGACACAAGTAACCTAACTACTACCTCCCAATCAACTTTACTATTGGGTGGTGGACATGCTCAAACCTATGAAGCCAGGTGGAGTCGATGTCATGCACTTGCAAACCTGCAAACAGAGCATCAATAGCACATGTATATAAACAACATAGTAAAACACACCGTGAAGAGTTGTAGCAATCCCCATGTTTGTATTTTGTTGTTGTTTTCCTTCATGGATTCTGATAACTATATATTTTGTATTTGCACTATATGTCCTATCATTACTTTGTATTGGCACTTGTGAGGTATAATTTTGTGACTGTTATTATGTTGGATTACATGTTTACATACTTATATGTTGTTATGTCGTCATGATTATTCCTTATGTTGGATTTCATGTTTACATGGTTAGTTATTATGCTAGATTACATGTTTACATGCTTATATGTTGTTATGTTGTCATGATTATTGCTTATGTTGGATTTCATATTTACATGGTTAGCTATTATATTGGATTACATGTTTACATGCTTACATGTTTATATGTTGTTATGATTTCTTTTGCATGATTATGGTTAGGAAAAGGACGATTTCGTAACACTCGTATCCGAGAGGCTTACGACATCATGACCCTTTTTACTGATGTTTGATGTTGCTTTAGATATATGATATTTGACATATGCATATATACTTTGATGGGTGATTGGAGTGATGTAGGTACTAAGTATTGACTCTGCTAGGATTCACAGGCCTGAGCATACTCTCTTTCCCTGATGGTGGTTATTGGAGGTAGTCACAGGCCAAAATGTCCCCTACCCTAGCCCACTGTACCATATTTGTGTAGTGTTCCTGTGTTGTTGCCTTACCATCCAGTTACCTAATGGTAATGTCTGGAGCACCCTTTTGTTGTATGTGGCTTACCAATTTTTCGTGCTGATGTATTTTGTCTTGGTTTTTGTAATATTTTATGTGGCGTTATATATTGGTTGTTGGTGCTTTGGCGAGCACTCTTTTGGCATCCTTATGTGGTTTAAATATTTTATTTTAAGTGATTTATTAATCCTTTTTGCAAGCTCTTATAGTTTTATTTTAATCCTTTTTGGGGGAGCTTTGTGTATTTAATGTGGTATATTTAGTGACTTTAATTAATTATTTTGGGAGCTTTAATTGCTTGTTTTTCTCAAAAGTTTTACCTCATTTTTCTTGGTTGGTTTTGGAGAAAATATAAAAGGGGAGGAAGATTTGTGGAGAACGTTATCTTTTGGGGAAGAAAAGAAAATTGTTGTTTTGGGCAGAGGAGAAACCCCACAATTTGAGTAGCAGAGTTGGGGAGATTTGGAGAAGTTTTTCTGTGAAGAAATTTGTGGGTATTGGTTTGTTGAATTCGGTGTGCCATTTCTTCCTTGTTGTCCCGTTTTGGAGTTTGGACGTGTCTTCCACACTGAGAATTCTTCCATTTCTATTTTGGGGTGAAATTGAGGTATTCTCCTTTGTTGTTATTGGATCTTCATATGACTAGTGATTTGTGCATTCTCTTATGCTAGAGGTATGCCTTGAATTTCATTTTCCATTTTTGGGTATTTATATTTTGTGATCATTTGGATTAACTCCTCCATTTTATTTTGTGAATACTTGGGGTTAGTTAATGGTTATTTTGGACTCTTTTAGTTTATGTGTTGTTTGATTGTATGGCAGATTGTGTGCATGCTTAAATCTATAATGGGTAGAAGGAAAAATTTGTTTCTGGGCCTATTCTTTTTCTTACTGTTTTTGCCCAATTTGTTGAAAAATGTGTTTCTTTGTTGCTCATAAACCACATGCTTAAAATTTACAATGAAGGTGGATATCATCTAAGAATTCCCATGTCTAAACTAGGTCTTTGTTAGAATCGAGTTTCAGATACTTTTTTTTTTTATGTTTTTGGTCCAACTTGTTTTAAAATGTTTTTCTTTGTTGCTCGTAAATCACTTGCTAAAAATGTAAAATAAAGGTGGATTCCATGTCCAAATTTCCATATCTCAACTAGGTTTTCGTTAGATTTAAATTCTGGGCAATTTCATTTTTCCATGCATTTTTTTGCCCAATTGGTCAAAAATGACGTTTTCTGAACAACACCTCTTTTTCTGGGCTAAACTCAAAATTCGAAGGTGGTTTCCAACTAGAAACATTGAAATCTAAACTAGTTCAAGCTTGGAATTTTAATCCGTGCAATTTAAATTTTCATGAAATTTTATGCCTCCATTTCTTTATGGATTTCAACTATTTAATGTCTTGTTTTACAACAATATTGGTTTGGTTGTTTAAATGGTTTCTATGATGGTATTTTTGGTTTTTCCTTTGTTTTATATTTTCTTTGGATCCCTCATTTGGTTAAACGAGATGATCTTAGGTCTAGGTAGCTAGAGTGGTCATATGGAGTGGCTCTCTACGAGCCTGGGGCCCGTAAGTGGCTGCCAGGGGAACTAATAGCAGAGTTAGAGTAAACAAGTGATAACTAAATTAAAATAATAATTGGGTAACACACTAATAAGATAATGATTCCTCGTGCATGGCCTTCATCGCTTGTAAAGGCTAAGGATGCACTCGAGAAGGCCTATCTGTCTATGGGGCGTTGAGTTATTCATTTGCGGGGCATGGATTCGGGCATGGATTCAAGCATGATTGAGTCTCCTCATCCCTATGAGAGGTGTACTTGATTCCATGTGGTTCCATCCCTTTGAGCACGCATGATGAAACTCCATCTGATTTTCACTTTAGTACTTAGCTCCTTAGTAGTCGTGAGTATTACCCGACACATTATTGGACGAGCATCTATATGATGTGATGATTGGTTGTATGCATTGTATTTTGTGTTGCTCTATGACTGATGTGAGTGTTTTCCTTACTTTACCATTGTCTTGATTACTTTTTCTTGGGCCTTGTGACTACCTCCGACCATAGAGGGGTGGACTCTTTTGAGCCCACATGGTTGAGAGGCATTGCCACCGTCATTGGGGACAGACGTACAGGTTTTTTTGGAGCACCAGTTGTAGTCGAACTCTCTCATGTACTTGTTTTATCATATTGTATTCATGTATATTCCTTTGTGTATATTGTACTCTCTTGAGAGAGGATGAAATCATATAACTTAATGAGAAGAAATTTGATGTTTATTTTTGGTTTACGGGTCTCAGTGTTGGTATCGGACTTGCTTGTTCTACGATAATCTTTATGGTCTTTCTTTCAATTAATCTTCATGAATAGACCATATCCATGGCTGTGTTTTTCCTCATTACAGCAGGTTGCAAGGGTTTTGAAGCATTGATGCCTTTTGTTTGTTGTCCTGTGTGTTGCAGCAAAGGTTCTGGAGCATCAGCACATTCTGTTTGTTGTCCAGTGTGTTGCAGCAAAGGTTCTAGAGAAACAAGGTTTCAAAGCAACAAGTTCTAGAGCAACAAGGTTCCGGAGCAATAGGGTTCCAGAGCAACAAGTTTCGGCGCAACTTCAAGAGCTATCCTTCTTTCTCCAATTCAAATTTTCTCTAGAGGGTGGATTAGCCCTCTCCTCTGGGTTGTACTTTCGGCCATACTTGGCCATGTTTTCTTGTCAATATATTGAATTAGCAACTAATTTATGTGTATGTTATTCCTATTATTTTTTAAAAAAATTATCTTGTCCCTTTTGGCTCTTAACCTTCAAGGGTATCAGAGCCCATATTCACACACTAGGAGCTCTGGTGTACTTGAGCCTTCTATGTTATGTTGTGTTTAGCGTGTGTTGCATGAGCTTGTTATATTGCTTTATAATCTTTTGGTTATGCTTTCATGTTGTAGTATGGTAAATGGGTCGTCTTTGTGATGATGTATTCTGATGTGTTCCTTGATTTCTATAGGATGCCTCTTAGGGGTAGAGCGAGAGGAATAGTTAGAGGTAGAGCTATCATTCTTTATCGTAGCACCCAGCATAATGCCAATCAGGGTAATCAAGGTGAGAATCAAGAGGAAAAACATGTTGAGAATCAAGCCAAAGGGCTCGGAGGTGCTGAGGTTGTAGCTCTTCTACAACATATTATAGATCAATTGGGACCTCATCAGGAGGAATCTCGTGAGGAGGAGTTGCACCCTTCTCGTTAGGCTGGTCAAAATGCTACAGCTAGGCATGAGCGTTCCCACAATTTGGGTCATTCGAGAGTTGATGTTAAGAGGGCTAGGGTGGATGGAGATAGTATTGCTACAGGACACATGAGGGATCTCCTTAGAGCCCATCCCCCTACTTTTGATGGGTCTAGTACTGGCACTGAGGTAGAGACTTGGTTGATCAATCTCAATCGATGATTTGCTATGCATCCCTACAGTAGCAATACTAGAGCTTGATGTGCCATTATGCATCTCAGGGGCTTTGCATCTACATGGTGGAGAGTTGAGGAGCAAAAGCTTCACCTAGACATTGCTACTATTTCTTGGGGACTATTCTTAGAGAGGTTTCATGCATAATTTCTTTCAAGATACTACCGGTAGAGATGTGCTGATGAGTTCCATGAGCTTCATCATTTGACTATGATGGTAGATCAGTATGAGCACTGCTTCTTTGAGATTAAGAAGTATGCTAGCATTTCTGATGAAGAACCGATGTTAGTGCAACATTTCATAAGGGGCTTGAATGCTCGTATTAGTGGTGGTTTCCGTGTGTTTGAGCCAAAGATCTTAGAGACCACCGTGGAGAAGGTGAGGTTGATAGAGGAGAATCTGGCCAAAGGATTTGGTGCTCAGATAGGGGTTCAAGTTGGTAGTGCCCCTCCTTCAAGATCAATTGCTCGAAGTACACAGTCTTTGGGAGTTGGACTGTCTAGATCTCAGTCTTCACCTTCTAGGCATGGTCAATGATAGAGGCATAGGTCTTCTCAGTCTCAGCAAAGTGGGAAGAGTCCTAGCACTCCATTTTCTAGATATCGACCACGCCATCATTCTCGGAGTAGGTAGCAGAGCGGTCCAGCACAAAGCTCTAGGGGTGGTGGACCCCAACATATGCGTGCACCGTTTTTGGGTCGAGGTGCTGGCAGGGGTGGTTGTTTTTCTTGTGGGAAACATGGTCATATAGTCATTTAGTGTCCTCAAAGATTAGTGGTTGGAGGTAGTCAGAGATAGGCTACTTCAGAGCTTACAGTACGCGATTTTGGCAGATCTCATAAAGTTTTTGTGGTAGTGGATAACTGTCAGGCTAAGCATCAAGGCAACATGGTCAAGTATTCAGGTGTGTTATGTGGGATTACCAAATCTATTTTGTTTGATTCAAGAGCTTCAGATTCTTGTATTTCTCCTTCTCTTGTAGAGCGTTGTGGAATCGTGGTGGCAAGGCAAGATGTTGGTTGGCAGGTTGAGTTAGCTATTGGAGCCAAGGTGGTTGTAGATTCCCTTTTTCGTGGTTGTGTGTTGGATTTGGGCACCTTCACTACCACAGTGGATCTTCGTGTGTTATCTTTGGCATCCTACAGGATTGTCTTAGGCATGGATTGGTTGGAGGAACACCAAGCCAGTATAGATTTTTGATGTAAGTTGATCCAGTGTGTTGATGATGTTGGAGAGTGTGTTGAGCTAGTTGGGATCTAGAGACCCATTTCTCTCTGTGTGATTTTAGCAATGCAGCTGAAGCGTGCCATGCAACAAGGTTATCATATGTCTTTCTGAGTGTTATTCTAGGTATTCCGCCTAAGTGTGACATAGAATTTCGTATTGATCTCATTCTTGGAGCAGAGCCTATCTCCCAGGAACCATATCGTATGACTACTCAAGAGTTGATTGAATTGTTATTGCAATTAGAGGAGTTACCAAAGAAGGGTTGCATTCATCCTAGTGTATCCCCTTGGGGAGCACCTGTTATCTTCATGAAGAAGAAGGATGGATCTCTTTTCTTGTGCATTGATTATCGCCAGTTGAGCAAAGTGACAGTGAAGAATCATTACCCGTTGCCTCAGATAGAAGATTTGTTTGATCAGATGAGGGGAGCCAAGGTGTTCTCCAAGATAGATGGGTAAGTGCAAGGTAAACCCATAATAGTTTTGTACAATTTTGATGAGGAAGGAAATTTGTAAAAATGCTCACACATTCAAAATTTCATGTTTCAAAGGGTTCGTTCGAACTAGGGGGTTCGCACGAACCCAAAAGAGGGGTTTGGTCGAACCCCTAGTTCGAGCGAACCCCCTTTTGCATGGTGGGTTCACTCGAACCCTATGATGTCATGTTTCTTCATAGAAACGAATGAAAATTTCAAAAAAAAAGGGGGTTCGAACCCCCCTTCACCCTTTCGAGCGAAGGGGGGTTCGCTCAAACCCCCCTTTTTTGCCCTTCTCCCCCTCTTCCACCAAATTTTAGCATATTTTTGCCCTTTGAAACTCGGGTTGAGGATGAAAATGGAGGAGACTTCACAAACCCAACTAGAAGATGGTAGTCCTCAAAATGAGTTATCCAACGAATAAAATTTTAATATGTATGTATTTTTTTAGTTTTATTAAACATAGGTTTTTCACCGAAAAATCAAGCTCTTTGTTTTACACATGTGGAAAATAGCAGATTATCAAAATAATTTTAAAAAAAATATGTTTGTGCTAGGTATTGATGTCCTTGATCCATTAAAAAAAAAATTGAATTTCGATAAATACAAAAAAAGTTATGTTGTATACAGTCCACCTGTGTCTGAATTGCAATTGGTTTGACTTTGAAACTTGATTAAGGAAAAATATTAGACCAAATGAAAGTGCTAGATATCGTAGTTACAAATCTAAATTCAAAAAAAAAAGCATTTTATCCTTCATACAAAAAAAGTTATGTTGTATACGGTGAGTGTCACTTTTTAAAAATGTTGTTTTCTAAAAAAGACTGGTTTTCGTGGGAGATGGAAAAAGAAGTTCAATTTGATTCCAAAAATTTTCAAAAAAATATTTTTAGAATCTACAGACAAAATGTGATGAGACTCTTGTTTGCGTCATCTTCAAATTCCTCATGGTTTAACCGCTATAGGTGCCCAAATGTGAAGATTTAGTTTAAAATAATAATTTCAGTGTCTAATTTGGCTAAAAATTGTAAACCACTATTGTGGGATCACCCTGCACCAATCTGTGACACAATTTTGGCTCTTAAGATGCCACTTTTTTTCTGAAATCAGAAAAATCTGATTTGCACGAGAAAATGAAGATAGTTACGCTCAAAATTTCAAGATGCGGCAAGAACAAAAGTTGAAGTGCTCCGAGTCTAGTTTCTAAGATACTATTATTTTTTCAAATTAATGAAGATTAAGGGTCTCAAAAAGGGGGGACCCAAAATAGGTCCTATTTTTATAAAAGAAAATAGCATAGCGCCTAAGGGCTCCCCCCTTTTTGGTTAATTTTTTTTAGAATTTCAAAAATCCGAATGGGGAGAAATTAACTAACACCATGTAGTTTATCCTCCTTCTTTCGGATAATTTTTTTAATGAATATATAATATTTTATGAATTTTCAAAGTGGACACATCCTGAAAAGCTAAAATTTGAGCGTGCTCCCCCCCCCCCGATTTTTTTGCAAACTAATCGAAAATTGATTTATTTATTTTTCATAATGTGTAGAAAGGAGTCTAGTTTCAAAAAATGTAATTTTTTTCACGTTCCGATGAACGTGTAAAAATCTATCATAAACCTAGCACATGTTGGTTTTTGACCAAAAAGGAAGGCATTTACAATAGAAGCCATGGATCAAAACCTTAACTAAATCAAAATGAAAAAAGACGTATATATTTAGATAGCTAAAAGAGAGGTTAATGCTATCACGATTTGTTTATAAACTTGCATTGAAAGACGTGCAAATGAGACGGGGAGCATAGACAAAAATATGAGAAAATTTGGCAAATCCTGTTAATTAACACATCCAAAGCAGGCCATTTCGCGAGCACCAAATGACTCATCATATTTGGCGTGCACCAAATTTGGCATGCGCCAAATGTGATGAGTCATTTGGTGTGCGCCAAATGTGATGAGCATTTGGCGAGCGCCAAATGGCCTGCTTTGCACAGAACTAGATTTTCGCTTTCTCTGTCAGAGAAACTATATACATGAAATAAACATTTAAGTATAAGTTGACATTTATAATGCAAATTCTAGTTTTTGGAAGATCATAAAAAATTTAGACTTAGTCAAATTTCAGTAATCAACATGTCAAATTTCAGTAATCAGGAGGTCAAATTTTAGTACTCAAGAGGTCAAATTTCATCTTTCTCTCTCTATCTCACTCATTTTCATCTCTTATTCTCTAGACCTCTCTCTCTCTCTCACTATCTCCATCCCTTTATCTAACAATATCTTCCTTGAGCTCAAGAACTATGTCTCTACATGTCCATCTCTCTCTCCTTCCCTCTCCAATATCTATCTCCCTCCCTCCTTCCCTCTCTAAATTTTTCTATCTCTCATCCCTCTCCTTTTATCTCTATATATCTCTCTCTACTCTCTATACCTTCCTATCCCTTCCTCCCTCCCTCTCCTCTCTTTCTCTCTCTCTCCTCCCCTCTCTACTCTCTATCTTCCCATTCTCTCTCTCCTTCCCTCTCTAGTTCTCTCTATCTCACTTCTCTCTCCTTCCCTCCCTCCCTCTCTAATTTTCTCTATCTCCCTCTCTCTCTCCTTCCCTTTCTAATTCTCTTTATCTCACCTCTCTTTCTCCCCCTCTATCTCTCCCTCTCTCTTCCTTTCACCCACCTTTGCTCTCTACTTCTCTCTATATAACCTATCCCTCTATACATCTCTCTCTCTACCCCCTCCTTCCATCTCTATCTCTCCAATTTCCTCCTTATCTCTCTAATTTTAAGCTCCATCACACACTTTTAAGCTCCATCACACATCTCTATCACCTATCTCATTCTCTCTTTACCCTTCCCTCTCTACTCTCTTTCTCTCTATCTCACCCCTCTATCCCTACCGATCCCTCCCTCCTCTCTCTTATCTCTTTCACCTCTCTCTCCATCCCTACCTCTTCCTCCCTCTCTCCTTCCCTCTATACTTCTCTTTATCTCCTCCCTCTATCTACCTAGACCTATCTCTATTTTTGTCTCACCTCTCTCTATATCTCTCCTTTCATATCTACTTCTCTCTACCTAGTTGTCCCTCTATACCTATTTCTCTCTCCCTCCTTGCCTCCTCTCTCTCAATATCTCCACATTCTTTCCCTCTCTAATTATATCTCCATCACCTCTCTTTATCTCTCTCCTCCCTCTCTACTCTGTCTATCTCTC